>VXBC01012407.1:44794-89920 GCA_013399945.1 Ploceus nigricollis
ATTCAGGAACAGTACACATAGAGAGAGTGACAGCTCTTGAATGAGACTACTGAAAGCTGATTATTTGATGTACAGCCGAGTCATCTACAAGTGCTCTCTTCTGCCACTCAGAGTATTAAGAGAAGGACTTTTAGTGTGTTAATCTAAAAAGCAAATCCATCTTGTTATGTATTTTATGAACATGCATTTGTGACAGGGCCCACAGTATATCTCAGCATTCTCCCTGGAAAATATATTACAGTAATCAAGCTCAAATAGACTTCATGGAAAGGTTGGGTTTTTTTCACAATTCTGGGCTCAAAACTCCAGAAAATTAAAGGCTTAGTTAGAATGTCAACAGCTGACAGAGATTTGTGGGCTATCACAATATCACTGGGATTCATGGAGGTTCACCTGAATGCTCAGCAAATTTTCCAAATCCAATTAACCAAAGGCACCATTTCCTATGTAATAAAAATGATGAGTGTCCTAACAACTCTTTCACAGCTTGAACTATCACTTAAACTAAGGATGAGTGAGCCAGCTTGGCTATAAAGAAAAATAAATGGCCCTGCTTGCCATTTCCACTGTACTCACTTCATCCCATGCTGGAGCATAGTTGAGCAATTTCTATTATTGTTCAGCAATTGCATTGGAGCAATTGGTACCTGAAATTTATGTTCATAGTGACAGGGGAATATGAAATATCCATAGTGTAAATGAGAACTAAAGTAGTATGAAACAAACACAGGTCTGAGGAGGTACAAGAATTTGTTTAACAATCTGAGATGCATGTGTTTACACAAAGTGTAATTTATTTCCCTGTGGTGTGTGTTTGTCTGTGCACATGCACATGTAAATCTACTCGTTATCACCCAGTACCAACAATGGTCATTCAAGAGCAAGTTTTCATTCTATTAGAAGAGGAGACAGCTTTTTGCTTCAGATACTGCAACTTAAGCTGTCTGGAAGCTGCAAGGGAAAGGCATGGCAAACAAGCACAAGGTTGTCTGCAAAAAGAAGGGGAGCCACATTGTTTATCTAGTTTAATTTTAGGGTGAACTTGAAAGCACTGAATAAATAGAAAGACCAAACTCACTGAGTTTCTCAAGGAGTGTTTCAGAGCAGAAGATCAAATGCAAAGCAGGAAAAAACTGTCCTGTGTATCTCAGGAAATCCTTGAAATAAAGGATGGGGAGACCTTGAAAAAAAAAGCTGCCTCTTTAGTTTGAGGCAACAAACAACCAGGACTCCTGAAACACTGCCTCTCATTGTGTGACAGGAACCTTGACAGCAAAAATGAGGTTTCTACACAAGTTCTGAGGGGGAAGTTAAATGACAGGAAAAGACTGGTTTTGTAAAGTCTGACACTCTTGATTCTGAATGTTGGTAATTATGACAAAGAGGTACAGAAACAAAATGATGTTCCTGCAGCAAACTCAGCTGTGAACTGTCAGCTGTGCACCAGTAATGAGAAAGATGTGTTTTAACACTGCTGTGTCTGTGTGTGATATGGGGAAGAGTGAAGATCCAACATTTTTAATGTTGTTTCCCATGGTGGTATTCCTCAGTGATAATGTTAAGGAGCCACTGAACCACGGGAATCATATTGGATTCACCTGTACATTAAAAATAGGACTGTACCTGGGGAGTGGCAGGGGTATAACCCAGATTAAATCCGGGAAATGTTGCAGCTGAAAGGAAAGATAGTGTATCAATTGCAGACTTCATAAAGATGTCAGTCTTCCTCTGATGTACACAATATCCCGTTTTAGAGAAAAAAATCAGTGGCAATCAAATTTGTAATAGAAGTATGACTGATAATGTTGTGATTTGGAGGGTGACAATGGTGTTAATTGGATCAAGGAAGTATCAGTCCCACAGAAATTAAAACATCCAAGTTAAAAAATGCTCAACAAACTAAACAAAACTAAGCTAAGAGAAGTTGTGGACTCCCCATCCCTGGAAGCATTCAAGACCAGGTTGGATGTGTCTTGGAGCAACCTGGTCTAGCAGGAACATGTCCCTGCCCATGGGAGGGGATTGGCATGAGATGATCTTTAAGGTTCCTTCCAACCCCAGCCATTCTGTGTTTCTATGGGTCTATGAAATAAAGCAACACAAAACAGAACAAAACAAAATGAAACAAACAAAAATAATAAAAAATAAACTAATTCTCAAGACAGAGGGACCAAACAGAATGAAAGGGAAAATTTCAGTTTCCCAAGTAAGCACTGGTTTTATCAAGTTTCAAAAGCCACAGGCTGCTGTAAAAAATGTCCTTCTTGTCTGTAAGAGCCATGGTGTAAAAGGCCACAGGTTCAGAATGTTTCCCTTGCAAAAATCACTAGCAGGATCAGGGCCCAGTCTCATAAGCTTTAGAAAAATATCTGGTTCTGTGGAGACACTGCAAATGTGACAAAAGAAAGGATCTCTTGATGCCACTTTTAACAGTAAATGACACTATTATACTTCAAGATAGACACGAGGCCCCAAGTCAACCTTATTTCAGAGATGAATTACTAAGAAGAGTGCTACAAACCTGTCTTCCTCTAAACAGAAATTAAGGTGACAGGATACTCATGGGATGGAGGCGAGTTGAAAGGAACTGTGTTGCAACACTAAAGTTAAAGCTGACTCTTTTAATTTCACTTTTTTTTGTTACAAAGAAAAAAGGAGAAGGAAAAAAAGACAAAACAGAAAAATCCCTGAAATGTTGAACTGAGTCTGTTTAAATAAGTATATATGTGAAAAATCCCCTCCAAATCAGACTGGTGCAAAGACATGATATACTGGAAAAGGAGATTTGATCATTAGTCCATGCTCTAAGCGGCTTGTCAACATCTCAGGAGAAAAAGATATAAGGCCCCAAATTCACATATTCAGGAGAGAACCTTTTGAAAAGCAGCCATTTGAAACTGCCAACAAACTGAAGACAAAAATGAGATTTGATAGAGGTGACAGAGCCTACAGCATCAGATTAGCTCTTTGTTTGTCACAGCGAGCAAAAGATGCGGCGTTCGGTCTGACAGACTCACTCGTGACCTTTATTCTGCCAAGCCAAATGAGAGGGAGGACAGTGAATGCCATTTTGCATCCTGGAACTGTTGCTTGAGAAGCTTGTAAACAGTGATTTGAATAGAAAATGAAAAATCTGAGCACTGAGACTTCATACTGAGCTGTCACTTCTCCACTTCGCCATTTGCCATGTGTTGTGTTTAGACAGAGGTTCAGTTGTCAGCTCACAGACAAACGCTCAGACGACAAAAAGCCCACCACGTCTGGACGACTCTTCAGAAGGATCTTGTAGCTGGATAACACTCAGCACAGGAATCCTCAGCTCTATTCCCTCCTCAGTCTTTCCCTCCTACCCACTGAAACTCCAGGGGAAAGTGTGTTGTTGAAAATTACCACCAGCACCTGCAGGACTGTCACGGCAAGAGGTGAGAGAGAATACTGAGAAGGTGGAAAAGTCCTTTGTCATCAAGGATATCAAATAGCGGATGCCTAATCACCAAAAGTGTTCAAGGCCAGGCTTGGGTTCTGAGCAACCTGGTTTAGCAGAAGTTGCCCCTGCCCATGGCAGAGGGGTTGGAAGTAGATGATCCTGAAGGTCGTTTCCAACCCAAACCCATCTACGACTCTATGATCCCCTGTTATTTGCACCAGGAATGGTGCCTGCTGCTGATCCACACAGTGATTCCCATGAAAAAACCAAATCATTTTGGAAAGATGGCTTTCCTTTTTCTCCACAAGTCATACCAATAAGAAGAAATATAACAGAGAGATTAAAGGACAAAAAATGTGTTAAAAGGAGAAGCAATTCCAAGATACAGAACATTTCTGCTCAGTTCATTTATTTTTTTATATGTCAAAATACTTACATCCTTCCCATGTTTTCTTATTCAGTTTTTTTTAATGCATAATATTTAGTACTTCAGTCATTTCTGATTTTTTTTTTCTTGTTTGTAACTTCCTCTCAGTGAGGACAGACCAAACCAGTCTCAAGCAAGACATTGTCCTTGGAGTAGCCTCTGAAGTGTTCCTCTGTCTCTTACACAGGGACATATGTTTTTCCATTTGATTCCAAATGATTTAGACAAATCTCAAGTTTCTCACATCTTTACCAAAAACTTACAGGCCCAATATGCTTTGCTTTAGATGTTTCTTTTCTTTGTACTGTTAAGAAAAGAAAACTGAAGCTTTTTGATATCAATCAGATGCAAATTCTGTCAACTCACTGAAAATATTTTGAGCATATTTATTTATATGTAGACACTACTAAGATTTTCAAATGTTTTATGGCCAGTCTGTCTTTGTTCTTATTTAAGATATGAAAACCATATTATTTAAACTTCCTCCAGTGGATATGTCTATTTTCAGTGAATTATATGAGTTTTATGGCAGATGTGAGTATGGAAAAAGCTGAGTTGCATTTGTTCTGCACTTTAGTAAACTATTCAGTGCAGATTTAACTGAACTAATGATGTCTACTGGGATCGAGACTGATAAAATGGGGTCCAGTTCTGGGCCCATCAATTCAGGAAAGCCATTGAGGGGCTGGAGCATGTCCAGGGAAGGGAACAGAGCTGGGGAAGGGGCTGGAGCACCAGGAGATGCTAAAGGAGCTGGGGGGGCTCAGCCTGGAGAAAAAGAAGCTCAGGGGAGACCTTTTGGCCCTGCAAAACTCCCTGACAGGAGGGTGCAGCCAGGGGGAGTTGGGCTCTGCTGCCAAGGAACAAGGCAGGACAAGAGAAGAGGTTCTCAAGCTGTACCAGGGGAAGTTTAGATTGGACATCAGGAGAAATTTCTTTACTGAAAGAGTGGTCAGGCATTGGAAGAGGCTGCCCAGGGAGGTGGTGGAGTCCCCATCCCTGGAGGTATTCAAGAAATGACTAGGCATGGCACACAGTGCTCTGGGCTGGTTGCCATGGTAGCATTGGGTCAAAGGTTGGACCCAATAATATTAGAAGCCTTTCCTAAAAGTAGTGGTTCCATGGTTCTATGAATACCATAATCCTGATATTACAAGAGAAAGTACAGTCTGAAAAAAATCTACCCAGAATTAAATATTTGGGTGGTTGCCCTGTACAACAGTCCTTTGATGCAATAGTACTGCTAACAATATGCAAAATGCTGTGGGAAGATGAACTTGGTTTTTGATCACATCATGATGCACATCTTTGGCAAAGCCTGCCTTACCTCTCTGATGTCATCCTTGATTTAAGGATGTCACAGAATGAAATCCTGGATCTGAATAGCCTTTAATTTTCATTGTTTTGGCCAGATGACAACCATGTAATAAGTCCCCATCTCAAAATCTGTTACCTGTCTACGTTCAGACCAACAACCTGGGAGCAAAAGGCTTCATCCTGTTATTAATGTCTTGATTCATTATTTGACAGAAGTTTTAAGATGCTGCCTGGTTGAATATGCACCAGAAAGGTCAATAATGTTACTGAGACATTCCTTTTGATGCCCTCAGTCTGTTGGCATCCTCGTTGTCCTGACACCCTGCAGGGACAAAGAGAAATTTTGTGGGGTGTGCAACACCCTCTCATCTCCTAGAATTTGCAGCTGGGATCCACTTCACCAAACAATGCACATTTATTGACAGGTAGTCTGACAGCTTTTTTAAGCTGCTTGGCAGCTTGTTTTTAGCAACACATTGTCATGTTCAGTGTTATCACATTTCTTTTAGATTTGTGTGATACTAAAAGGCCAAACCTCCGAGGCATCAATATGGGGTGCAAAGCAGGACTAGCTCCAAGACACCCATGAAAATACACCTTAGGGGTCCATTGATTGTTCTTCTAAAATTTTGTGTCTACTCACTTTCTAACCCTGTCATTGACAAGCATCTTAACAGTCATTTCCCAAACAGTTACTTTAAGTTGGATTTTTTCTTGTTTCTCTTTACCTTAAGCTTGCAGGTGTCTGAGACAACTAAACTGAACAGTGTTCACAAAACCCTTCAAATATCTGTGAAATGTGATTTGAATCGCTTTCCAGAAAACTTAAGAAAGAATAAGGCACTTTTCTGGGAATGTGATGTGTTAGTCAAACTCTCCACTGCTGAGGAATACAATTGACCACAAGCAGTGAGGAGTCACTGCAGTGCTCGGGCTCAGCACCTGCAGCAGGTTGTAGTTGCAGTTCTTCTCTCCTGGCAGTGAGGGACACAGAGCATGCCAGTAATCCAAATTTAGACACTGCAAGGGGCAGCAAAATATTTTGTGGTGCTTAAACAAGTGAGTAGAAATAATTTTGTTTGATTCTTGCTGTTTGTATATCAGGGTCAATTTGGTAGATAGTGAGGATTAATACCTAGAGTTCGTAAGTTCTCATTATTTATTTTCTAAGTTAAATGTGCTTGTTTTTGAGAGAAATTTGCATGCCTTTAGAGGCTGTCTTTCAGGGCATAAAATATAGAATATAAATCCTATCATGTATGCCCTCCAAATTGAGCCTGTAACTTTAAATAAAACTATCAGGATTGTGCAATAAAGGGATTCTTCTGCTGGCTGTGTTCTGTGTGGAATTTCAGAAATTGTACCCTCCAATTACCCCAGCTCTAAGCAGCCAAGACAGTACTTAATAAATGTGGTCCAGTTCAAAAAGCAGAACCAAAAAGCTGCCTGTATTCCCAGCTTATGTGGCTGTCCTTCAGAGTTATATCAGCAGCAAAAACTGCTCCCATTACATGTTGTGTCCAGAAGAGGAGAAACAACTGGAAAGTCCCAGCAGCAGCTGGCAAGTAACAATGATTGAATTCCAGATGGATCTAAAAAACTAGTGATACCTCCTGGGAAACTTTGAAAAACATTTTACTTTGCAATGATCCTGTTCACATCACACTCATTTTAAATATTTTTTTTTTCCTTTGTTCTTGGCACAGAAGGAGCAGATGAGCTCCTGAGAAATAATTCCATTTTGAGAGACCAGCCCCTGCTAATAAAGGCAGAGAGAAGAAATAGGACAGGGAGAATTGCCATTCTGTTGTGGTTTCAGACATCAGCTGTTCATTTGTGCTGCTCATTTGTGCAGTTTCTGTAGCTAATTTTTTTTTTTAAGGATTTTACCAGAGCCACAGGATAAAACAGGTTAGAAACAACCTTGTAGCAACTCTTTTGGTCCAGTCCCCCCATCAGAGTGGGGCTAAATTTGATTGCTTAGAATCATAAAATCACAGGATGGCTTGGGTTAGAAGGGACCTTAAAGATCATCTTGTTCCACCCCTCTGACATGGGCAGGGACACCTTCCACTATCCCAGGCTGCTCCAAGCCCTGCCCAGCTGGGCCCTATCACCCTCATGACCCTGACAGCAAGAACTTTCTGAAAAAAAGCCTCACAACCAATGTATTGTCTGTTTCTCTGTTTTTTTCTCTCCTATCCTCTGAAAAGCAAAGCTTCTTTCTGTCTGGAAAAAACTTGGCCCTGTAGATGCTCACATGGTCCTTACTCATCATGTCCTGCAAACTGGAACTCAGCCATGACCTAGAAGGATCTTGGAGAAGGATGGGAAGGATGGTTCAAACCCCACTCATGCATGGTCTCAGACTTCTCTTTCGCAGCATGCTAAACAGATAAAATGCTCCTGACATGTTCAAAATGTTTTCATGACAAAAGATAACAATTCTGTGTCATGCCTCAGTTGCCTGAAGGGCTCCAAGAGTGGGTTTTTTTCCTAGTACACCATTAACCAGATATATTTGGGGTTGGCTTGTTTCTTTTTCTCCCTTTTCCTCAGAGACATCCATGATAGTGGTGCTCAGTACTCCAAGGTGTCACAGGCAATTTTTGCTCTTTCACAGTCAGAGCATTCACTGCACTCAGGAAAGAAATTTCCACTTAGGTCTGACAGGCAAAGATCTGGATTTTGTGGATGTAGTTGGTTGCCTTTTACTGCTAAGGTGCAATTAGGGTGCAATTTATCTTCAAATGTGCAGTAGGAAAAGGATATCCAATTGATTTCCATGCTTTGCAACCTCAGGTTTTGGTCACACCTTGGCTTCTCCTTTTCTCTACCAATGACACACACCTGACAAACCCTGAAATTTAAATTCTTTGACTAACTCAAATCCAGGGTATGATATTGGGTAACACTGAGTGCCCAATGATAGACAGAAGGTCAAAATTTAGTAGGATCCCTTGTGGTTTTATAGTCTATGCAATGAAAGCCATTAACTCATTTTGCAATATTGAAAGATGATGGCCTCTGGCATATTAATCCTTCAAATAACTCTGACTTATAGCCCCTTTGGCTATAAAGCCTTACACTTTTCCTCCAATACCATAGAACTGGAAAATGCACTTAGCCTGAAAGTTTCTAGATTAACTATGAAGGAGAAAAAGATTCTACCTCTAGGACTGTTCATGCTGTAATATTCTGAAATTCTCTTGCCAAGCCTGAATAAAATTTATGAAAGTGCTAATTCTATTTGAGAAAGCTCATGAGATACAATTATGGAATGTCTGAGAGCTTATCAATGCAAAGCCAGTCAGCTAATTAAAATCCATTTTGGAAGGACCATCTAGTTTTACAAACAGCTTGTTAATGGCCATCCATAGTTCCACTGCTGTTTATGTCTTAGTAATTAAATTGCTAACCCCAGAAATAGATAGAGAAGACAACACACTTAATAATTAGACAGTTAAACTTGGGCGAGATGCCATGGCTGTGTCATCACTCACTGCAAAGCAGGTCTCTATAAATCACATGCAGGTAGAAGCTGTAAAACAGTGGTTAATTATCCTAAAGGAGGACTGATAGCAACTACCTTTCTTTAAGAAATATATTTGACAGCTTTGTGGAAGAAGCATTAACAGTAGATTTTCTGTCAATTAGAAGAAATTACTGTTTGTCTAGTTTGGATAGCATTGAATCCCGGGGCTTAAATGAACTCCTTATTTAGTAAAATAAAATAAATTTTAAAACCTTCATCTAAATTTACCTGTGATAGAATATCCATCAAAATTCTTGCTGCAAAGGTTAATTCCTCTCATTATTAAAATACATCAGTCTTTTGCTCAGCCTGAATTTGTCCGGCTTAAATTGTATTTTGATTTCTTGCATTCAGACTGATTTGGTGAAGATTCAGCAACTGCTGTGTGACTGACAATCATGCCCAGCACATGTCAAGGCCTGTCATAATTATGTCATGTTATACCTTAATACAATAGTAATTCTATCTTGTTGTATCATTTCTGAAATTATTAACTGCAGCTCTGACTGAACTACTCTATTTTATTTTTTTGTAAACACGTGTCTCCTGTTTGAGCTGTAAGAAATGATCTGACACTTTGACATCTTAAATAAGAACAGAAAGCATGTTTTCACCACATTAATTGGAGAAAAAGTCAATCTTGGTATTCAGAGAAATGGAATCAGATATTTAAAGTAGCAGCTTTTCCATTAACTGTGGATATAATTTGGGATTTCCAGTTAAGCAAACAGTACTCTGAAGTTACAGCACTCCTGAGAAGGTGGACTCACACTTTTGATGATTGTATTTTGGAAAGGCTTTGTGTTGTGTTTATATTTTGGGAGTCAGAGTGAAAGAAGAGAATTTATTTTGAGTCAGAGAAAGAGCTGCCAAGCTCTGATGAAATATGCATTACAGGGTATACTTGATATTCACTCCTATTTTTTGCTATTGTTGCTGTCAGCTTTTCCTGGAGCAAGGACACATCTAACAGACCCACAAAACAATAGACAGCTTCAGCAGTCAGAGTGCAGATGCCTTTGAAGAAAAACCTATGAGTAAGGTCTAGATAATTTCACAGGATCACTTTTATTTCCCTCTGTTATATCAATTATAACAATGGACAGGTCACCACTGGCAGCATGTCAGTTCATGGCCCAGTGTCTCCTGTAGGTGCAGAAGAGGAGAGAATAAAGAACTGGTGATTTTTGGATTCTGCATCTCCATGTGAACAAAGATGCCATTAGTAAGATTTTCTCAACACTTTGTTTCAAGAACAGTAAAAGCCAAGAATTTCTAAAGCACCTTCAGTCCCTGCCTCACCAACAGATCTGCAATATGAGCTCTGGAGTCTGACCAGTCTGTCAGAAACAGCTCCCCTGGCTGTGCTTTGGGAACTGTGGTCACCAATGGAGAGCTGGTACAGAAACAGGCAACCGATAATAAAATGATTGTTAGGATGATAAGTGTTTTCATCCTGGCAAACTGAAAAATATTTTGGATGCTCCTAAAAAATATATATAAATGAGGTCCTCGGAGCTAGATGTTGACTGAAGCTGCTTGGTCAATCCTTATTGTAATCTTTCCTAACAATCCTTATTGTTGGCATTATATACACCAGCTGGAGGCACCTTGCACATCCCATTTCAAATTCTACCAAAAATTACACTAACTCACAGTGTAAGAGAGGTGGATCCTGTCTGAGCTAGTGTTGTATCCTCCATCCCTGCTGCACTGATCTGTTTCATTTTGCAGTTTTTTGTCCCCAAAAATTCCCCCTGCAGCACATTTTGACCAAAGAATTGACTTCATTTGGCCACAAAGCAAATGGTCTGACCACTGAAAATGAAAAACCTGATTTATTTGTGAAGGTTACCCACCTTCTTCTGTCAATGAAAATACAATCTGGGGACTTGGATACACAGTTTTCTGTAAAACTCTGGCACAGAACAACAAACCCCTTGGATGCCTGTATGGTTGGTGTGTCTGCTCTGCTGTGAAAAGCAGCAGCTTTTTTTTCTGACCAAAAAAATACAATCTAGAAGTGTTTCCACCATATATTGGCAAAGTCTGCAAAATCTGATAATTCAAATAGTGTATTTTATTGGGTTTTACAGACAGCAAAGTTTGACCATGCATGTCCTTCTCTTCCAATGCCTTTCAGTTGTTTCTCCATATGTTTGGTTCTAGCAGAAAACTGTAGTGTCTTTCAGCCAGAGACTTTCTGCTCAGATGTGTCCAACTTGTTCAATCTTGTCCAAGATTTCAGTGAAACCAGAGGTCCTTGTGTCTTTATTTATCACACAATAGATAATAATATCTACAATATCTCATTATAACAATTATATTTCCACTCTCTTTTTTTATTCTCTTTTTATTCCTTGCCTGATGTTTGAGCGTCCTCGAATAAGCCTCTAGGAAAATTTCATTTATAGAGAAAAATTGGAACATTTTGACCACATATTCTGTGACAAAATAAATAAGGACAAGCTGGATGGGGCTCGAAGAATGTTCTGGTGGAAGGTGTCCCTGCCTGTGGCAGAGGGTTGAAACTAATTAATCTTTAAGGTCCCTTCCAACCAAAACCATTCTAGGAGTCTGTGAAGTGTTGTTTTACAATTAATTTATTTTATTTTTGCAGAAGATGACACCAGGCATGGTGGGGACCAAAGGTTATTTTTATTTAATAATAAAAATATTAAAGGTTTTAAAGTGCTTCATTGTCTTAACTTTATTAACCAGATTATTATTTTTTTTAATACTCTGTCAGACAAAGATACATCCCCAAACCATGGGGGGGTCTGTCAAACTAACTGAGTGAAAACTCACTCAGCCATTCCTGTTGGACCACGTTTTAGAAAGGGTCATTATCCAAGTCTGCATAATGAGATGTGGACAGATGGTGTTAGGATGGGGCGGAGGCCTCAGTGTCTGATGCCTTAAAGAGTTTCTCCTGAAAATCTTTCCAGTGGTTTCTGTGCTATTCAGGCAGCAAAACCTGAAAAGCTGCTCCTCACAGTCCTATGGAAAACAAGCGAGGCCATATCCAATTTATTGTATCATTGCTGAAACTTTTTAAGGAACATTGAGTGGCCTTGCAACTTTAAAAAAAAAATAGAGGATAGGGGGAGAGCAGAGAGGGGGTGAAAAAAGCCCTGCTGCCAAATTGTGATTTAAACTGAGATTGGCATCAGCAGACATTTCCACATCAGCCTTTAGCACATCTGGTCCAGACCAAACAAATAGAAGATTTATTCTGTCAGTGAGATCATTTAGCATTCCTTTTTATGCTTCAGAAAGAGCCTGTACCTGTCAGTCACCAAAGCACTAGGCTTTTGGTGGCTGGGCTCTGTTGCTCTTTCTGACTAGCCTTGATCTGAGACTTCTAAGAAGGCTTGTGTTCACCCGCTCCACCTGGGAGACCGGTACCCATGCCAAGTTCATTTCCATAGTCTTACAAAAATCTCCTGGAGGATTTCAAACATCTGCTCATAAGTAAAGAAACATTGTCTTGAGATATAACGATAATATAAAGGGCAACTGAACCTTCCTTGCAAATAAAACTGAGCTAATAAATTATTTTGTTTCAACAGTTTTATACAATTCAAACAAAAAATTGAATAGAGCTAAACAGGCTCACACACACATGAAAAATCAGGTGTGAAGGGGTTTCTTCTAATACTTTTTTTATTTCCTTTTGGTTGAGAGGTTTGTTTTGGTTTTTTGTTTGTTTGTTTGTTTGTTTCTTGATGATAATTATTGAAAGGAGGAGCTGAGGTGAGCAGTTTTAATTAGCAGCAGAGAGCTCAGTGTGGTGCACAGGGGGATGTTCTGAAGTGGGGGAGGCAGAGGTTCAGCTGGAGGTGAGTAGGTTGGGGAGTCCTGCAGACAGGACAGGATAATCCAGGATATGAAGGGTCTCTCTCCTCTGTCCACCTGGCTGAACAGTGACTTAAGGGAGAGGGGGCAATGGTGGCCAGTCCCTGGCTGGCACAGCAGGAACATCTCTGTGAGCGCCCCACTTCCCCAGGTGCCCCTGGGTAACAGGGCCAGGCTGTGCAAGAGGAAACAAACAACAAATGAGGACAGTGGTTTGCTGAATTAGGAGGTGCTACCGAGGTTAGTCAGCCCCTACCCTGCTAAGATGTCTCATTGTCGTGGGAGACTCCCCTGTGGAGGGAACAGAAGGCCCAATGTGCAGGTCAGACTTTCTAGGGAAGCCTGATGCCTCCAGGGAAGCCAGGTTAAAGCAGTGAAGAGAAAACTTCCAGGTTGTCCTGGTACAACCCTCAGATTATTATCCATGACTGATTTTTCAAGTTGACAGCAATAGAAGTTGCAACAAGTACAAGGACAATCCAGAGACACTTCAGGGCACTGGGACAACTGGTTAAGGGATCAGAAGAACAAGTAGCATTCTTCTCTACCTTTCCAGTTGCAAGGAATGATGATGGAAGGAACAGGGAGAGCCAGCAGGCCTCCAGCTGGTGTCACCAGCAGAATTTGAGGGGTTTTGGTTATGGATGAGTCTATAGGGCATCAGGCCTGCTGGCATCAGAGAGATACAGCTGTGTCAAAAGAAGAAAAGTTCCTTTGCACAGGAATTAACAGGGGTCACTGAAAGTGCTTTTACTGCATTTGAAGGTGGAAAGAGCTAAAACCAAGACAAGTGCCCATAAACCTGGGGGGGGACTTGCCAATGGCCATGGGGTGGTGTGCTAGCAAAGTTCTTAGGTCTGTTGTCTCACTGGAGGTGGGGGCTGAAGATCCATGTGGCAGCAAAGACACCAGGGCTGTTGACATGTTGTAAACTGTGGAAGCATCTGAGAATTGTCACGTGGGGATTAGGGCTTTTCCCCATAAAATGTGGCAAGATCACTACTCCAAATGAAGACCATCTATGTCAATGTACACAGCAAGGGCAACAAATATCATGGTCTGGAAGACGTTGTGCAGCAGGGAAAACCTAATCTAACTTCCATCATGAAAACATGGTGGGGTGACTGGCACAGCTGGAGTCCTTCAATTGATGCTATAAACTCTTCAGAAGGGACTGGCAAGGAAGAAGAGGCAATGACCTTGAATTTCAGGGAGAGCTTTGATTATCTGAAACTTTTTGTTGGTGATGATAGGTTGAATGTTTAGGCACAAGAGGCAGGAGAAGGCCAACAAGGCCAATATTCTGCTGGCAATCTGTTACAGACCACTCATCCAGGATGAAAAGGCAGATGAAATATTCTACAAACAGCAAAGCAAAGTCTCACAATCTCCAGCCCTTGTCCTCATGGGGTGCTTACCAGATGTCTGCTGGAAATGCAATACAGCAGAGAGGAAACAGCCCAGGAGGTTCCTGGAGTGTGTGGAAGAGAACTTCCTGACACAGCTGGCAAGCAAGCCAACTAGGGAAACAAACTGGGAACTCACCTCCTCATCAGACAGAAAGTGGAGACACTTCAGATATGGAATGTGTCAGTTATTAAATATATTTGACAATACCCTGTCACAATTTGAACAGGAACTGAAGGCAGCTGAAGGGGCTGAAGGAGGGTAAGACATACAAAATGCAATTACCTGCACTGGTATTTCAGTGTGATCCTAGAGTTAAACTCCTTGATTAACAAGACGTCCAGACAACTTTATGACTGTAAGAACAGGCCAGGACCACTGTTTCTCTAGGAAGATGAATATGGATGGGTAATGTGGAAAAGTTTGACTTTTTTGTTTGAAAAATTAATGATGTCTGTATAGTTTATTTTTATGCCATTAAAAAATTGGGGTTTAACACTTGAGTAGTGTATTGCCTATGCCAGCAACTGAGTGTACAAGGGTGTCTGGAGGGGTTTCTATCAAAGAAGTCTTCTGCTGGTGAACTTGTACTGTGTTCTCCATTGCTTGGACAGATTGTTCCCTTGTGGCTTCCTTAAAGAATTCCATCAACTTCACTAATTCTTATACAAATGTTTGACATGTGAGAGTACCAGTGTTGCTTTAACTGCTTGAATTCTGTTGTAATAAGTATCCACCAGTAACCACTATCTCAATCCCATTAACAGACATGTGGATATTGCTGTTTAATGAGTAATTCCAAGGGGTAATGTTCACTCTCTTGCAAGTTTTACTTGCTGTTATGTCATTGTAATAGACAACAGTAATATTTTAATTTGAAAATAATGCCCTTGCTCAAAAATGAGTTGGCTCTTCCCTTAAAAAGCATCTGCTTAAAAATGAATAAAAAGGGATCAATTTGCAGATGAAGCCTTTGTCATTAGGACACAAGAGGGTGTTATTCAAACAGGTTGAATTCTTTGTAAAAATGCTTACCTCCACATGCTCCCTTGGTAGTCAGAAACAGGAAAAAAATTCACTTAATGTTAAGATTCATGGCAAGGGCCAAACTCTGAATGGCCTGACTACCCTGCTGGAAGAGCCAAAGTGTTTCTCTCTACTGATTAAGGAGAAACTCTGGAGAGATTTTCTTGTTAAGCTAAAACCAGCACTAGCCTAGATATCTTCCCAAAAAGTGTGGAATAAACACAGTACTGATGCTCTGCCCCAAGAGTGAAGCTGTTGGGATTTCATACAAACTCAACCCAAGTTAGGGGCCAGCTGCAGAGATCAATTTGCTCAGTTCAGTGGCTTGTGTAATGCAAGAGGTCAATGGAGACAGTCACAGTGCTCCCTGCAGCCCTTTCCAGTCTATGTGTGAAGCCATTAAAGCAAGAACTATGGAAACTGAAATCTTCTTTCTGTTATTTTTTGATGGACAGGTTCCCAGATCTCACTCCACCACTTTTTTCATGTTATGGAACTGAGTCACATCATTATATTTGTCTCAGATGCAGAATCTAACTAAGAAGAGCAGCAGTCTGTTCAGGTAATGAACAATGATCTAATATAGCTGATTTCTTTTCCTGCTCAGCCCTCATAGTTTTAGAATGCAGCATCAAAGCCACATAACAGACAGTTGACCCTTCTATTGACTGATTCTTGCAGTCAAGGAAAAAGTAAATGATCAGAGGATAGGAGGGGAGGAAAAAAGAACAGATCTTGGCAAAAAAGGTGTGTAAAGAAGAAAGAAAGAAAGAAGTTGAACAAAAAGGAAAGAGAAAAATGGAAGTCTTAATATATGCACAAACCCATTGCAATCTTACTAGGAACAAAAATGGTGGCAAAATGGCTTTGGGGGAGCGCAAAGGTGATGTTAATCCTCTCCCTGGTTCCAACAGTGTATTGTCACTACCTGAAAGCCACACGAGCTTCAACAGTTGTAAAACATGTGTCTTGAGATTTTGAATTATATCAGTTAAATAACCACAGAACCAACCGATATCTATTTACAATGTTTAGTCAGCCCAGCAGTTGTGCTGAGCTTCTTATAAATCTCCTTGGAAATTGTTTTGCAAAGAAAATCTTAGAGGTCTTCTCCTTAATGGTTCTGTGATGGTGAAATAAACTAAGTTAGACCAGACTAGAACCAAAGAGGTGGCTAAAGTCCCCTTGTCTGTCATGGGAACAAAACCCAATATTTTGCCTGTATGGTAGTAACAGAGAGAGATAAAGGAAATCCTCTGAGGATGGCAACCATTTGGATTTTTTGTTTTTTATTTTCTGTACAGCCAAGAAATTGAACCCTCAAGCAGGATCTAATCATTAATTCCTCCCCAGGGTGGCAGAGTAGCTCATCAGTTTTCAGCAGAGCTTCTCCCCTTGATTTGAAGTAAGGAGATGTTTTTGGTCAGCCTTGACTCAGGAATCTGAGGAAATTAAACAAATAATTTGAATTATGGACTAGTCACTTGCAAATTCAACCTCATGACTGCCTCTTATTCCCCTCATGCACCGTGCCATTTGGACTGACATCAGAAAAACATTGAGTAAAGCTGTGCAGGTTGTTGGGAATCAGTTGTACTTCCTGCAACTATCTCACATTGAGCCAGCAAGGACACAGCTCTGTCCTACCAGGCTGCCCCTTCTGCAGGGAGACCTTTGCTTTACCTGCTTTTCATTTTGCAGTACTGGGTGGACATGGAGGTTGTAACCCTGTGACACTTGTTCAAGAGGCCCTTCAGGTCAAGATACCCAGGCTATAGACCCAACACCTAAATCAAAGTGACCTGATCTTCAAAAGCGCTGAACTCTGAATAACTTTAAGAAGAGGTCAACTTCTCTGAAAACTAATTTTCTTTGGTTTAAGGGCCTAATTATGGATCTATCTACCCAATAGTAAGCATCTCTATGAAAAAGTTCAAAACTAGCTGGGGGAATTATCTACCAAGATCACATTAATTTCAGCACCTTTGAAAATATCTGCCCCAGGTTTGGAAAAGTACATCCCTAACTTGATTTTTTTTTTCCTTTTCCCCTTTTGCTGCTAATTATTCTTCTCTCGACCCCTATTTTAAAATCAATACAGGACTTTGGAAGCTGTGTTAATTTGTACAGTACCTCTGCACATGATTCATTCCCATTTCTTTCTTGTGGTTTTCACTGTGACATATAATTATTCTTATTGGTCTGCTCTTCACTTTTCCTACCTAGCATCCTTATCCATACAGTAAATTCTGTTTCTAACTGCTTTGGTATTTGTTTTGATAAAAGCAGCAGTCTTTGGTCCTACACTAAGAAGAGTTGTGGCTTGCTCCTTTGCCAGAGAAACACTTTTTATAATGCTCTCACCACCTATTCTTTCCTTTAGTGACAACAGGGATGTTTCCTTTCAGTACAAAGATTTAAAAAAAAAAATCTGATTCCAATTATCACTATTTGCAAAGGTTTAGTTTTGCCCTCAGTAGGCACTCAGATTTTCATGTCTGGTCCAACCTGTATGTGTGGAAGAACAGGAAAAACAGCAGAGACATGAAGTGGAGAAAATGCACAACAGGTTAACAAACTCACCCTTGGATCATTGTTATCATGGTCTGCTTTGGATTCTTCATTATCCTCTAGTTTTCACTTAGGCATGCAATAAACAGTCTCATATGACAAGCCATGTTGAAGCTGATTTATTCCCCTATTGTGGCACTTAAAAACCAAGATTATAACCAACCTTTGCTGCAACTCCTACAGCAGAAGTTGCTGATAGTCTGTGACCACTTATCAAAAAAGGATGACATAAAACAAAGAACAATAAAAAATTCCCCTTTCTCAGAAGCTGTGGGATGTTTCATTTATTTTGTACCATCCAGGACTGAAATTTCTATAGGCTTCTGAAATTTTCTGTGCCTGGGGAGATCCTCGTTATGTAACACAAGTACAAGACTCTGCCCACACATGAGAAATGCAAGATATGGACCCAAAGTGACTCAGGAAAAGCTCTGTAGTTTCCAAACAAGATGTTATTCTTCCTTCCAAACAAGCTAACTAGCAAAGTGATTGACTTTGACCCCTGTGACAAAATTTAATATTTTATATTGCAAACAAAATTGCTAGAAGTAGTAAAAAAACTCCAAAACCAAATGAAAAAAACACCAACTTATATTTTTTAGGGCTTTTCAAAGACGGCTAGAGGACACCATATACTTCTATAGAATCTGAAGAATCCCCAGGTTTTAATAATCCAGTTTTTCCTAATTTTCTTCTCTTATTTCTAAAAAGCTTAATTTTTTAAAAATTCCTCCATTTTTTTCTTATCTTTTTTTTTTTCCCTGTTCAAATCTACAAAATGTGCAGTGAGTTAACACACAGAAATGGCAAACACTTAAGGGACTTGGCTCCTAAGTCCTCATTATCTTCAGAAATATGTTACAGTGGTAGTGGAAGCCTGTCTAATTTTATATCAATTTGCTTCCAGCCATGATTTTCTGATATACACCCCAGTGAGTGAACAAGGGACTAACAAAAAATTATGAGCTTTTATAACCACAGATACAATTTGGGAAGAGTAATTTTCCAGTAGCATATTCCTCATTAGTCTTACTATTAAGACAGATTTTTTCCAGCTTTTCTCGGATATCAGGCATCTGAATTTTGTCAGTTTTGGTAATTTGAACCTATCAGCTCCTGAACACAGGCACTGGAACTTTATTGAATTATTTTAGCAGCGTAATGCCTGAGACATTTTTTTACCCAGGTAAACTAGCACAATGCTATAAAATATTTAATCATGGTTTCTCAATCAACACAGACCATGAATCATTTCCAAGGGGAATTCAAAGGTTTTCTGTTATATTTCAAAGGTTAAAAGAATTTGATAGTATGGAAGTATTCTGTCATTTGGCCTATGGGCCAAAAGCTGCAACTGGCTCTTTAGTTTACCAACACAGATGTAGTTGTGTTGCCTCCTGGATTCCCATGTGAAATTCCTTATTTCTTTATATTCTTCTGGTGTCCTGGACAGCAATGGATCTCAGACATGAATATTGCACTGAATACCTCATTGGCACAGGAAAGCTGCAAAAACTACACAGTTTTCTGTTGAAAAGAAATCAGTGCCAATATACTTCAGTAAAATGGGTTGAATAATTATGGGACATCACCTTTTTCCTACTACAACAATAGAATCATAAAGTCATAGAATTGTTTAGGTTGGAAAAGACTTCTAAGAGCATCCAACCATTCCGCCAGTGCTGTGAAGGCCACCACTAAGCCATGTCCCCAAGTGCCACATCCACATGCCATGCTCTGATTCTCTACCATGTTTTCTAAGTTAGTTAGTGCAAACTCCAAGGAGTAAAACTGAAAACCTCCCAATCTGAGTTGCTGTAATTCAAGCCAAACTTGGGCTTGCAGCACAAAACTTGACAACATAAAAAATTCTAAGGTCTGCGAAAGAGAAGGAGGCTGTGTAAAGAAACATACATTCATATACACTTACATTCATATATGCAAACAAAAGCACACTTGCTTCTCCTTCAACTTTTCAAAACCTCTCAGTTCTTATCTCCAGCTTTTGTTCCAGAACCCTCCAAAGCAACTAAACTATAAATGGAGCTGTGAAAACTCAATAAACTGGGAGAAGTGCCTGAATTTTGCTTATCTGCTTTAAGAGGTTTCAAGAAATATATAGATACTCCACAAAAGCACAGTGAAATTGTGTTGACAAAGGTGTCAAAATATGTACATACAGGAAGGGATAGCTTGATACAAATTTAGACTTAAAATGGTTTGTTTTCCTGAGGTTGGATTCTGCCAGAACGTTCACTTATCTGTCGTATATCTGTGATGTTGAATGCATTTTACAAGAGCAAGAAAGCAACTCAGCAAAGATTTCAAGACAGACTAAAGTGTCATCTAGGAATGACTTCTTAGCCATGGGTCATGGGGGAACTTATCAATATAATACAAGAAAACATGAGAAGCATCAGCAATTTTTAATGTGAGATCAAAGGAGTTTTGCATAAGTGCAAGGCAAGGGATTCTCTGAGAAAGACAAAAAAAAAAGTGTGTGCAAACAATGCAGCAGGATTCAAAATATATCTTTAATGAGGCTGCAGATTCATATAATAAGTGAGTCCAGAAGGAGGTCACTAAGATGATTAAACTGATGGAGCGCCTCTCCTGCAAGTTAAAGCTGCCAAATTTGGGATTTTTCAATTGGGATTTTTCAAGTCTGGAAAAAAGGAAGCTTCAGGGCTATCTAATTGTGGCCTTCCAGTACTTGAAGGGAACCCATGAAAGAGAGAGGGAGAGAGGGAAAGAGATGAATTACAAGAATGACAGGGCAAAGGGAAATGGCTTCAAACTGACAGAGAGTAGCTTTAGAATGGGTATCAGGAAAAAACTCTTGGCAGTGAGGGTGTTGAGGCACAGGCTGCCCAGAGAAGCTGTGGCTGTCTCATCCTTGGAAGTGTGCAGGACAAAGTTGGATGGGGCTTGGAGCAACCTGGTCAAGTGGAAAGTGTCCCTGCCCATGGCAGAGGGGTTGCGATGGGATGGTCTTTAAGGTCCCTTCTAACCCAAACCATTCTGTATTTCTATGATTCTGTGAATAAATGCAAAGCTGGGACCTGATCTGTCTGGGACCAGATTAATGCAGTTTGGAAGGCGCCTCAGAAGTCTCTGATTAAACCTTCTACTCAAAGCACAGAGAGCTGTAGCTCTGGGCTTGACCCAGGTGGTTGCTCAAAACCTCTGAGGAGTGAAGATGTACAACCACTTTGAGCAACACCTCCCAGTGTTTGAGTGCTCCCCTGGTGGAAGTTTCTCTTTAAATCTTGTCTGAAATTCTGTTTCACCTTCTGTCCTGTGGCTGTCCTTATCCTGTCATGCAAAGCCATGTTCTGCCTCCTTTGACCAGAGCAGGACACAGTATTCTAGGCGTGATCTACCTGTAATGGGTGATTTGAACAATTGTCAAATCAGAGAATGACTTGTGTTGGAAGGAACTGTAAAGATCTTCAAGTTCCAACCCCATGCCATGGGCAGGGATGCCACCCACTGGATCAAGTGTCTCGAGACCCCCATCGAACTTGGCCTTGAACACTTCCAAGAACATTGTAGTCACCAAAGAAAAAAAAATATAATTCAAACAACTGTCAATACACCTTTGAGAAAAAAAAAGACTCTCCCAAACTTGCTGTAATTACCATTGGAAAATATAAAGAGGGAAAATTGCAAGTGAGAGCTGGAAATGGTGATGGTCTTACTATTCTTGGCTCATTCAATGGCCAGATATGGAAATATAAGCAAGTTGCAACCCATCTGTGCCTCAGAGTAAAATGGGCTTGAACATTAAAGTTTTCAAGCAGGAAGCATGGAGTAACATATGTTTATCTAGAGTATCTTACACCATGTGAGTGAATGGATTCCAGGTTTTACTACAGCTTTCAACAAACCACATAATTTTTAACTCATTGTCTACCTTTATGTTTAAGGACAGGGACCTCTGGAAAAAAATCAGAATCGTTCTGAAAGCTAGACTGTGATGAGAATTTTTTTTAATATATATGTACAGTGGGGTTAAGAAACACTGGGAGTAAAATCTCCTTGTGTACAGACTTCAACTCACCTCTACATGTCTGTCTTGATGTGCATTCTTTGTACATGTACATTATAGTCATCTTATTCCACAGGATTGCCACTTTTAAATATTTCAGTTTTTCCATGAGTAAGTGAAAAACAGTTCAAACACTCATTGTTAATTTTCACACCATTCCCAAAAAGTTCAAGGAGCCTTGGAGGTTTTTTATGGTAAGATCCTATATGGATATGCTCACCCAAATTACTCTGCTAACAAATAGAATTTTCTCTCTAGATTTAGGTCTGTCCTCAGTTGCTCTGCTGTAAGTCTGTAATAACTCCATAAAGTCTACACAGATCACCAAGAATGTAAAATTAATGTAATGCTGATCAAGGATTGCATTGCCTGCTCATTTTGGACTCCATTTGGACTTACACCAGTGTGATCCCAGGGGAAGATGGCAGTTCCTTACTCTTTCTTCCTTTCTCCCTTCTTTCACACAAACTCTGCCAAAACTGGCGACTTCTCCCTCAGCTGGTTCCCAGGAGCCAATTGGTCTTTCCATCTTTCCCCAGCTAATGTGAGCTGGTTTTCCCCTTGTATACAGCTGCCCTAATTCTTAAAGCATTTCATCCTTTTCACTTTCTAAATGGAAATGTTAAATTTTTCACAGAGGAGGTGCCCTGGGGGGGAGTTTTGCTCACACCCAAGAACGGATGTCAGTTAATATTTGGACATGATTAATTAACAGTAAACCCTAAGGCAAACTTTGCTATTATGAAAATAAGACAATATTCCAGATTACATGAGCGTCTGCCTATATGATAAAGTTACCCAGATGCTCTGAAATCAACAAAGATTTGTCACAGATACAAAGGGAGTTATTATTTTATGAATTTCATATTCAGATGAATTACTTTTGTCCCTCATAGACAATCTATGTATGACCTAGGGATGAACCACTATTTGCATTACCTCTCAGACACTTTCAAGCACTGGTATAAAGTTTTCTAATTTTGCAGAAAATTATTTGGAGCTCATATTATTTTCCTAGTGAGTGGTTAATTAGTTAGTTTCCATAAAAGTGGAAAGCCAGCCTTACTGTAAGTCCTGAATTATATTTGTAGCTCTGTCTTGGGTGGAAAACAACCTCTGTTTGACAAATAGAGCTGAAACACACCATGGCTCAGCTTGAGAAACAAAAATGAGTTTTTCCAGGAGAAACTAAAGTAGGTCATCGTGTAGGCAAATTAGAGTCACGTATATTTTAATGGAGTGCAGGTGCTGGAGTAGCTAAAAGAACTCCAGCACTGAAGGACTGAAAACCACATCTGTTTACTTCCAGGGAGGCAGGTGGAGATGTACACAGCTACATAAACAGTGCTATTGAAAGTGCAATGGAAGATATGGACAGAACCTTAATTTATTGTCTTATCCAAAAGATATAGGAAAAGGCATAATAGCTCTTCATCATCACCAGAAAAATGCATGATTCTTTTACTTCACAAAATAAGGATGTCAATATTTTTCTGCTATGGAACTCTCTCAAGACAAACTATTTCACAATCTGAAAATGTTCTATCACTGTTATTCAGGTATTTTCTTCCACCTCAGACCCAGGTGTAGATGTGTCCAGTTCTGGCCCCTCAGTTTGGGAAGGATGTTGAGACGCTTGAGCGCGTCCAGAGGAGGGCAACAAGGTTGGAGAGGGGCTGGGAGCACAGACCCTGTGAGGAACAACTGAGGGAGCTGGGGGTGTTCAGCCTGGAGAAAAGGAGGCTCAGGGGTGACCTTATCACTCTTTACAACTTCCTGAAAGGTGGTTCTGGTCAGGTGGGGGTTGGTCTCTTTTTCCAGGCAGCAACTGACAGAATGAGAAGTCACAGTCTAAAGCTGTGCCAAGGGAAATATAGGTTAGATATTAAGAAAAAGTATTTTAGAGAAAGGCTGATAAAGTACTGTAATGGTTTGCCCAGGGAGGTGGTGGAGTCACCATCCCTGGATGTGTTTAAAGAAAGACTGGATGTGGCACTGGGTGCCATGGTTTAGTTGAGGTGTTAGGGCAATGATCTTGAAGGTCTTTTCCAACTTTGTGATTCTGTGAATTCTTTGTGTATTTGGAGGCATCGTGAAATTATGTGTTCTGAATATGAGAAAAAATTTCATAATGAGGTCAACCAAAACCTCTGTTTATTTTGTATTCACTTTTCAACAGAAGGATTTCAGAAAATAAAAAAGTAACTCTTTCTAGAAAACAGACACAAGAAGCTTGGGAAAGTCTGAAGCCAGAGCAATACAGTCAAATAGCACAGGAGAGTAATATTTCAAAATATGATTCTTCTTCAAAGATCAGCAAATAAATTTTTGTCCCCTCACATGAAAAAAAAATAAAACAATCTCTTGCAAGGCATTGCAAATGCACTGGGAACAAAGAGCTATACATTTGACAGCCATAATCTTAAACCTCTAAAAGTAACATGACAAAGGCAAAAAATTAGTTAAAACTCTCAACAACCATGAAATTTCAATTCCAATCCTTATCAATCTGTTGACTTAATTACCATCAATTCAAAACATCTTTTTAATTCTGACACGAACATTTGTCCTTTTTTAAATTGTGGCATGGTTCCATCTCTAACGATAAATTCATGCAATAATGGTTTGTGAGTTTTTATTTTTGCAGATTCTGGATTCCTCTGACAAGTGAGCAGGAGAAATTTCAACCAAAAAAAGTGAATTTTCCTCGGGGAAATACTCAGTTGATATGATTTGTCTCCAGTTTCATAATGTTGTCACTGAAATGTGCCAAGGTCAGATTGAGGCAAAAAAAAAATATATATATGTAAAATAAATGTAATAAAAGATAATTTTGCTATAAACACCTGATGTAACATTTTGCATCCCAGAAATATTCTGAAAGCAGATTGTAGCCAGGTCTGTTTGGTCTCTTCTCTCAGGTAACCAGTGGAAAGATGGGCAGGATGCATGGAAAGGGCCTCAAGTTGCACCAGGGGAAGTTTAGATTGAATTTTGGGGAAAAAAATTCTTCACTGAAACTGTGGTCAGGCATTGAAACAGGCTGCCCAAGGAAGTGGTCTAATCATGATCCATGGAAGAGCTCAAAAGGCATGTGGATGTGGCCCTTTGGGATATGGTTTAATGGTTAATGGTTGGACTTGATGATCTTACAGGTCTTTTCCAACTTAAGTATTCTATAAGAGGTATGGTTTAATGTTGTTATTAAGAAGTTTAATTACAAAATGAAGAGTAAAACTATTAATTTTTGTGAATGACTCCAGTTAAATGGTCTGCAAGTGTGCCACAGGAAAATAATTAAAAGTCAAAATTATCATCACAAGTAGATTTAGTTCTTTAAGTCTAAGCACAAAATTCTAGAGTTACACAGTAAAAAATGAATTAGCACAGAATGGGAGATGTTTGAGCAGTCAGCACTTCTCCAAAAATACCTGCCTACTGCAGGAACAGTGACTCTTCTCTGTCATTCTTTTTCAGAGTTAAATATCAGGCTGGGAGGTATAAAGATTTCTAAAACAAATCAAATAATTTCACTGTTCTTCGTGGCTTCAGCTGGACAATGTATGTCAATAAAAATAGCAAGTGGGTCTAGAAGAGAATTAAAGAGAACCTTAGTTCTACAGAGAATGCAAGAATGGGCAGAGATCGAAAAGCTGAGAAAGATTCAATTAAGTTGGAGGAAAAAGATGTAGCTGTTCCTGTAGAGTTCAAGAAGAATTTGGGCAAAGCTCTGAGGCACAGGGTAAGATTCTCAGGGCTGTTCTGTGCAGGGCCAGGAGTAGGATTTCAATGATCCTTGTAGGTCCTTTCCAGTGCAGAATATTCTAGGATTCTATGGTTCTATGAAAGACCTCTGAAACTGGTCCAAGAAAAATAAATGTTCATGGAATTCTTTAAAATTATGAAAGGACTGCAAGAGGGGAAAAAAAGAAAAATGCAGAGACTTTTAAGATAACGTTATGGTCAAAAGACCTGATACTGATCGTGGATACTGCAGATCTTCAATTCTCCAGCTACCTGGATCAGTGATCCTAAGAAACTCTTCTTCCTAGAGGATGGATGAATAGCTTGTAAGATACTTCCTATTGGGCTTTTTGTTTCCTAACTTGGGGTGTACAGATTTATGCTACTCAATTCCTTCACAGTATTTTAGACATCCAGATGCAGATTATTGTTACAACTGAACACAGGTGATGCAGACCTGAATATAAAAAAAGAAAATAACACTTGTAATAAGTAATATATTTGTATTCCTTGTTTGTGTTCAGAATATTACTTGGAAAGCAACAAGAAGAATAAAAATAAGACTTTTTAGGAAGCCAATTAGAAAATGCAAAACTTACATCTTGCAATTCATAGATGTAAAACAATCCACACAAAAAGACCTTAAAGGCCACGAAAGAATGTTTGCCATCTGAAATTTGTAAGATTTTCAGCTATTGCATAACATTGCCTCCAGCAATGAACCTCACCGAATCACATCAATTCAAAGTTTGTGCTACAAATCCGTGTCACTTCAGAGAGAGACTAAGAGAGAGAGAGAAAAAGAAACAGAAAAAGAAAGTGCACCCCATATGGAGTTTATACCAAATTATTTAAAAATATGTTTAAAAGTAATCGAAAAACCAGTTCCATTCAGTGGTGTCTAGCATGAATCCTGGAAGAACATGGTATGAGAGATCTTAAGGTTTATGAAGGAAAAGGAAAAAAAGCAGGTAACTAGCAGGCACACTGAGGATGGTGGCAGTTCCTTACAAAGTCACAAAACCTGGTAAATAAAAAAAAAATCATGTTTTTTTTAGTGACGGGAGGCGTTTTTAAGTTTAGAAGCTTCCAACAGTCTGTTGCACAGGCAGAAGTACAGGGAGAAAATATTCACTAAGGGTAAGAATGGACAGATTTTCAGATGAGTATTTTATTCTATTAGTGGTTTATGATGAAAAAAGTATTTATATATTTTTATATTTATATAGGTGATGTCACATTACTTCATATAAGTACAAGAGGAAAACAGGCTACCTACAGATGATGGAAATACATCCTTAATTGCCTTGCCAGATATTTCTACACCAAACCTGTGAAACACAGGAGCAGAGACCCCTTCTCAGAGCAGCACTCCATCCTCCCTTCCTTCCCCATCCCTTCAGGCAGATGGTGATCAAACCTGATCCCACAGCTCCCTTCCTCATCTCTTTATCCTTTCCCCTATTTTTCTCTGTGCTTTCCAGTGGCAGCAATGCTACTGCATCACTTCTGTGTCCTGTAAGCACCAAAATTCCACTTTGCTCCCATTTCAGAGAAGGCCACCTCAATGCATGTGGTTGGGATTCTCAAAGTAACCAAGCAGAAGAGCATAGGTTTTGCTTGCCTTGGAGTTTCTGCTTATCCCAGACTCTTGCCTGCCTCACTGCTTTGTTTATGCAGCCCTTTTGCTGTTCCCTGCCTGCCCTTATGAATGTTGTTTTGACATCGTGGTCACCAGGTGCCCCACCAGCCCTTCCATCAACAAACACTTGTGCAGCAGATGGCACAAATGGGTTGGCAATAATTCAGTGTCTCAGCATTGGATTGCCTTGTCTAGTGCTTGTGATGGTGGCTAGACAGGGTTAATGACAGTAGCAGGGGAAAAAAAATATTAAAAATACTGTAGGGATGTGCTTTCAGAGAGAAAAGCTCTTCCATGGGCCAGAAGCAGCACTGAAAATCTCTATTCCTAATAAACATGAGCTATATTCTGTAGCAAAAGAGGTTTATTTTAGTACCTTCAGTTTAATCCCATTAAAAATGTCAAGGTTTCCCTTATCTCCTTTGATCATCATAACTCCAATGACTCCAATTATATTTTCTGCCATATATTACAAGACTATGATTAGTTTAGCTATAATGGTCTAAGGATAATAAATAAATAATGTTAGTAAAGGGTGGTGAGAGCTTTCATTAGTCCAACAAATAATTATTTGTGTGCACATTCCTGCTGGTACTTTGAAATGCATGGTCAGAATTAGAACACAATGGTAAATGCTGAATTTTTTTATTCTCTAGCTGAGTTGCTGCCAAAAAACAGTCTTTTTTTTTTTTTTTTTTAATATAAACCCTTATAAAGAGTTGGAAATCAATTCAATGTGAATAATCCTGAAGTTCGGGGTGTTTGGATTCAGGGTTCCAACACTGAGCTCAGTAACCTACAGAAATATGTAGATCATGCAAAGAGTTAGAAATGAGTCAGAATCAGTTTCTTTACTCTGCTGGCTTCTTACTCTGAATAAATCACTCAAACTGTTTTCATCCATTTCACTGCTTCTAAATTGGAGATAATATTCCTGTCCCAGGGGTACTGCAATGATTAATTAATCACTTCAAGTCAGTTGAGATTTGAAAATGTGTGTGTGTGTATATGTAGCTTCACATATGCAGAATATATATAAATATTTCCTTTACTTTGTATGTTAGGCATAAAGGGTGTCGTTCTAGAATCAGCACTGAGATTTTTGAACAAGAATAATAAAAAAAAAAAATCTTGGGAATTCAGGCTGTCAAATTCAAATGACAGTCATACTTCCCATCTCCAAATTATCTCCAGCTATAAAGTTCTCTCTCTTTCCTTGAAATAGCCTCCTCAGAAGACTCAAGAAGCAAAATTTATTGATACTGAAGAAATTTCACATTGCTTTCCTTTTCCAGTGTGACATGGAGTGATTTGTATTCTGCTTTGTGGGACTTTGTCAGGCATTGTATATTATACTGCAGTCTGGACCACTGAGAGGCACATAGCTCCCACCACTGCAGCTATGAGGGTAAGAAAAAAAGAGGAATAAAGTAGAAGAACTGTATTTTAAGAAAAAAATAAATATGGATGCATTTGGGCTTCTTATGCAGCATCACTTAACTTCAGCTACTGGACTTAGAGGTCTTTTCCAACTGTAAAGACATTATGATTCCATGATAACATTCTGTAGTATCACACACAGTGCTGGGTAAATGATCACTAAAAATGTGGTTGGCTGTTCCAAGCTCTTTCTGGACCTATATGCATAATCATAAGACCAGCATGTAAAAATGAGGCAGTTCTGCAAATTTATTCCTAGATTTCTTCTTAGAATACAAAAAATTAAACAAACAAAATGTGAATAAAATATCTGCAATATCTTTTTATTTTTCCTAAATTCTTGGGGTCCTAGCTTCTTAAAAGAGAAACTTAAATAGAACCTCTTGTATCATCACAAAAAACAGGCATATGTTTTTCGCTGGTTTCTGCTTTTAAGCTGCAGGGATTTTGCTGTTAATGGAAGGAAAAAATAAACTATATACAGCCCTGGCACACTTTTTCAGCTCAGCTTTTGTTTCTCACATGATCTTGGGCAGGTGTTTTAAACCCACATTGGCTCAATTCCCCATCTGTTGATCAAAGCTAATGTCTAGACCAAGTAGAGTCAGTCAACAACTTCAGAGCAAAATTATTTTCTGCCAGATTCACCAGAACAAAAAAATTTTGAGAAAACACATCAAGTCCACGAAAGTTTTTGACACAGAAACCAGAAGGATACTGTGAATCCAGTGACATCCCTTTGGTGAAGCAGGTCTGTTTGCCACACATGCTCCAGATCTCTGGGATAAGCCAACTTTTACAGTTGTCACTCTTGTAACTAATCACATACATAAAAATTCAGACTTGTAAACTTCCAGGTCCCTCCAGGACTCTTCTTCCTGGTTTCTTTACATGACATTGGCAGACTTCTATTCTTTATTTTGTGGATTTGTTGCTTAACCTCAGAGGCTCTTAAATCTCCAGCTCTTTTTGTGGCTCCTCTCACTGGCTGTCTATTGCATTCTGTGGTTCTATGATCCTCTGATATTTCCCCTGTTAAATCAGAGCGAGAAATCAGCAACTGTCAAATGTTTGGAAACTGGAAATTTGAGCAGCCAAAGAGCTAAAATCCAAAAAATCTAGATAGCTAAAATGATGTTCACAGCTGTTCTAGTCTCAAAATACTTCTACTTTCAGCAGGGTCTAATTCCCCCCATCCCACAAAAAAACAATTTTGTCAAAAAATGGTCATACTTTCTCATCTTAGATTTTCACTCATTTCTTATATTTTTGAGTAAATATATAAAAGAAATGTATTTTTAGATAAAGTAACTTTCTAGGAGGCAGGAAAGGATCTGTGCTGTAAATACTGGTGAAAAACAGGTACAAGTGTTAACCTCTGGCTGCTCTTTCACTAAAAGTAGGCATTTAAATATGATGTGTGCAGAAATTTTACAATGGACAGGACTAAGAAGTCCTTTGCCTTCCTTCTCATTTTGCCTTTAGTTTGGTCTCCCTGTATCCCATGTTTCAAAAAATGGTCATGAATTTGTGTATGTATGTGTGTATGTATATAATGACATAATAACATTTCAATTAGATCTGTTCTGTAATGGGCTCATTAGTATAAATGTGTGTGATTTGCCTCTGTTCTTGCTACAGAACTGAAGTTAATCAGATAAACTTGAAAGGGCAAATGGAAGGATTATGCCTCACCTCATGGGGACACAGTCCTTCCTTTGAAGTACCTGTTGGCATCCAGAAAGTTCTGTCAAGTCATCAATACATTTTAACTACCTTGGGGTAGTTTCCTATCTTTTTCTTCTGATGTAAAATGCCTTCCTTTTTCTCTGATGTAAATAACCTGCTTGGGCCGATGGGATCTGGAACCCCAGTTGATGCCCTGAGTACCATCACCATGGCCAGAATCAACCAGCCATCAAACACTTCCTTTTTAGCATCCAAGAGAAGTAATTTGGTTCTTCACAAGTTATACAAATACATATAGAAAGCAGTGCTGATATTAGGAAGTCTTCAACTTCCAGCTAAGAGGGGCCCATAAAAGTGTTAACCAGGGTTATCCTTGTTAATTCAGAATCAATTTTTCTGCATATATAAGTGTTCACTCAGTTTCATGATTAAATAAAATGTCAGAGCTAAAATATATGCCTGCACATTACTACTAACAGCAGACAAGTCAGGCATTTTCTCCTCTGTTTATTCAACAGCAAACCACTGTTATTTGCAAAACAAAAAAGCAACACAGTGAGAACACTGAAATCCTTTCTATTTCTTTTTTAAGTGCTCAGACTAAACCACACAAAACCAGCCAGTCATTTCTTCCCTGCCAACTGATTATGCAGCCATGTTGTTTGAAAGCTTGCATAATTTACATTAGCATGCCTAAGATCTCAGGTGACTATGCCTTTGAGGCCAGCATGATAGCCCCAGTGGACCAAGATTTGATATTCTTCCCAATATCTGACCCTTTTTTCCTTGTTAATTATAGGCAGACTTCCCTGGCCTGGGCCCGGATCTGCACCTGTTTCCCATCTCTGAGCAGCTGCTAATTAGGTTGCAAATGGTGGGGCTGGGCAGAGCTGGCCACACAGGCTTCAGAGCCCATTGATCAGGCTGGCGTGCCATGCACACAACAATTATTGCCTTCTGAACTTCCCGCAATGAAAGCTGCTCCCAGGCACCACATTGTATTGAAATTAAAAATTGCATCACTTCTCACCCTGGTGATGTGTAGCAGTGCTGCTCCAAAGGAATAAGGGACAGCAGAGGATGGATGTTGGATCCAACACTCCCGTTGTGCAGTGAGAAATAATAAATATATTGAGTTATGTATGTTTAACATAGGGGGTTATGCCAACAGAGTGTTGTTAATGTTTCTCTTAAAATAATTTATTTGTCCTGCTGGCCCCAAGAAAAATTAACTTCTGAATCTTTTCTTGGAAAGAGAGTTGTGAATGATCCTAAAAACCTTATGCTGAAATAATCCTAAAAAATTTATTTTGACTAGTGGCATTTGAGCAACACCTCAAAATAGTGGGTTAACTGTAGCAACACTGAGCAATTTTAGCTAAAATTTAAGACTGGCAGTATCTTTGGTGCTCAGAGAAAAGGGGAAGTACATTAAGATCACACAGGCTAATTAATTGTTAGTAAATAAATAAATAAATGTTATTTCAGGCTCAAGTAGTGAAAGGTGATAAATGTTTCAGAGAAGCTGAGAGGAGTTCCTCATGAAAAGAATTAGGTGACTCCCTCCCATTCCAAGACATGTCAATAGATATGTAATATAAATTATCCATGAAGTATATGAAATTCCTCTTGGTTTTATCACAATAAATAGTGAGATTTTGGAAACCTAAAGATATATTAATTACTTCAAAATTCTGCACATAGGGAAAATATGGTATAGAGAAGCTAAAGTGACTTACTTGAGCAGGTGGAAAGAGTTTCTGCGAGTGAGGAAGAGATTGTAAATGTATCTTGTACTGAAACCACTGAAACATTCTTCCACCTACCTGGAGATCTATCTGCTTCCACTGTGGTCAAGGATCTTCATTACCAAAGGACTGCATGAAAGAACCTTCTTTGTGGTTCTAGATCTTCAATTCAAGAAAGAAAAATAAAACACTAAATAATACTAGCACTATTTTTTTAATGTTTCTGTCACTAAGAGCAAGTACAATGAAAAACTCATGGGTCTTCACCCAAACTCACAACAACCTACTCTGAATAACACACCCATCACCTGTAAACTGAGACTTCTGCAGTCCAGAGGATTCTTTGCCAAAGGAAACATTCTGAAGCAACTTTGCATAGAGTGCAAAATAAATCAAAGATTTTCATAAGCAGAAAATCATGTGAAACTCACGCTATAAATAATTCACTGTGAATTATTTGCTTGTCTTAGGATCCATGGGCCAGATTCCCAGCTGGTGTAAATCCACATAATTTTCTCAGCTTCAGTGGAGCTCTGCTGATTTACACCAGCTCAGGAGCTGACCCAGTGTGTTGATCAAGAATATTTCACCAGCATAATAGGAGCGGGTATGCTTTAAAAAAAAAAAGAGTGACATGCACTGAAAACAGTAACAAAACAGTTCACCAGCTGTTCACAATCTTAATATGTCTGTGGATGGTGTGAAGGAGATAGAAAGCCCTTTGTGCAGGCTAATAGAGTGCTAGGAAGCTGCAGCAGGTGAAAAAAACAATAATCATCTTCCCAGTTTCTCAGGAAAGGATGATCCAAAACAATAGTTGGCAGCTTAACTCTTGTCAGCCTGTTGTTTTACAAAATTCAGCATTTCCTCTACTTTGAATTTGTATTAGCAGAGGATGAATCATTGATGCTGCCGGATCCCCTCATTTTTTATATACAGCAGAATGAATTATTTTCATATATCATGTCTTGAACTTTCTCTATTTTTACATTTTCCCACTGCAGCTGAATCAAAGTGAATATTTCATAGAGATTCCTTTTCTGTAGGGTTTGACCATAAATCAGATTTGCTGCAATCTATCTGCAGAGGTGACCTGTTTTCTCAAAGCTAACATGGCAAAAAAAAAAAAGAGAGAAAAAAAGCCCCAGCCTCAAACTAAATAAATCCTTACCAAAATACTCTTTCAGTTAAAGACACACACTAATGAATATTTTAAAAATTGGCATAACTTACCTTTTATTAAATGTTTAAAAACATAAAAATATTGCATAGATTTAGCTTTAATATTTTGGATAGGCTTGGGATAGAGTCTCTCTCCAACCAAGATAAAAGGAAGCAGAAAAGGTAGTGGATAAATTTTCATCAACACATGACTGGATATGAGTGGTTATGTTATAGTTAAGTGCATTATGAAAGATTTAGAAAACCCTGATCTTGGCTTTAGGCTTAAAGTAATTAGCAATTTTTGCATAACTGAATCAGTGGAGATTCTGAATCTAACTTTAGGGGCATGAAAGTTTTTAATACAATCCCTCAGCTTGTGTTCAGAGTCAGTGTAGTAAGGAACATCAGGGATTGGAAAGTACAGGGTATAATAAAGCAGACCTTGTGCTGCAGTGAGTTGATTCTTCTAGGAGTGAATCAAATTTAAACCCCCAAATGTGGAGGCTGACTGTCAGATTCTTGTTATCAGGCCAGAGAGATTCCAGAAAAACACTTGCAAAGAGAGAAAAAATTATACTAAATGAGAATAAAATTGCTGTTCTTTTTAGGTGGAAGTTTGGCAAAGTATGAATGATAAGATGAACTATGTCCTAAAAGGAGCTGTTCCTGGTGACCAATGTCATGTTCTTGGAAGAATTGATGCAATGGACAGGAAAAACATCTGTGATTTCCAGTTGGTCAAGTATTTTCTTTCTTTCTCTCCCTATTGACTCAAAATGTATAATTTTATTTTCTTGTCATTTTTTTGGGGACAGTCATCTATGGTTAATTATATGTAGTTATACCTTCTTTGTATCACCTATGAAATCTGAATTAGGAGTTCGTCACTGAAAAAACTTCATATTTACCTCTTGGTCTAGAAAACTTGGTCAGAGTTACCCAAGTCACTAAGATATTCAAACATCTTCTGCAGAGTTCATTAGAAAACATAAATTCATTCTCTCAGCACAGGTTAACCTCTGTGCTGAGACAATGCTAAAATGTTGTGTTTGAACCTGGAGGTGTTTAATTCTGACACTGGAAAGCAAAATGCTTGGAAGAAAAACAGAAACATTCCACAAACATCAGTTCCTCTCAGCAAGGATCTTGTGACTCTGCTGGCCCATTGTACAGTGCAAACAGACAAAGCACAAAGTTTTGATGAAAACTTAAATCTGTTTGTGAATAAACCATGAGCATGAACACACACACAAAGATTAATGTGCTGAATACACTTTTTATTCTGAATTGATGATCATGTTCTTTTCATTCTGTGATTACTGACAATGGTCCAAAGATAGAATGACTTTGCTAAAAAAATTGAGGAATCACCTCCAAAAGAGGTCATTAGTCATTTCCTACTTAGATAGTATTAGAAAAATGGGGTGAAAATGTATACTTGGACTACTCTAAAAAAATTAGATAAAGTTTACTCTTTATTAATAATCCTGGTTCAGAGCACTCAACAAGGTATCAACAGAGGCTGGGAAATTGTCACATATAAAGAAACTGATGCTCTATAAAAGTACAAGTTCCATAAATCATAGAATCACAGAATCATGGAATCATTTAGGTTGGAAAAGACCTTAAAGATCATTTTTTCCCAACCCCTCTGCCACGGGTAGGGACACCTTCCACTCTCCCAGGTTGCTCCAAGCCCCATCCAACCTGACCTAAGACACTTCCAGAGGATCCAGGGGCAGCCACAGCTTCTCTGGGCAACCTGTGCCAGGGCCTCACCACCCTCAAAGGGAATAATTTTTTTTCTAATACTCAATTCTTTCAGACTTTCATTACAGGAAAGATGCTTCATTCCTCTAATCATTTTTGTGGCTCTCATCTGCATTCACTCCAACAGAAGTTGTGAGTCCAGAGACCTTCTTGTATTACATCAAGTGACACAAGTCACAGGAATTACTTCCTATGTAATTTCCTCTTTCAGGCAATAGCCACCTACATTTAACCAGCAGAAAAGCTCCCAAGGACCTTTTGGAGATTGTTTCTCTTGCATAACCACCTAAACACTGGCCTGGGCTATCTGAGACATCTGCATGGCCCTGGTGGGTGTAGTACAGGACCTACAGGAGACCCATGACCTGGAAAAACAATATTATGGGGGATAACCTCAGTCATCTTCTGCTCTCTAAGAAATTCCTTTGTTCTCTAAGCAGTGAAGAAAACACAGTTTTTAGGTAATGCCCTTGGCCTTTAACAGTTAGATCTGATGATCTTAGAGATCTTTCCAACCTAAACAATTCAATGGTTCTATGATTTCAAATGTGATTAGATGGACTTTTTAGGCAACTGAACTATGCTGACCAAATTCCTGTTCTGATCAAGGGCCTAAACTGTGAACACCTACGTTTCAGTGTGTTAATCTTGTACCAAACCAAATCCTACGTCATTAATGTGAAGCAGACATTGAATAGTCAGCTGGCTAAACATGACCATTTAGTGCCATCTGGGATGCCCTAAAGTATTCCACCTGGACTCCAGCTGCAACTCCCTAGACTCAGATGGCACTTGGAACCACAGCATATGTGGGCTATTAAACCAAGCCACTAAATTTTAGATGGCTAAAATTAGGTTAGATGAATCCTGCTTTCAGGGCCTCAGGATGCCACTTTTAAATCTTCTACACCCTATTAATCTGACACCTAAAGGCTAAGACTGGGAATAAAAATTATGCCTTTCATAGGCTTCTAAATGCAAGGGATATGTTATTACTCCTCAATAGGATCTAAGGCCTGAGGATATTTTGCATCCTAAAGTCCTACAAAGGCATTCAGTGTATGAGTTTCTGTAACCATGAAATGTTGCATCCAAACATGATTTATAATAACTTTAGGTCTCCTAGAGAGACATAAGCTTGGGTAATGGATTGGGTGGATGGAATGGGAGGCATAGTGCTTATTTGTAGATGGTGGTGTTTAAAATTAGTCATCACCATTTTTGTATTGGTTTAATGATGTACTTTCTAAGATTAACTTATTCAAATGCTCATTAAGATTTGATGCTACTTTTTGAATGATAATTTATTATCTGAAGACTTCCTAACATATGCCACTACTCCATGTCTGCAAAATTTATACTAAAATGTATGGGGTAAGTTGCACTATGAGTGCCTTTTGTTCCCAATATTCTGTCTGGTTCCCATATCCTGCTGTATTTCCACTTCTGGGTTTTGTGCTAAAACCAAAGAATGAAAAATTTGGGGAAATAAAGATTATGTGAGTGCACAGCGGCTAGATCCTGTAGACAATGGAGAAATTCAGTATGAGATTAACTATAAATTCCTTCTAGTTCTGCTGTTGCAGTACCATAACAGCATTCTAGCTACATAAAAAGTAATAACAACTGACATATGGATGCCTAGGAAACATTTAAAATCAAAGACAAGCTCCTTTTACTCAAAGTTCTTGTTTGTATGAAAGCTCCATGCATTGATATTTTGGTTATATCCTTTTTTTTTCACTTTTTTACATACTCAGTAGCTTCAGTGATAAATCCATGAAAGTTAAATAGTTTATCTATTCCAAAACAGGTTTTTCTTAAAACCTGGTTTGTTTATTTATTTACAGACCAAGGAATATGTGCACACACCTTGACATGAGCATCCTTCAGAGACTCCCTTGGTTAGATAACACTATTTAATTTTCAAAGAAAAAAGGCATAAGGTCACAACAACTAGGAGTCACTGGCCTTAGATGCACTCATCTGAGACAGGATTCAGTGTGGAATAAAGGAAACAATTCAGTTCAACTGTATCATTTGTCTAAACCACGTATCATCACCCAAATCTCCATTATGCTCAAAGGAAACAAATAGGTGCTTCCAGCTGTGAATTATCTGATATAGTTGGGATTTTTTTTTTCTTCAGAATGAGATTAACCACCCTCTAGAGGCAAAAAAAATAAAATCATTTAACAGTGACTTCTTAGCTCTGCTGTTAAACTACAGGCTGAGAGAGTATTTCTCAAGTTACCTAAGAAAACCTTACCTCCAAGAAATTAAAAATTTACCCAGCGCCATACTGAAGATAAATAATAAAGCCTCCAAGTCTTCTGATTATTATACTGAGACACCAAATCCAAGGGTTACAGTGCTTGCTAAGAAGTATCACATGCAAAATCCTTCCAGCTTTTCCTTTAAATCTCTGTATCACTGCTACAACCATAAATAATATTCTACATTCCTGTTATACTTAAGGTTCAGGTCTGGGTTTTCTTTCCAATTACTCCACTTTCTCTGTTCTTTCCATGCTTATGCAATCCATTTATTTTCCCTTACCTTTCTCTTCAGGAAATCTTGATATTATTTTTATACAATGTGTTCTTGAAATTTTGACTGTTTTATGGTATCACAGTAGTGCAGGAAGTGAAATATATTCTCCAGGTACTTTGGGCATCTGGAAAAGAGGTGTTATAGGCAGAATATAGTCTAAAGCTGTATCTGAATCAGAAATCAAAGTTTTTAAAGTAAAAATCTTATTAAGGAGTGTTAAACCCCTTAATTCCAAACATTTTAAACCCTAAAATTTCATTGTTGTAATGTAATTGTAAAATGTTTTTTATTAATTTTATTTCCACTCATATCATTTTGCCTATTCTTTTATATTAAATCATTAGTTATTACATTCCACTGATATTATTAATACAATCTACTAAAACAATCTGGATTACTGAACTGCACTATCTTAATACAGTGATAACATTTATTTTAAATAGATAAGATCAGAATGATCATGGAAAAGAAAGTGGATATATTAATTCCTCTTTTTTCTCCCATCCTTTTATCAATAGCAGATTTCAGTATAAGCAAAATCTCCAAAGTGTGGCTTTGGAGAACAGAACCTACCATGTGCTGACTGTTCTCACTGTCTCCTTCTCACAAAGAGAATTGTTTGAGCAGAGGAGTGTTAGAATTTAACTTTTGGACTTTCCCCAGAGAAGTTGTGGCTGCCTCATCCCTGGAAGTGTCCAAGACCAGGCTGGACAGGGCTTGGAGCAACCTGGCATAGAGGAAGGTGTCCCTGCCCACGGCAGGAGGTTGGAATGAAATGTTCTTGAGGGTCCCTTCCAACCCAAACCATTCCATGGTTCTATGGAATTTTTCTGTCTGTTTGTTTTTCAATCTACAAACTACTTTGACAGCAATATAATTTCATAGCAACAAAATGTTTTCTGAAAGGTCTTCTGAGGTCATTCAGCAGCATATGGACTTCATTTTTCATGGTCAGTAGTTACATGTGGCCAAGAGTTGCTCTTATTACAACTGTGAAATGCTCTTTTCCTTGGTACTTGAAATCTTATGCTTCCAGTAATGTTGTCAAGCAGGTATATGACACAGGAAGGGAAGCCAAGGAACTCAACATCTGTTGGAACTGCTCTCTCCTTTGTCCATGCCATGAAGCAAATCCCTTCTCTGCAGGACAGCCCTGAAGGCTCCAGTCCAGCCAGCAGCTTCATATGATCATAACAAGCCTGAGATGTCCAGAATTGTGCAAATATTTCTGCAGTTCTGGGCTGTAAAAGTGGGAGGTACAGGTTTGGCTTCAAGGGAACAGGACTGGTTGTCAAATATCTGAGACTTGACTGCTCTCTATTGTTTACTAGAATATAACTCTTAGAGACCTCCTGGTGCTGAGTACTCTGCTGTTAAAGAAATAAGGTTGTCTTTAACTATGTAAAAGATTCCAATTTTTAGCCATGTAGAAGTCTACATCAGTCATCAATTTTTCTTCTACAGGCAATGGAGAAACAAAGGGCTTTTCAGTGTGGGATTCATCCAGTTCTAACAGGCATATCTAAGATAGATAGAACCAATTGGTCTCTGGACATGCTGACCCTTGACTGTAAAGAAATTCAGGACTGAGTTGGAAAGATGTCTAATTTTAAAAAAATTATTTAGGCAATATGACTGCCACCTACATTTAGCTGCCCTGACTCAAAGGCTTGTTCCATATGCAGAAAAACTAATAAGGAATGTAGCATGTGTTATTTTCACAGGCAGGGATGCATGTGGCAAAAAGGGCAGCATTACCATGTGCGCTTCAGTGACATAGGAACCCAAATGCCACAATATTTTTCTATTTGGGTCCAGTAAGATCAAATGACTTCCATAAAGTCAAACACAGAGTCTGTGTTTAGGCAAGAGCTGAAGTCATCTCTCTGGAGTCTGGAGCTACTGCTCATCCCCACCACCCTCCATCCCTCCTTCATCAGCCTCCTGACCTGACTAAACAGCACTGTCAGGGTCCCTTTCTCTCCCTTTTTTGAAGGAAAAGCTGTGTGGGTCTCTGAAGTTAAGTAAGTTTCTTCTGCTTTACACATCTAAATTAAAATCTATTTAAGAAAAAAACTACAAGACATAGTGCAATTTTAAAGTCATTTGGCAAACTGATTCTGTCAAGAAAGCTTAGTTTCATTCTGTTTGCTTGCAACAGCTTTTTTTTTTCCATAACTCTGCTGTTCTTGTTCTTTTAATACATTTGGGAGGCCTGTCAAGGCCTATCCACTCTCTAAATAGCTTTGCAGATTAAATTTTTAACTCTACTCTCTTCATGCAGATGTATATTTCTGACAAAGAATTGCTCTGACATGTCATCTCCCATCTTTCTCACAAGAGAGGCAATAGCTACGTGCCAGTGCTGTTCAAAACTCTGACTCTCCCCAGCAAACAATAAAATAAAATAATCATAATTATAAACGCCTGCATTGAGAAAACCCACTTCTTCTTTCTTTGAGCTTTTGCTACACTTATTTCCTTTCTCATAGCAGTTTTGGGCTATTTTCTTCTTCACCTTCAACAACATTTGTAACCAACTAATGAGAAACTGGGGAATATGGGGCAGAGGAAAAATGGGGTTTCTTGATTTAGTTGCTGCTACAGGCACACCTGAACTTTTAGCCAAAGACTGTGCAGTACATCTAACCTAGAATGTTAGATGTACTAACATCCTAGGTTTTTCACTAGAAACATTTTTTTCACTCAGAAACATTTGTATCATTACTTTTTCTTCTTTTAAATATAACTACCAAAAAAATCCTACTCCACTGCAGATGCCCTGTGTAAGGAAAGGAATGCCCTGCCTTCATAGGAATGAAGCTTTTATGATTTACTAGATCGGGGTGTTCCCAGTTAAGGACTTTTTGGGAGCAGTTGTTTCCCAGAACAGGGCAAGAGACAGTAAAGAGGGAGCAAACTGAATTTCAGTGAGCAGAATCCATCCCCAGATTAGGTATGTAAATTAAAAGGGTCTTCGATGTGTCGTGCAGTTTGTCATCTTACGTTCAGCTTCCTTCTCCCCACAGAATCAATTGCATGTAAATAGGTCGTTGCTTATGCATAAGTCATTGCTTATGAATTCTTATTATCAAACACTTCTTTGGAACTCAAGATGCTTTTCTGAGATAAATATAGAGCAGAAATGGATGAACATGGAAGAAAAATACTGGTAAAGATAATGGGAGATCTCTGGGGTAATTCCACTGCATCTAGTACAAATGCCCATTAAGGAGTCTGAGCATTTATGGTCATAAATACTTACTCAAGGTGTGGAGAAAGCAAAAGGAATGTTTCATGAACCAAGATTATTAAAAAATAAAGGAGATTGCACTTTCTGGGAGTTGTTATATGACAGACATTACTTTGACAACAATTGAGAAGTGCCGGGTTCTGTCATTTAAGGATATTTCCACATTTTTGTCCAGCACTGGGGACTGAAGTTAGGCAAATTATTCCCTCTTCTCATTTTATTATTGTGCACCTGATTTGTGTCTCCCATTTAGAAGTTCAGGTTAAAGTTTGTTCTTATCATTGAAGTACTAAGACAATTTTTTTCTATTGGTCACACTGGAAAATTTTCATATTTTATTTTATTTCCAGACAAGTGATAAACTCTCTGGAAATTATCTAGATTCTTCGTTGCCAGACTATTCACTCTCTGCTGAACATGTGGGCTTTTGTTCCACTCTTCTAGAATATTTTTGGTGGATTGCTCCTCTCTTCTGAGGTTCAGGGTTGTTCCTGTTGATCAGAACCAATTAAACCTTCCATAGGACTTAGGATGCATTTGTAAGTATTTAAAAGTGTTAAAAATAATAACAAAAATACATCTTGAAGCAATTTTTTGCCACTGAAATAATTTGCCACTGAAAAGACACTTGCCCTCAAAAACACCCCAAACTTTCTCCTTCCTTAGGATCACAGTTGAACAGTAAAATATAATGACAATTCAAGAGCAGCCACAGAAAAGCTCCATTACCTTTTACGTGTGGAAATTGAGTCAAGGAGAAGAAAAAGCCAAAATCCTCAGGGTTACTGACTCTTGGATTTCATTGCAGGATTTCAAAGTTTGTGAGAAATTGAGTAACTGAGACAAAACACTTCACAGTGGATCGTCACCCACTCAGCTGTTAACTCCATTTATGACAATATGTTTTGAAGTGATGGAGTTCATTACTCCACAGATTACAATATGTGACCATCTACCAGAAAGAAGTAAAGGTTTTCACTGACCTCTGTCTGGGAACAGGAGTTGAATATTTTTTTCAGACACACATGCAAACATTTATTAGCATTGTACTGGAGTTGGGTATGGAACTTGCTACCATGTGGATGACACTGGGACCTTCTCAGCTCATAAAGGATGTTAATACTCACTAAAAATAAAGCAGATTACTGTAGAATGGGGGAAACTCCATTGTCATAGTATCACAGATTCACTTAGGTTGGAAATGATCTCAATTGCCCTTCTCTGGACATGCTCCAGCATCTGAGTGTCTTACTTGCAGCAAGGGGCCCAAAACCAAACACAATATTTGACATGCAGCCTCACCAATGCCAAGTATAGGGGGATGATCACATCCCTAGAATCAGTCTCATGAAATGTGAAAAACTACATCTGTAAGGCTGTTCAAATCACCACAGTAATTCTGGGTGTTAAATATGTGATGCTTTTAATATTGAAGCATTGAATGGTAGAATATTCAAACACACAGCACCTATACACTCACAAAAAGACCGGAGCCTCAATGACAGACATAAGAAATGGAAAAAAAAAATATTCATGCCTGGGCAGTCTTCAGCAATGTTCTGCTGCTATCCTTTGCTTCTTCTCTGAGAGGTGTTGAAATGCATTGTGATTGGATGTGTGGTCGGGGTGTAAGGCAGGAGTAAGCAAGGCTTTCTGTAGTAGAGCTTCTGAGCCAGTTGTGATAGAAGAGAATTAAAAGACTGAGTTTAAAGGTGCTATTAGTAATTGAAATACTCCACTTTTTTTTTTTTTTTCTGATTCATCAGTTACTATGAAGCAGGTGAAGACTTTAAACCACAGCTCAAGGGTGAACTTGACAATTTGTTGAAAAAGTGTTACATTTGAAAAACCATCTAAATCTGTTTTGCTTTTACTCACATCTTCCTTAAGGAATTTCTGTACAGAACATAACGTCTGTCAGGACAATTTTTTTTGAGGAATGAATCTATCAACAGCAAAATAGTTTCAATATGAGAAAAAAAAATTCATTTGCAGAATACCATTCCATTTCTTTTTTTCTGTATACATTTCAGTTCAGGGGATTTCAATGCCACATAAAAACTGACAACATCTAAAACACTAAAAGCAGATTATTTCCATTGTTTCCCTCATGACTGGAAGTCCTGGAGGCCTCAATGATCATGGAAGTTCAAGTGATATTGTAGATGGGTTGACCACTGTAAAGACACATACATCTTATATGCACATCCTCATCTGTAAATACAATATTCATTAAAAGGCCCTGATAAACAGAAGAGAAAAAGAAGGCATGAAATTTAGAACAGTTTGCCCAGGGAAGTGGTGGAATTACCATCCCAAGTAAATGTTCAGGCACTTATGGCTTAGTGGTGAACATGGTGGTGGTGCTGGGTTGACAGCTGGACTGGATAATTCCAGAGGTCTTTTCCAACATTAATGATTCCATGATTCTATGAAATTATGGACCTCTGAAAACTGGTGGATCCATTATGTCAGGACAGCTGAATGACATAGGAGACTTAGAAGTGGTAAAGGTTTCCTCATAACTTCAGGATTTCAGGGTACAACCTGCCTGTTTATTTACTCACAAGCTAATTTTAACTTTTGTGACTGAAGCTGTAACTACCAAAGAACTGAGGGATCCACATAGCAATTTCTGCTGGTTAAATAAAAGTGAAGGTTTGTATCTTCACATCTCTTCTCATTGCTGGTGCGCTATTTAAAATGTTATTTTGAATTTCTTTTTCAGAGGGGCTGTCAGTTCACCTTTGAGAGAGCTGCAGTTGCTGCTCTGTCACCTCTCATGAAAGGTTTCAGCCTGATAAATGATAGCAGAGCAGATCTGCACAAACAGATGTACACTCTGCTTTGCCTATGTTAGTTAGACTCTTTATGGCACTTGCAAATTAAGGAACAGAATGATATGGAAGAATTTTAAACAAAAATGCTGTTACATTTGACATGTTCCCTTCACCCATTTAGTTTTGCCTTGATCTAGTCTCCTTCAAACTTTTTCTGTGTCAGACCACCTTGTTCCATACTATTTCCCTTCTTGGAAACACTGATCTCCATTGATCTGGATTATAGACATCAGATAATTTCTCCAAGAAATGAGCATTTCTCTTTCCCCCATGACCCTTCTCATCTGTGCAAGTGTTTTAGGCATGGAATCTTCCGGTCCCTTTTTGGTGCAAACTTGACCTCTGTTGTCTTACTTGGAAAATGCACTTGCTTTCTAAAAAGAGCTTTTCAAAATGTAACACTGCTGATTTGTTGGATAATGAAATCCAAATTGTTCCACAAAAAAAGGTGCAATTATACAGCATGTAATACACAAATAAATTGACTTAATGTTACATTATAATGAAAACTGTGCAAAATCCTCTACACAAGCACAATAAAATAATAAAAAGTAATAGAACAGGTAATAGATGTAAAATAAATGCTAAAAAAGTAGTTCAAATCATTTTCATACCAGTCAAAAGATACTGAGAAGGGCGCATCCAATCACAATAAAACACCAGAATGAAACACTTCTAAATAGTAATATAAATTTTTGTGGACACTTCATGTCCCATGATGTGGAATTGACATATAGTTTGATTTTCTTTTTCCTAATGTAAGCCACAGTTTTACAGTCCTAGTGAAAACATTTTATTGCTGGGGATGTATTAGACATGGTTCATTTCCCTTCTCAGTATGGCTTTAATTTTCCACATCCATGGCTTGACACAGACCCAAACACCAGAAGATGGTTGTCTGCTATAAAGTGTTTGGTTTTCTTTGATTGCTTTACAATTTAATCTATAGTTCATTCCATTAACCCTTTCCATTTTAATGCCACCAGAGTCTTTCCCCTCTCCTTAATATAAAGATAAACTTCCCCTGAATGACTTATGCTCTCGTGTCCAGCGGATTACAAAGAGAACAGGAAAGAGAGTGGTGCTGGGGGACGAGCACTTTCTTCTTAGTTAACTTCCCAATCGGTGAAATAATTGAATGCACAACAGCAACAGGATTTTCCCTTCTGTTTTCATAATACATACATAATTATTCATTCATTTGGTTTGGTCATATTCATACCAACGCACAGAGCCAAGAAAGTGCCACTGTCATTCTAACTTTCTCCTCAATCCCTGCTCTTCAGGGGGGGAAAATAAAAAAACCCACGTTCCCGTCTGCAGTGTTGTCACATCCGATATCCAGTTCCTTCCGGCAGAGAAAGTGGATCTGGGAGGGTCACCAGATCAGCCTGTGCCTCGGGGCTCCTCGCCTCAAGTACAAAAGACTCGACTCAACTCATGTTAGTCATGTAGGTGGCCTATCGGTGGTGACGGACTGCCAGCTCGGTCTGTGGGCTACCCGTGATAACTGCCTTGAAATGCTAAGTGCTTAATTAAGGACCTTTCATATCAGTTATTGAGGGCTCCATCTCCCATAGCCCAGGGCGTTGTACTTTACAGAGGACTCCCCAGAGCCACAGCCAACTTTATTGCAGTGACAAGTTAAAAAAAAAAAAAAAAAA
>VXBC01012407.1:89936-110445 GCA_013399945.1 Ploceus nigricollis
AAGAGAGAAAAGAAAGAAAGGGGGGAAAAAAAGAGAAAGAGAGAAAGAAAAGAAACAAGTGGTTTTAATCCTCTTGCAAGCTCCCAAAATCTAAATACAAGCAGACAGCTGAGCTGACATCATGATCTCCTACTAAAAATACTTTTTTTTTTTTACTGTTTATGAGAATATTGCTTGCTCGTGTTTTGGGTAAGGTACAGTCATCTGACAAGATGATCAGACCACTTGTGTTAACCCATGGTGATATTCTGCAGTGCACAGCTTTTCCCTTCCCCAAGAACCCCCAGTACCAGATGAAGGGACATGTTTATTTAAAGAAGAAAAAACAGATGTTTGTGGCTAAACCTTGTATAATTAATCCTTGCTTTTCAAAAAACAGCAGATCCAGTTCTGACAAGGAGGCGGAGAAATATTTCACTTGCTTTTCATAAACAGCAGATCAAGTTCTGTCAAGGAAGGGGAAAAATATTTCACAACTGACTTAGGTAGCTGAGGTTTGGAAAGAAATACCTTTTGTTTCTGTCTGCAGCAGAGGAGCCCTGCAGAAGAGTGATCTGTTCTGTTTCTGATTCCTCATGAGGGCATCTATCAGCAGCAGCTCTGCTGAAGTCATTAAAGTTACATTGCTGCGCAACCACCATAAGGACAATCCGAAAAAGCCACAGCTTTCATTCAGGATGTTCATAGACAGGATAAGCATGGTGGAGACATTTCTTATTGTGCATCAGTTTCATACCAGAAATGTTTTTTATTTGCAGGAGTGCAAGAGATGTTCAGGACCAGGACAAAGGAGAAAATGTTCCCAGTTCCTTTAGCACCAAATCAAAGGAGCATCCATAATGTAGTCATAGCTGGAAACTTGAATCAACAAGCTTAATAATTTTAATACCAGGCCTAACTGCCATCTCATTTACCCCCACCATAGCAGAGCTGGGGAAATGGACTGTTTACAAACCCAAAGTCATCAAAACCCAAATAAGGCCCAGAACCCAGGAAGAGTTCTCTGCAGGCTGAACTCCAGTTTGCAGAGCCTTTTGGGACCTCCTGAGCTTGCAATGGGGCTGGTCTGGGTGCTACAGGCTGGGCAGAGCCTCGTGAAGTCATCCAAAGTGATGCACCAGTCCCAGCAAGGGATATGTGTGCAGTGGGGTACTGCAGATGTACCAGCTCCTTGCCCTCATCCCCAGCAAGATAAAATCCTGGGAATCCAAGCAGGTACAAATAGCAAGGCAACCGAATCAAACCATCCAGTAGGTGCAGGCTGATAATTCCTCTTTTCATTTCTTTTCTCCAATATCCCATCTTCTTTTTCATTAATCAACCACTTTGAGTTCTTTGATGTACCTGAACTTCCTTAGTTGCCAACTGATGTGGAAGAACTGGATGTCTAAAAGCCACTGACATCAATATGATTTGTTTTTAAAATGCAAATGGGCAAGTATTTAAAGTAAAATTACTCTTTTTAAACTTGAGTAATATTTTATCAGCACAACTACATAATAATTTGAGAGCAGAGGATTGTCTTAATTAGTCTCTATGTATTTTAATACAGTCTAAGGTTTGTATTTTATATTTAAATTTAAATATGGTATCCTAAATATTTTAAATATTCTATTTGGTGTATGGTACTGCATATACTATATTTTGTATACTGGATTTAAATAATGCATAAGCAATTTATAATCTGTTAGGAATAATAGCAATCAAAAAAATAGATCAAGTTTATCTTGGGGCTTGTTTATTTTTCCAGTAAGAGTTTAGGCAGGATTTAAGCAGCAAAGATCAGTGTTATCTGAGATATACATTACTTACTGCATCTATGAGAGAGATCCTGCAGCCTTGTTCGTATGAAATATTATCATACTCCTTCTGCACTTCACAATCTCCAAATAAAGGAGAAAAGATTAAACCTATTGCTTGTTCAGTGTGGTGAGATACTTTGAAATGAAAAAAGCTGGATAAATGGAAAATGTGATTGCTTCTTTATCTGAATTTGTAATTAAAACCACTTCTTTTTCAAGGCAGAAATCAGGGAGCCTTCTTCTTGTGTACAGTTTTTCATGCCTAATTTAGCAGATTATATTTCTCCCACATCCTATGACAGTTAAATAAACAGGCATAGGAAATATCTTTAAAATCATTTAAGGTTCTCCGCAAAGAAAAAAAATAATAATAAAAAAGGAGGCTGAAACACACAATATACCTCCAGTAAATGGGAATACTGGGGCCATTGTTTAATTTCCAAGGCCAGGTTACCGGGAAGATTATTGATGATCCCGAGCTTGAGCATCTGTGCTCACTCAAGAGTGTGATGGTGACAATTATTAACCACAAACCTGTTGGAGGGGCAAGAGTAAATAAGCCATCAGCGCGGAGCTGCGTGCCAGAGCCGCATTCCTCCGGACCGTATTTTTCGGCAGCAAACTCCACCTGATGACAGCTACAATCAACAGTGGCTCCAGGCAGCTGCTTTGCTGCAGGCCACATTCAATTATGTCGCCCTGCATTAGTCCCTGGCGAAGCTGTCACCTTCCAGCCTGTGAAGTGATAGCATGAAGAGGCTCCTGAAGTCTCGGCAGTTCTGCCTTCGGTTAGGGGAGCAAGGGGAAGAGGGGGAAAAAAGACCATTAGCACCGTGCCTGCTTGCAGCATTCATTTTGCTCATAGAAGGAGAGGAAAAAAAATAGCTTAGGTGAGCTGGATTCGGAAAGTTGTCTTGTGTTGGATAATTGAGGATTCTTTTTCCCCCATAAAAACCTTTTTTTTTTTTTTCCTACAGGTTTAGAGGTAGAAACACATGCTGTTCCCTTTCCTGGATTTTTAGAGTTTTAGAGTTACTCAGCCAGATCGAGAGTGGCTCAGAGTGTACTTAGAGCAACAAGGAACTCTCCTGTACATTGCTTTTTTACAATTTTTCCCAAGCAATTCCATGACATTTTGGGAGATCAGAAGTCATCATAGATCCATAGAATGGTTTGGGACCTTAAAGATCATCTCACTCCAGCCCTGTGCCACGGGCAGGGACATCTTCCACTATCCCAGGTTGCTCCAAGCCCCATCCAACCTGACCTAAGACACTTGCAGGAATGGAGCAGCCACAGCTTCTCTGGGCAACCTGTGCCAGTTCTTCACCACTCTCACAGTAAAGAATTTATTCCTAAATTCCTGAAGGAGCCTTTGGTTTTACCTGTTCAGCACCTGCTCACCTAGAGCAGTTCCATAGTCTCCTGCTGGGAAGCACGTGGACCATGGTGAGATTTTGAGGCAAAGGAGGGGAGTTTTTGTTAACAAGTGAGACAGCACATGCCAGGACGAAGGCAGCCTGGTGGGCTGAGACCTGAAGTACAAATCCTTGTGGTTGATGGAGCTGGAGGTGCTTAGCCTGGAGAAAATGTCGCTCAGAGGGCTTACTGCCCTCTACAACTACTCCCTGAAAGGAGATTGCCAGGTGGTGGGAGTCAGACTNGTCAGTCTCTTCTCTCAAGTAACAAGTGATGGGACAAGAACAAATGGCAGAAATGGCCTCAAGAAGTACCAGGGGGAATTTAGATTGGAAATTAGGAAAATTCTTCTCTGAAAGGATGGCCAGGCTTTGAAACAGACTGTCCCAGGATCATCCCTGGAAGTGTTGAAAAGATGTGTAGATGTGGTGCTCAGGTCTTTCCAGAACAACCCAAGCTCCCCCTGCCCAGAAATTTCATATGCCAACTTTCAGAGGTACAATAGCACTAAAAATATACAATAGTAATAGTTTTGCAATATAGAGTCACAGAATCATAGAATGACTTGAGAGGGCTCATAAAGATCATTTCATTTCAGCCCCCTGCCATGGGCACAGACACATTCCACTAGCTCAGGTTGCTCCAAGCCCCATCCAACCTGGCCTTGAACACTTCCAGGAGTGGGGTTAGATGGTATCAAATGTGTACGCATTTATGATGACAGTGCACCAACATTATTTACTAAAATCATTGAAGAGATAAGTAATTAAGTGGCAGTACACATGGCACTAACAATAATCTTCCTTAAACAACATAAAAGAAAAACAGGTGAGTTTTCTCCCTTAAGAAAGACAAAGTAAACCTTAAGACACCTTTTTTTTCCCACAGTCATCTTCAACCTATAATATTCCACCAGCTGGTTGTATGCAATTAATATTTTCTCTATTTCACTCCAAGACATTGTTCTGTCTCTGCTTATTTTACTTTGTCATAGACCAAACCACCACATTCCAATCCCATTTTTAAGGAACAATTTTCAAAAGTGCTTAATTCCTCAATATAGATTCCTTAGTAGTCTAGTGGAGTAAACTCCTGACATAAAACTTACTGCCTAAAAGAGCTGTTGCAGCTCTTCGTGTCCTCTTATGAGGAATTTTACTTGGGACTGTAACATGCTTATCATATTTATTAATCATGTAGTAGCACTTTTTCAATTATTAATATAAGTGAACCTTAGTACAGAACATGCTTAGAAATGACTTGCACTTGTGCTGTGAAAGGAAAAGTGTTTTTTGCAGTGCTGCTCCCATTGCAAGAGAGGAATGGCACAGGAAAGAAGCTGGGCTTTAGCCACCATCATCTGTCTATGATGGTTTCCTATGGTGTGCCTCAATTTCCCTATTTTAAAAGAAATGGTAGCACAGTCCTGTTTTGCATTGCTGCTGAAAAATGTCATTTATTTCCTTTGTGAAAGCTGCAAAGAAACCCAGTTTCCTTCCACAAAACCTCACAAGCACAGAAACCTTCCCTTTCCTACATTTTTAAAGTGAATCCTAACCATTTGCCTCAGTGCAGCAAAATAAAATTCTAAAAGTGCCAGTAAGCCCCCAAAAAAAGCTGCACAATGAACAGATTGAGCAAGTGCACCTGGGGATAAATGCATTATGGACTTAGATCCATTATCACACCTCTCCTCGTCACAGCCACTATCCGAACCCCACAGGAAATCATTCATTGAGACGCGGAATGTCATTTTAGTTGTAGCATTAATTTCCCAGCTGCTGGTAAAGATATATTGTGCCCCTTCCTTGGGTATAAAAGAAAATGAGCACAACTCCATTTGATAACTTCGCTACTGGATGTGAGTTTTATTAAGGGCCAAGGTCTCTGCAGTGTAAACGTTGGGAACATCCATGTTCCTTGCTAAAGATGGGCCCTTTGATTTTATTGTCTCTCCAAGCAGTGAATAACATGCATTGACATACTGATGAGGAGGTTCCAAATGAAGAATATGGCCATAACTAAAATGATATTATTCTGTCCCCTCAAGGGGAAGTTTTCCTCTCCAATCCCAGCAGGAGGTACTTGTGATAAAACTCAGTTTGGGACATTATCCTCCTCATGTTTATTTACTTTTCCCCTTTTTTATATCTACAATCAATATGAAAATGGAGGCAAATGTATGTAATACCACATAAACCCAACTGTTTCCTCCCTCTCTCTTTTTCTTTATGCAGCAGACTGAATCTTAAAAGCTTCTACTGATCTGAGCACTGTGGAGCCAGGATGTTTTTAGTGCAGATAAAAGGCAGAAAACATACTTGGTAGCAGTGTGCAGTCTGGTTCTCTCCTTTGATTCACGTGGCCTATTTTAGACACCTGAGTTAAGATGAAACCTGTAACAACCCAGAGAGCTTGTTTCTTTCCACTGATTACTCAGAGACGCTATAATGAGCCCCACAGATTATTATTTCTGTGCTGTAATTGCTTGAATTTGATGAGATGAATCCTCACCCTATTGTCCAAGGGACCAGCGTTCTTGGAGAACAAGATCTGGAATTGTGGCCATGGAAACTAGAAGCACCTACTGTTGGTAGATAGGCCTAATATTATGGTGTTTTCTGGATGAAAGAAGCCACATCCAGATGGGAATGGGGTGCACTGGTCTCAGTCCTGTGATATCAGCCAGTCTGGTCCTCTCACGATCACTTTAAGTGATTGTTCAACAGCAAAAATTAGTTCACACACAAATACAAGCATTACCTTAGAAAAATGGGTCCTCCAAAGTGTAAACAAGGAGGCTTTTCAATGAAAACATGTGGATGTTTTTCAAAGTTCCTTGTAAATGTGCCTGTAAATGTTATTTTTTTTCTTTGCTAGATCAGTATGCAGTGTTTAAATCCTGGAGAGCCTGATCTCCATCACAGACCTATACACATTAGTTAAATCCCAGTGAAGTGTCTCTTTCAGCTTCATTAGAAGCTAAAACAAACTTCACTTTCCTGGACAAAGGATTTATTTTAACAGTGGATTTAAGGCAATCTAAGGCTGTTTTCAATGGGAAAATCCCATCCTAGTCACCAACTCTCAAGTCTTCGCTGTGACATCACACAGCTCCAGAAATATCGTCATCAGGATATCAAGAAAATAGTTCTGAATTCCAAAGAGGTCTAAAAAAAACATAGCTTTCATCCTGTGTCTTTCAGATCCACCTGATCACTCAGCCACAAAACTGGCAATTCTGGGTAAGGAAATGTAATTTTTCCAGAATTGTTACTGAAGGAAATTCCCCCTTAGTAGTTGCATGGACTTAGACTGGCTTGCCTTGTGCTTGTGATCAAATCAGAGTCTTAAAACCAATTTAGAATAGAGCTCTTTTCTATTCCTCTTATTTTCAGTCTTTCTCTGGGAAAAAAAAAAGTTCAGAAAAATTAGAGGTGAGTCAATGGGACTAGTTTGAGTCAATATTGTGAAAATGTGAGCTCTCCACATTACAGAGGAGGATATTCCATCAGAGAGGAGTGAGTCAAAAGCATTTATCACTACATGGCTGGAAATTGAGATAATGTGACTTGACATGATAAACTCCCACCCTTTCAAATGCCAGAACAATGTCCATTTTTAATCTTCTACCTTTACATGTTTTAACCCTAAAGTAGAAATATATCCTGGCGGTAGGAAGTGACAGGTGGTCTGTGTGGTGTGGAGGTGATCAAAATAGTACAGCTGGAACAGTGGCTGATGAAGAAGAACCTCTCACTTTTCCAAGCTCTGTATTTACTGATAAGTCAGTATGAAACCACCAAACTGGTCCAGAAACTCCATGGTCATTAAGATTTTCATGGTGCATTAGAAAAAAATCCAAAATACCTGTGCTCCTGTTAGGAGTTCAGTTATCCCTACCTAAGTTAGAATAAGTGTTTAATAGAGTAAGGATTGTTCTCTCTAAAAATATGTATATACTAATAGCAACAGTTCTAGTCCTCAGAACAATTATCCCATATAATAAAAATAATGTCATGGTCACAGTCATGGGACACTCCTGGGAGAAGGGCCCATCACCTCATTTCTGTGCCCTTTCTAGGAGTCAGGCTTTGGGGCACCTTAGGGCTTGGGGACATTTTCATTCTCAAGTGTTCAGTAATAACCTTCAGAAATGGGGATGATCCCCTCTGAGAGTTCTCCTGACTGGGGCAGTCCCATGAAATGATGGAAAGGCTGTTTAGGATCCTCTTCTGATGTAGAATCCTTTCTGCACAGAGGTACCAATCATTAGATTACTTATTAAGAGGGAAAAAAAAATGAGACATCACAGCAGGGAAATTGCATTTCTTAGTTTCCTCAAAAAAAAAAAAAATTAGAATTTAAGTACTCTTTTTGGTCTAAAACTGATAGCAATCTCCCAGAAGAACAAACATGGTGGTTACTCCTGGGGTTAGGGTCTTGAAGAGAGAGAGGAAAAGTAAATGGCAGGAAAGAGTTTCTGCTGGTGATGTGTATGAAATTCAGGTGCCTATATCCTGAGAGGAAAAGAAATTAAATTAACTGGACCACCTTCCCAATACTCTGCAGTAATTTTTCTCACTGCCTAAACGTGGTGGTGCCACAAAGTGTCTCAGTCTTGATGGAAATCAACAAATTTATACTGATATGGCTTTTGGGATCCATAAGTTAAACTGCCTTCCATCTGTCTCATTTGAGGCTCTTGCTTCAGTAGATGTTCTTAGAGCACATCTCTCAGGCTGGATTATACTCAAAATGTTATCACACCTCCTCCCTCCTGCCTCCTCCCTACCTGGGGTTCCCCTGGTTTTGGTGGGACAAACAGGGATGTGTTGGACAAATTCCCTCCAGGAGAAGCAGGGGCTAAACCTGGAATTTCCATAGATGAAGTAGACAGTCTTTAAGGTGTGATTCCTCTGATCCCTCCTGGGAGAGCATCTTTCTTTCTCTGGACTATAAAGACACTCTCAGGTGACTTTTCTCACATAGACATCAGATTTCCAAATTTATCCCAGACACGCTAAATTGTGACTATTATGGAAATGCTCCAGTCACCGTCTTTAGCATCATAACTTTCCTTTCCCCCACATTTCCTACCCTCGAGCATTTTCCTGTCCCCACTTCAGGAGGTGAGAATGATTCCTCATAGTGCAGTTTTGCTTTTCCTTCCCCATTTCCAAACTCGTGAGTTTTCCCAGAGACTGAAGTGTGACTCCTTCTCCAGCCACAGTTATGCAAATTGGGAGTCACAAACTGTGCACAATTTGAATGAGCTGCAGAAACCCAGTGGATCTGAGGTGTTGTTTTTACAGGGGTGTCTTTTGCACCTTCCCTCTGTGTGTAAGCAGTGTGACCAATCTACAGATCCAACAGGATTCATTCCATAGGATCTCTCAGGCTGCAGTGTCCATCTGCAGAGGAGTCCCAGACAGCAGCCTAGGCCAGCTGGGATTGTTTAATCCAAGCTATTGAATGTTGGAATTCAGAGACAAACACATTATACCACAGAAGAGAGAAGGAATGAACATAAACCCATCCTGAGCTGTGCCCTCTCGCATGCCAAAGGTAGATAAAATTATGACTGGTGTAGAGAAAGTGAACAGAAAAGATTTATTCATTGTTTCTTCTAACATGCAGATCTAGATGGCAGGAAATAAAATTCCCTGGTAATGAGTTTTAAACAAGAACAACCCATTACATTTGCCATAAACTGGAAATCCTCATTGCAGTGTGCTGTGAAGTCCAAATGCTGAGTGGATTAGAAAAGTGATCAGATGAATTAATGAAAAAAAAGTACGTTAGATGAATCATTATAACTTGTCTCTCAACATCCCAGGCAAGAGTCATCCCAGAATCTTGACAGACATGTCAGGGACAATGGCTCATTTCTCTATATGTTCCTGTGAAACCTATCAGAGGCAGGACAGCAAATTAAGTAGACTTTTGCTCCGATGTGGATTCCTTTGCTTTTATACTCTGGGAAATAATCCAGGATATCAGCCACAAGATAAGCTGTACCTCTAGACTGCATTTTACACCAATAATATTTTTACATCAAATATCAAAGTAACATACTATTTTTCTTACCCATGCCGAAGTTTTCTTTGCATGATCATATCAACTCCTTTTCACAGGGATGGTTTTCACACCAAATGGTTGCACCATTTTCCAACTCTTCCAAGTGGATTTTCTTATGGATCTTCCACAGGTCATGAACCTGACCGAGTGGAGCTCTCTGGTTTGCTCAGCTGCTGGCACTGTTAAAAAATGTTGTCCACTGGACAATGCAGCTTGTCATGATAAATGTAGCATGTCCTGTAGCCTCTTCTGATATAGAATCAAGTCCTTTTAGAAATTTCAGCTGACAACACCTTGATGACTGATTTGTCAAATTTTCATTCCAGAACTTTTCTCATTCCAGAAATGCCAATATACAAACTGGTGCTCAGGGCATTGACGGGAAGGGCAGGAATGGTGATACCCTGTGCACTCGTAGAAAGAAGAGCTGTACTCCATATTCCAACTGATGATTCTGATGATTCTAGATAGAAACATCATGTGCTTTTCCAAAGGAGACTTGTGAGAAATTGTGTAGTCTGATTGACTAACACAGATGTATTTTATAGAATCACAGAAACAGAAAAGACTTTGGGTTGGAAGGGATCTTAATCATCCAGTCCCACCTTCTGCTGTGGGCAGGGACACCTTCCAATATCCCAGGTTGCTCCAAGCCCAGTCCATCCTGGTCTTGAACACTTCCAGGGATGGGGCAGCCACAGCTTCTCTGGGCAACCTGTGCCAGGGCCTCACCACCCTCACAGGGAAGAATTTCTTCCCAATATCCAATTTAAACCTGCTCTCTTTCAATTTGAAGCCATTCCCCCTTGTCCATTCACTTCAGGCCCTTGTAAATGGTCTCTTTCCATCTTTCTTGTGGGGTCCCTTCAGGTACTGGAAAGCCAAAATTAGGTCACCTCAAACTCTTCTCTTTTCCAGGCTGAACCATCCCAATTCTCTCAGCCTTTCCTCATTGCCAGAGCTGCTCCACCCCTCTGATCAATTTGGAGGTCTCCTCTGGACTCTCTCAAACAGGCTGATGTCCTCCCTGTGTGATATACAGTAAGCCTGGCTCAAGGTGAATGAGAAAGAAAACTAATCCTTTCCATTGCAATGAGCAGTAAATTCAACTCAAACTGCCTGTGAAACAATCTCTTAAACTATTCTGAGTATGCTGAGATGAAATTAAGATCTGAGCTAAAAATTAAAACTCTCGCCTTTCTTTTTCGTCAGCTTAGTGCCTCTTTCTGAGAGATATTTGCCATTTTTGCAAACTTATTTTAATCCAGTCATGAGAAATATATGAGACTCCCCAGTACAGGCACTGAAAAGGGTTCATCAGTGTGCGCAGCATGGCTGGAGATGGATGGAATTCATCATGTGGGTTGGTTTCCTATTCCATAACCTGTTGGTTTTCCACAGTAAACCAAAATAGAAATTGGTTAGTGGTGCTTAATATTTCTGTGCTGGCCAGGCTGTGGACGAAGTCCAATACCTTAAAACAGAACACCCCATTTCCTGAGCTACTGTCGTCACTTACCCCAAATTTTTAACATGGGTGAACTCGTGGGAACATGCCCCAGGGAGTTTGCTGTGATGTAATTAAGTCTGAAGTGCTGTATTTAGCCAGATTTGGCAACTTTATTGGAGAAAAGTCATAGAATCTTGAAAGAGCTGGAAAAATAGGGTTTAAGTCTCCTTACATCTCCTATTAGGAAGAAAACTACTAAATGTATCCATTATTTGGGAATGTGAGAGTCCTGTAGCTCAGACATGAACCTGGGGAGCTGCACTTTGACAAAGCTGACACAAATTAGAATAGAGGCAGCTTAGGGGCAGATATTTTGCTTTCAGGGTCAGAATTTAATCTTCCATTTTAGGACTGTGGATCTCTCATTTCAGTTGCTTGATCTCTCCAGTAGTTTGGGGCAAAATACCTTGTCTTCTTATTTATGTACTTAGCGTATATGGGATTGCCTGAATTCCAGAGATTTCAGGGGGAATTGAAGCTCTTTGTGGTTTTAGACCTTGGTTTCCTTAGCACCCCAAATACAAAAATAGACATAAAGATGCTTCCTACCTTCTTGGGCTGTTTGGAGAAAAATCCCAAGCAGACTGGGGTGCTTACAGGTTTAATGCAGACATACAAGTCCCTCAGATAGGCAGCTAATATAAAGCATAGAGTACACACCCTTGATTTCTACAGCCTTGCAGGCATTTGCACCAGCACAAAATTAGTGCCAAATAGAAGTAAAACTTGAATTCACATAATTTGTGACCCTTTTTGCAAACATAAATGATTACACAGGCTGTGAGGCACTGGCAGTTCAAAATAGAGACACATCTCAATATCCAGGAGCCTCATGTTTTCAAACGTTGGCTACAAACTGATGTGAAAACTCAGCCCAAAATAAAGAAGATTTTATTTCCCTCTTAGGTTTTTCTTAAGGGGGATGTGAACAAAAGCTTAATTTTATTTTGCTAATTACTCTTGATGACAGTCAGTCTTCCGTGTCCCTTTTTAAAATAAATCTTTATGGTAGCTACTCTTCCATTAATTATCCCAGTAGGAATAAATATTCTCCACATAATAATAGCATCATACTCTACTGCAGGAGGGAAAGAGATTTTTTTTTCCTGTATTTATGAGTGACAAACGGAAAAAAAAAATCTGGGAAAAGTAAAAATTCCATTCTTGCGTCTTGTTTAACTAGTGCCCCCTCTTGTGGTGCTTTGGCAGCAGTACCAAACCCCAAAATTAATTTTCTGAGGTAAAAAAAAATTGAGGGTGTAATATAGGTTCGTTCCAGAAGTGATTTAAATACAAGGTACAGTAAAATAGATTAAATTATATTAAATGTGTAATCAAGAGGAGATCAATCAGCTGTCGATATTAGAAAAAAGAACAGTGTTAAGGGGACGTGGCAGGAAGGACACAGCAGACAGGAGAATAGGATGTGCCTGACTGCTAAAATTATTCCCTTTCCCTTCTCAACTGGACTTCTCGCTGGTGAACAGCTCGCTGACATTTTAGTTACAACCTTTCTGAAATCATTGCTCATTCAAGCATCCCATCCCTCCTTTCTCTCTTCATTTTCCCTCTTCTCTCTCCTGACCACCTTTCTTTTTTTCTTAGTTTCCCTTTCATCTGTAGCATTAGTTCTGCACTTTCTCTGCTCTCCAACTTTTTTCCTTGTTATTACCTTCACAAGCCAGATAGACACCTCAGAGCCAAAACAATGCCCAAAAATGCCCTTTTTTTTTTCTCCTTGTTTACCACACCTAGCTTGGTTTTTCAAAATCACTTTTTAAAGACTGCTGATGCAGCATTCACTTTCCTTTCAGATTAATTCTATCTGTGCTGGCAGGAGCATGAGGAAAAAAATAATCCCAAAATGACCATTTTGAGCAGTGACTCTCAGGATTCTTCCTGGAGAAGTTTTAAGCCAGGAGATGTATCTTGTTCTACAGGGATCTCTGTCAACTTCTCTTTTTATGCATTTAATGTTCTTCCCCAGCGATAGCCTAAGGGTGCTTTCACTAAACAATTAATGTAAGGCATCTCCTGGGAACCTAATGGGTATTTAGCAATAAGTTCACTTCCAGTGAATTGTATAATGTGATATTTTGACAATGGATATAGCGAGGTTCTTGAAAGGTGAAGTTTTCTCCAAAGAAGCACTAAAATATCTAACAGAACTTCTTTTAGCATTTTGTGGGGTGGAATGGGATAGAGAGTGGATTGGAAGGAGTAGGGAATTTAGCAGAGTGCTAGTGTTGTTGTACAATATGTTCTTTAATTTTAGTGTCATCCTGTAATAATGTTCACTTTCACTAATACAATGTACAAGTCGTAATCTATTAGCGAAAATAAAATTTGCTGTGACATTTGATATGAAAGCCGCTAGCAATGAAGGATGTAGTACTGCAAGTGATATTTGTATTATGTTAATAAAAAATGATATTAACATATGAAACTAATACTAGGCAAGGAAAAGTGTTTAATATTAAGGCTTGAAATGTAGAAAGTAACATGAAATCTCCGCTCTGGTCTGATGTTGCTGTGTTCAGAATGACACTGAGGAGACTGTAGGCAGCAAGTTTTTTAAAAGGCAATTTTTTTATTGTTTTTAAAAGTAATTCCAAGAGTTATCACAACAATAATTTAGTATATTAATCCAGTCATTTAAACATAGAAGGTAGCATTTTTATATAGAAAAATAGCAGGGCATGCATCCAGCATTGGCTATTTCCCTACAACAATTACTCTCACTGTGTAATCTAAATAAAACTAAAACTTCAAAGATGTGGTGTAGGACTTTGTGGCATTTATCTGTGGTGTGACAGCTTGTAAACTGCAAAATATGTCCAGCACTGTAGGACTGTGTGTGCAACATTTTTACAGAGCCAGTCCTCTATAGGATACAGCATGATATGGTTTCACAAAAAATAAGTTGCAGATAGGTATGTACATAAAATCAGCTCATTTTTTTTCTTCTATTTATGCACTTGAAGCAGAACAGATTGGAGGGGTTGTTTTATTATTATGCTTTTTTCTAAGAGAACCGTGTTATAGTAGAACTGAATAAATCTGAATCTAAGATACATCTCTATCAAGCACATACATACATAAAGAAAGAAAAATAGAATGAAAAGGAAACAGATTAGAAAAGAAAATTTGAGTTCTGGTTTTTTTACAGTGTTATTCCCAAAAGCAAAATTAAAGTTTTACTTTAACCTTTCATTGTTCTCATACACAAAATAACATACACCCTACCAACAACAAAACTACAAGAAACAAAACAAAAGCAAGAAAAAAGTTCTCAATTCAGTTAACCCATTTAACCCAGTTGTAAAGGTTATATCTTTTCTTTTGCTAATAAATTTAAAAATAAGAATTATCAATCTGGGTGGACTCTATTTACTGACTCACTGTAAATTTTCAGCTATGATTTAATATTGATTTGATTTACCTTCTAAAACAGTTTTTCAAGGTATTCAGAGTGAAGTCTATGTGCTATCTAACATCAGAGGCATCCAGCAAATGATTCTAAAAGTGCTTTATTTCACAGGGTTCTGTCTTCCCTTCTCAGGCTTTATGTTAAAATTAAGCTCATTATCATATTTTACAATTTTTTTTTCAAATATGGGAAACAATATGTTAAGATTTAACAAGGACATATCTAAGCAATAAAAGCATTCAAGTTCTGTTATTTTTATAGGAGCTATTTCCATTAAAAACAATGATAATTCTAATATTTAACATTGAATTCCATTAAAATGCAATAAGATATAGCTTTTATATGTATATTTTTTTGTTTAACGCATTTTGCAAAATCAGAATATGAATCAGGCTTACAGCAGCCTTTATCCCAATCTCTTAAGTTTCTACAGATAATCTCAATTAGGACTAAAATAATATATGGTCAAATACACACTCAACAGAACAACAAAAAATGCAGGAAGGTAAAATAACTGCAAAGGCTTTTTCCTGAGCTGTGCACATGGTTATTAAAGTAGCACCCTTGTGGCAATAATTTCTGTTCAATAAATGTAGCCTAAGGATTTCCAAGTAATGAATTTTTCCAGCTGAAACTGTAAATGAAGACTCATTCCTTTCTATGAAAGATGTCAGATTCTGGGCCAGTGGAAATTGGTGTAGTTCTGTTAACACCACAGAACTCTGCTGATTTACACAGTCCAACAAACGTGGACCATTTGTCTTATAAAACACCTCAATTTGCAGGACAGAATCCAGCAGAGTTGTCCCTTGCAATACAAACATTTCTCAGGCTGTATTTGCAGGCTGATTTATCAGCTCAGTATTACAATGCACTGCTTTAACGTTCAGAGACACAAGTGCAACATTAGTCTATGTGCTAAACACAAGCATAAATAACAGTTGATGCCCAGAGCCTTAAACCTGTGCATATATATTCAGCTTCAGCCTCTCAACCTTAATGATCCCCTCAGAATTGCACATGAACACAGAATTTGTAGCCTTATGCTCTAACAGATTTCTGTCTGCTTATTTTTGTAGAGGCAGAGCATAATCATGGTTAATCAGGGTAAATATGGAGTGTCTTAGCTGAAGGCTGCAGGATTGCTCAGGATTCAGATATCTGAATGTTTCAGGGGGCCCACATTTCAGGCAGACTGCTCACCAAGGCAGGGTTTGCTCCTGAGAAAGTGTTTGACTGCAGAGAGGTTACTCTTCTGCTGAAAATTATTTTCTTGAATTTGTGTTAAAGTCCTCACTCTTTATTCTTTCTTCCTCTTTCCTTCTTTATTCTCTAGCAAGTGCTACAGTCAAAATCGAGCCAAGGTGGACTTAGAATCATAAAATCTTGGGATTGGAAAAGAACTCCATAATCATCAAGTCCAACCATTAACCCACCACTGCCAAGCCCCTCAATAAATCCTGTAACCAAGTGCCACATTTACACATTTTTTGGACACTTTCAGGGTGGTGACTCCACTGCTTCCCTAAAATGCCTATTCTAATGCCCAGCCACACTTCCAGTGAAAAACTTTTCCTGATATCCAGTCCAAACCTTCCCTGGTCAACTTGAGGCCATTTCCTCTTGTCCTATCACTTGTTACAAATCCCCAAAACTTGTCAGTTTCTACAACTCCTGTCAGGGAGTTGTAGAAACTGACAAGGTTCCCTCGTTGAGTCTTCTTTTCTCCAGATTAAGCTGGATTAAATTCCTGAGCTGCTCCTCACCAGGTTTGTGCTTCAGACACTTCCTCAATTCTGTTGTCCTTCTCTGGAGCAACTCAATACATTTCAGACCTTCTGGAACCCACACCTATCATCCTTTTGGTTCCCTCAATCAGCATCCAATGTTGCCTAAATCTCTCTTTCAGGACTGTTCCCTGGAGAATTCCTACCTTCATTTTTGTTTTATTCTCACTGGGTCTTCATTCTGAGTAGCTCAGAAATTAGACAGAAAAACATCCCAATTCTCTCACTTATTTACAAATCTAAAAAGTGGAGACTCATTTTACTGAGAGATCCCCAAAGTAAGCTTCATCTGTCTCTGGAGAACACTCTAAGATGTCAGTAAAGATAAATGACTGAGGTGGAAGAGAGGCATGGGGCAGAAAACATTCCCCTATGGCCTTTATAGGAAAAGTCCTTAACAGGAACTGCTTCAGATGGGCAGGAAAGCCTGAGAGCAAGAAGTGGAACAGCTCTGAGTCTGAATACTCCAAGAGTTCAGTTTGATACCATTTCTACCTTGTCAGTTGGCCTTTTCTTATTATACTCATCACAGGATGACAACTGAGGATCAAAGTCTGCAGTTTGTTGGGGGTGGTTTTTTTGAGGAGCAGATGTTTTCTTGGGGATTGTATGACTAATGATTGTGAAAACTTCTGTGTCACAGAATCACCAAATGGCAGAATGGGTAATGTTGGAAGGGACCAGAGTGGGTCTTTCATCTTGTCCAACCTCCCTGCTCAAGCAGGGTCATCCCAGAGCACAGGGCACAGGATCGCACCCAGACATTTCTGGAATATCTCCAGTAAGGAGACTCCACAGCCTCTCTGGACAATCTGTTCAGTGCTTGGTCACTACACAGGAATGAAGTTCTTCCTCATGTCCAGGTCACTTCCTGTGCATGTCAATTTACTTTGGAGTGTATGTTCTTGTCAGATAACTATAAGTTGTCCTTTAAAAGTAAATAAATAAATAAAAATAAGGCCCTTCACTAGGAATACTCTGGTTTTCCTCTAATTTTTTGAACAAAAGTTACATGCTATGGAAAGTTACCAAGCTGTGGTGAGTTATTGTCTTGCTTATGATAATAATATACTTCTTACATTCCTTTATAAAATGGAATTAGAGATATTGTTAACCATACTGCAGGAAGCTGAATGTTGTATGTGAAATATTACATTTAATTGCCAAGATAAACAAAACTAAGCTAGAGGTTATTCCAACTAAACCTCTGTTCCTCTCTGTCCATTTCTATCAGAGACTGAGTACCTAAAAGAACAAAATACATTATTGGAATTAAAATTTTTAAAATGCACTGCTGCAGTTTAAAGAGAGCAGGAAGAATCATACAAATAATAATAAGCTGGTATTATTTTTTCTTTTTTCATTTAAATAAAAAAACTTTGCAGATGACATTGCTGCTTAATAATCATTTCATCCATTTGTGATTTATTTTTAAAAGACAGATTAACTGCTTTCTCTATTAAACACACCACAGATTCCTCACTGTTACTGACAGCAAGTTATCCTTTTTTGAGGCAACAGCATCAAATGTTTAATGAACATACTTGGAAGCTATTTCTCATCTTATGAAAAAGATGGGAATTTTTTAAGCTACCTACTTCCTATTAGAACTGGTACTTCTGATGTATGTCTTCATATCAAAATGTGGCATGAAAATTTGATCTAGTAGGATAACTCACAATAAATATGTGGTTCTTGACTGTAAAACCAGTCAATACTAATTTGAATTTGCATATTGATAAATGATAAATGTGTTTATTAATTTACAGACAAGAAATATGTGCTTGAACAGCGCTTCAAAGTTAATGGAAAATTACCAAATAGTAGGTGCCAGAGAGAATACAAAATGGGGAACAGAGTGTTTTCCTAGTGAAGACCTGAAAATATACTTTTATGCAGGGTGTCATTCCAAAAACATCCTTCTCAATCTTGTAGCAATAAAAGTCTTGATACTTTAATAAAAAGTGTAAATCCAAATGCATTCCTCATTAAGATGCTGTAAAATCAGATCTGCTTCCTTTTCCTTTTGAAGCAATTGAAGACTTTTTCCATTTCCAGAGGGAAACATCCCACCTTAGGTCAACCAAGGCATCAGATCACTTAGCTGGAACATGGGAAGAAAAATTCCAACACCTGGGCTGAATCAGGCAGCACAGAGACAACCTGGGTGTCCCCTGTCCCAGGTGAACACCTTAGCCCTGGACTCTGGGCTGTTCTCCAGCATTCCTATAGCTGGACAGAAGTCCTCTCTTGGACCTGAAAAAACCCTTACCAAAGCAAGATGTGTTGACAAAGTTATTTTCCTAGAGTGTATTTTTGTTATTAACAAATCATCCAATTATCTATAACTTAGTTATAAACTAATTCTGCTGTCTGTTGTGCCTGAAGCTAAGCTTATATATAAAGGTTTTCCAAACTAGGAATAAATAAGATGGCAGGCAGGACCCTGATGTGATGCACTGTGAGCAATTTCATTGGCTTTAATGGTGCATGTAAATTTTCACATGACCAAAGTTTTAATGAGTTATGACTTACACTTTCCAAGTAAAAGTCCATCCTGTGAAAGGTCCAGTTATCCCAGCTCTTAGGCTAGCAGCAAAAACTCTAAGGGTGGTAGCACCAAAGGCTGATGGTAGCCTGCAGCACTTGGTTCTGTTGTGCCAGGAAAGAAATAAATTCTGGAAAGGGCTTTCCTTAATCATTCCCTGAAGAAGCAAGTGTCTCTCTCCCTCTCTTTCCTGACTAGAGGTCAGCTAAGTTATCCACCTCTTCAGGCCAAAATTAGCCTTTGTGAGCTCTCCCCTGAGGATCTGTTTATGTGCACACACAGAGACATAAACAGAAATGGTTTTTCTCCATAAAGCCCAGAGAATATCAAGTTACATTGCTTTCCTCTGCTTAACACCACATTTGTCCTCTCAAAAACTTTCATAGAGTGACAGAATGATTTTGGTTTCTAAGGGATTTTAAAGATCATCTCATTCCAATCCCTGCCATGGGCAGTGACACCTTCCACTATCCCAGGTTGTTCCAAGCCTCATCCAACCTGGTCTGAAACACTTCCAGGGATGGGGCATCCAATTTTTCTAATGACAATGTAAAGGCAGCTGTTGCCAGGTCACACTGACCAGTACTGATTCAGAACCACTTTGATAAGTCATTTGTGTTGTCTTGGTAAATGCACACACAATTTCAAAGAAAGTGATGAAAGGAAAAAAAAAAGAGACCTGGGAAAATTTGAGGACAAATGGAATCCACCAAACTGAATGAATGTGAAGTTCCTTGTGACCACTCTGGGTGTCTGAATGCTCCACTGAAAATGCTTAGCATACACAAGAGTGAGCCAGTGTATAACTAGAACAAAAGACAAAAACTTCAGTTTGGAACCTACTGTGGTTCACATTTCCAGTGAAATGTCATTTTTATTTGGGTAGCTCTGTGGGGCTTCTGGATTCTGCTGGGTTAGTCCTTGGCCATCCATCCCTCAGACATCAGGAAATAAAAAAATATCAGCTCAGAAATGACACTAAAAATAATTTCCAGTTAAACTCCCCTAGGCTTCAAGAAGAATGGTCCATTCCTTCTCATTTTCCTTGTTTCCAAAGTCAGTGTCTAAAGCAGGATATGCATTCCTTGAGTGGACTAAGTTTGGACTTCCAAGTCTCTCTGATAAGAAGAGTTTTGGAATTGTTCAGATTCATCCTGAACTACCCTCTATGACAAAAATCAGTAACTTGCATGATCAAACAGCAGTTTCTCCTTGGTTTCTCTTCTTTGGCCATTTGCATGCCTTTTGCTCCGTTACACTTATACTTAGTTTTTATATATTTTTCTTAATCATTCACTGGAAAATATTATCTCATATCTTCAGTTTATCTGCAGTTGTTCTGTTCCATTGCCAGTATGACAGTGTATCTTACAGAAAACCTTTATCTTATTTATTGTTGTATTAGCTAATAATTAGCAAGGAACAACCTGATGACTCATGCAATGTTGATAACAATCTTTTGCAGGACATCCTAATTAAATGTGGGAGATGTTTCTGCATGTTGATTAATTTATTAAGCTGTGAAAATGTACCTCAAATTCTACAAATTAGATTTATATCCTTCTGTCTGAGAAAAGACACAAAATAAGATACATTTTCTGAAGTCTTAAAATAAGTTTAAGACCAATATATTTGACAAAGATAAAATGGTTACTATATCATAACATCACAGAATGGTTTATGTTGAAAGGGACCTTAAAAATCATCTAGTTCCAATGGCCCCGCCACAGATGGGGATATCTTGCACTTGAACAGGTTACTCAAAGTCTCATCCCACCTGACCTTGAACTCATCCCAAAATATCCTTGAAACAACATATAATCAAAATATTCCATAAGCTGTTCAGCCTTGTACAGTGAGGAACTTCTCTAAATCGGCTCCAGAAGAAATATATATATATAGAAATATAAATTATATATAGAAATATCAATT
>VXBC01012407.1:112281-123808 GCA_013399945.1 Ploceus nigricollis
CAAAATTATTTAATAACAAGAAATTAGGGACATCATGCATTCCCTAAGTCATTCAAAATCTTGCTTTGGATTGTAATTTTTCCTAATATGTTTTCTTGTTCCATTTGGAAATTTCGTTTGGGAGAAAAATAATTTTAGGCAATTTTCTTCAGGTTCCAGTGTCAGACATTCAGTCAGAGCATGGTTTCTACACTGTTCCAAAGCCACAGTAGGCAAATTAATTACATGCAATGTGATGCATCTAATCCATTGAGGCTGCAATAGAGCAGACACAAACAAACTTTTTGGCCAGTTTGCAGGAGTTGTGCCAGGGCTGAGATGCGTCTTGACATCACAGAATGTTCCTGGGTTTGCATTCCTGTCTGGTCTATATTTCTACCTGGTGTGTTCAGTATGAATGCAAACAAGTTCCAGGCACAGTCTGCAGCAAGTTCCCTTGATTTTAGTAGGACAATGTCCACACATGGTTTTGATGTGTTCACAAAGATGTTTTTTTGATACAGGCAAAGCAGACAAGGACTCTATTGACAGATAACTTATAGTGGTGCAGTTGAACCAGTAATTCCTATAGATCCTCTTCCTTCTTTGCCTCTCTGGAAGAGAAATATAGTTTATCATTGGTGCAGGTTATGATGCCCATCAAGCTGATGTCTGTCTCTGACCAGCACAGTGGAGCAAAAACAGCTTTTTAATTCCTTATATAGCTGTTCCTGCAAAAGGAGGTATCAGGATTCATGGGTTAATAAGTGTCTTAAGTAACATTTTTTGCTTCTGGAAGCAGTAGTAACTACTGCTATGGTTGTTCCAAGTAAAATCATGGAACAGCTTTCCCAGTTATTTGGGACTTCTGATCCCAGATGGGTTTTTTCCCACTGGCTCCACTTGAATTACTCTGCTGAATAAACCTGGACTGGCTTTTCAGACTTTGCTCATTCAGTAATAAAGCACATGATTTCTTGTGCTGAAGGTGACAGTTAGAAATTCATATTGTTCAGAAATTTTCTTCTGGTGTGTCCAGGCTCTCCAATATCCCAAGCACATTCAGATAAGGCAGGAAGAATGCAGTGCATATGTTAGGGCTGGAAAGGGACATGGAGTTTAAATATAGAACAAGAAAGGCTATAGAAAAATGAGTGGGAGGAAATCAGAAGATGAGGTGTGTAGGCAATTTTGGTGCTTTAATCTAAGAAGACCATGATTAATAGATTAAAGGCCAGAAGGGACCACTGTGAAAATTTAGCTTTACCTCCAATGAACTTCTGGGAACTCTATTTTGTGTTGGAGTTGAGTCAAAACTGTTGTGATTGGTACACATGTTTGCAGAACATCAGGGTAAATCAAGCTTGATATGAAGATTCCCAAGGTATCTTTTCCTAGTTGGTGTAATTGCCTTTTACTGTATGATGGAAGTTGTTATTTCTCCATCAAATGGTTTTTTGAGAACACTGAAAGCAATTAGGATTCAGGAAAATGTGTGCAAATAATCAGTTTGTGTTGACTCACATTGTTGCTTGGGTTTATATTATTGCTTTTGCATCCAATATCTGCTTCCTTGTTGAAAAGAAAAATGAAGATTAAGACAGGGCCTTGGAAACTCTGCTTTCAACATGGTCACAATGTATGTAAGAAGAGTAATATAAATTATTGTATATTTGGCATGTAAGATAATGTTGAATTTTCAGAAATAAACATTATATCTTATTAAGGATTTATATAGTCCATCTATAAAAGATTCGAATACATTTCACATTAAAGGAAAAACAGCAAAGAGGCTTTCACAGCATTACTAATTTTATTATTATTATTATTATTATTATTATTATTATTATTATTATTATTATTATTATATAAAGCATGTCTATCATCTGTGTGATAGAGAAAAATAATCACAGGTCTATACAGAGAAAAAATAATTATGGTTTTTGGCCCTACTTTTGTAATTTAAGCTCATGTTGGAGTAAAGCAGTGATCTTTTAGAAAGAATTACTCGTGTTTAAGCAGAAGTTCTTTGCTGAAGTGTGGCCATGGTTTCTGTTTTACACACTAAAAACTGGACTCCAGTCTTAGTTCCTTTTTATTTCAGACATGGAATTTCTGTTGAGCTGGGAGGACTGGAAGCTGGATCACTGAAGATTCTGTGCAAATTGACCATGGCTAAAAAAAAATGCTAAATATCAGCCTGGGCTGTGCTAATGCTGGTAGTGAGGGTGACTCAAGGTATTGTGAAACATCCATTCCAATCCTGCCCAGAGCTTCCAGCCGTGAGGTGGAGCCATCACACACCATAGATGACAATAAAACACTGGCAATGAACTTCTAAGGTCAACAACTCTTCATTTGAAAGATATTCTCAGAGAACAGATTTTCTCAGAGGTTCTCAGTTCAGGAGTTCTTTACCCTGACTGAGGTAAATGGGGTGAAACAAGGTCTGATAACAGGGTCTAAAAAAGGCATTTCTGAAGACTTTCACATTAAGTGAAGTGTTCAAGGCCAGGTTGGATGGAGCTTTGAGCAACCTGGTGTGGTGGAAGGTATCCCCAGCAGGGAGGTTGGAATGAGATGAACTTTGAGGCCCATTCTAAACCAAACCATCTATGATTCTATGATTGTCTATAATGCAAGTCAAAGTACACACATTTAGTCTAGAATGCTGTTCTACTTCATCATATTATGTGTTTCAAGCCCTAATACTTAATGGATTTCTGAAATATATGTTTAGATTTATTAAAGGATTTTTTTCTAGTTTTTGTTAAGTTTATTTGGATTTCTGAAACATATGCTTTAATTTAAAAAATTAAAGCATCTCTTTTTCGATTTTTTGTCAACTTTTGTTTTATTCTTCTCCAAAAATATTTAATTTTCATGAAAACCTAAATCCGAGCAGTTAAAGAAGCTGTTAAAAACACTGAAATAAAGTCCATTTTTAGCTGTGTTTGTTTAAAAATCCCCGTTTTCAAGGCAGTTCTGTTACCTTAATTGAACAGTCAATTATCTGGTTGTTTTTATTGTCTCTGGTACTGTCTTGTTCAGAGCCTCCAGTGGTCCACCCACTCCATGCACAGCCAACAAGAAACTGTCCTTGCTTCCAGGAGTTTGCAAAAAAAATGAGCAAGAGATGCAAAAAGCAGGAGATGAAGGAGTGCCAGAGCAAGGTCTTACCAAGAAACTGAAAGAACCAAAGAATTGAAATATGGTGCTCTGACATGCTTTCAAGAGCTATTAATGAGCTAAAGATCAAATGTTTTCTTGCCTAGTGCTGGAACAAAGGACCATGGACATGTAAGCCAAGGGGGATGAAGAGGAGGAGCTTCCTGGAAGTATCTCTAAAACATCTATGTTAAAGATAACTACTAAACAGACAAAACACTGACAGTGTCTTCTTCACTGTCTTCCTCACTGCACCCCTGGAACTGCCATGTATTATGAAAAGTCTCCTTCAGCTCCAAGTAAACCTAAGAGTGTGTAGGCAAAGCTTAGAAGAACATTGAAATGCTTTCCTCAGCCCCCACCACACTACGGGTTGCATCTCTTTATTCCTGATGCTTTTTTTGTCCTGTTCTCTCTGCAGCTGGCACTGTCAGGGCCGGGAACTCCGGAGCCCTGACCCATTTTTTGCCAATGGCTCCCAAGTTTATCTCTAGAAAAAAAGGCAGAGCGGAATGAATTCCTTTACTCTGTTGCAAAGGAGTGGAATGTTTGGAGATTGAAGAAAAAGCAACTACCCTGTCCAACCAATATAGAATCATAGAATCATTAAGGCTGGAAAAGACCTTCAAATTCATCAAGTCCATCAAGACCCAATATCACCATGCTCACTAAACCATATGATAAAATGCCATGTCCATCCATTTTTCTAACATTTCTGAGAACGTTGACTCCAACACTTCTCTGGGGAGCCTGTTGCGATGCTTAACCACTATTTCAGTGAAGAAATTGCATTGCATATGGGTATATATATAATATCTAGAGAGAGAGTTAATATTCTGTTCTCTGAAGGGGTGTCCCTACCATTACTTTTAAAGGTTGAAAACCACTTAAGCACTGCAGCAATATAAATCCCCTCACTTGACAGTGCTACATATATCAAATGTATGTCTGGTCTCAACCTAGAGCAGCAAGACCAACATCATCCCTTGTTTTCTGTAGGAGTGATTTTGTTCTCCTTACACAACTGGCAGTACACAGCACTTAGACCAGAAATATGTGACAAGTCTAAAATTTGTGTTAGAGATTTGATTTTCATTAAATACAGTTCTTCAACAGGAGTGGTGAGGAAGTTTCATGTCTATTTTTGTGGGCCTAAGATAGGATAAAATCAAAATACTCTATAAGGGCTCCTCTATACCTATGTATGGGAAGTATTATTTCCTTCCTGGGAACAGACCACACCAAATCTCTGTCAGCATGGACCACTGGAAAGTTCTGTGAGGTAGGAATAGTGTAAGCCATTATAGATCCAGCTCAACTGCTGTATCATTAGTTCACCTAATAGAAATGACAATAAAAATTATTTCCATAGACATAGAGTTGGGATTTTAGAGGCTTTTCTTTTCCTACTGAAGACATTGCTTTATTTGTTATTTCATATATATGATGCTGAAATACATTCTCCTTCAGGACAAGAGGGTTTAGAGAAGGTGATGAGGGTGTTTTGATATCAAATGACATGGTCGTTTTGCTGAGATATTTGTAAATCTGGGCTGTTTAAACAGCAAAGATTTTAATATGATTTTTGAGTCATATGCCCTCATTAGTGTTGCTAATTAAAAAGTGATACTCATGTGAGATGTGTGAACAACAAAATAAACCCAAATATAGTGTATTTTATAAAAGGAATGTTTGGCAAACAAAAATAACAAATAGGGCCAGACCCTATTTAATCTCAGTCTTGTCTGATTGTCAACACATTGTCTGCTGTAAACAGTATTTGTGGAGAATTTTGAACTGTTTGCAGATCATCTACCCTGGTTTTGAAGATGCTGCTGGTTATGTGAAAGTATTTGCTGTGTAGCTTGAATTAGCTAATTTATTTTCATTGCCCATTGTCAATCTCCCAATAATTGCTTGTAGCTATTCACTGTCGCAGTATGTCATTAATAATGGAAATCTGCTGCCACTTAGTCTAATGTTATGTGAAAGCACTCTAACTATTTGAAAAATGACTAAAATTAGGCTGCAAAAATTGGTAGGATTCTAGAGAATTTACATTTCTTACAGAGAAACTATTCTCTTGGTTCATGGATGAAAAAAAATCCTGTTACTGTCTGTAACTTGGATACAATTTTGCATTAAATTCTATGGGATTCTTGAAAATACACAAAATCATTGTCAATATTTATTAAAGGCAGAATTATCCTTAAGTAAAAGCTTTCATGGGGGATTTCAATACTTTTGTATGTTAGCCACAGATAATGAAATTCAAACAGAGCAAATAACAGAGGAACAACAGATGGAACAAAGCTTTCCAAACCAGTCTGTGCAAAAGACATTGGTATGAAATGGGGGTTTCAAATCACTTTTTGGGTTAGGTTTTGCTCATGGCTCTGAAATGTGGTAGTCAGGCTGTGACTGACAGGTCTGGTGTTTGAAAGGTGCAGCAAGAGATTTGGAAATTAGCAGAGATAGAGAAGATGCAGAGAATTCAGTTAGATCAAAGAAGGGACAGGAAAGAGGCACAAAGTCATAGGAGTCTTGCAGAACAGGTGGTAAATGGGATTTTAACAGGAGAAATAAAGAGGTAAAAAAAAAAAACAGAGAAGGAAAAGCCTCGAAATTATCACCCAGCCGATAATAACCATCTTCCTTTGTTCATATTTTTTTTATTTTACCTTTACAAGGCTTTCACAAACATTTTACTTTTTTATGTGATTTCTTTCCTCTTGATCATGAGTTGACTGCACTGTATTTTTTCTCTTCATAACTGAACCCATTACCAAAAAAATGTGGGTTTTATTTCATGATCATCAGTCCTTCTGAACCTGACTTGCAAAAATATCTCTCTCCTTTTCTGCATCTTCCCTAGCTTCCACAAAAGTTATTTTTATATTTCTCTTAGAAGTTATTCTCTAGACAATTTCATGATCAATTCATTGTCTCTAACTCTATTGCCAAGGTCTGCAATGGGGTTAGGTAGATCTTGTTCTCAGCCCTTCACCCACTCAGAGAGACTCAGCTCTCACCTATTAGGTTTATTACTTCCCCTTCTATCTCAGAACATCCTCATAAAAATTTCCACATACCAGGCCTTGCTGTTCATCATTCTTTAACTTTCCAGCCTTTACTGAGTTTCAAAGTCCAATTGGCACTAGCACAGGGTGCCCAGAGAAGCTGTGGCTGCCCCTGGATCCCTGGAAGTGTCCAAGGCCAGGTTACATGGGGCATGGAGCAACCTGGGACAGTGGAAGGTGTCCCTGCTCATGTCAGGGAGGTGGAACAAAATGATCTTTAAGATCCCTTTCAACACAAACCATTCTGTGATTCTATCATTCAGCTATGAATAAATGACAGAATTTCAAAAAGAAAATGGAAGAAAACAGAGGAACACTTTAACAGCTGAAATCACGGCAAAGGAATTCTGAAAGGAAAACCAGTTTTTAACAGATAAAACATGCAATGTCACATCCCAAGGACCCTAAATGACTTTCCAAAGCACTGAAATTAAAGCCTCCTTCCAGAAGGTCACTGCGTATGGTTTAGTCCTAAACACTGGTTTTCAGGAAAATGGGAACATTCATAGACCACTGAACACATCAGAAACATGTCTGGCTTAGGGTGTTCTGAAGATACAGATGGTTTAGAGGCTGGGAAGGAAGTTGAAGAAATATAATATGTTGCTCTGGTTTTATGGGTCTTCCCTGGGCATGTGCTTTTTGTCAGCTATGGGAGACAATGTGATGAGAAAGATGGTGAAGTTCAGTCAGGTCTCTCTGATGTTCTTATGATCTTAGAGAAATTCAGACAGAGTAATCTGACTGTGAGTTAGGCAAGCATGGCTTGTACTTCTGAACTGTGGAAGGATGGAATAGCACCTGGGGGTTACTTTGGACTTCCTAGTGGATACATCTGCATCTGCTCTTGAAGGAAGCAGACACTTTCAGGCTTGATTCATTTGACCTACTTGAACCTTCTGCTTTTGGTGACATCAGTCACAGCCTCAAGATACACATTCCTCTCCATTGGCCACAAAAGGAGTCCAGGGTGTGTAGCTCAGAGATAGAGTTTTACATTTCAGACATCAGCATTACATTAGATTAATTCTATCTGGAATGCATTTCCAATAATTTTGAAGCATTTGAGTCATATGTTGACTCAGAGACAAAGAAAAAACTGCAAAACCAATAAATCACTGATTCCTAGTCCCTGCCCCAAAAATCCACGATTTAACCCACAGATGACACATACCACAAAATGACGCAAGATTGGCATTAACAGATATTAATAGTCATACAGACAGCAGAGCTCAATGCATGTCATGTTTAGAGTGTAATGATTCTTTTTCCACAATGGCCACCAGCAAGTAGAGACAACATTAAACTAACATGTTCTACATTGGTCTAATTCAAATAGTTACAGGGGTCATAGCTCCAGACACTGTCAAAAAAGGTATTAATATGATTTATGTACTTCATGGTGTTGTCACATATCAGTCAGCTTTGGAGACTGAGTGAGATATATCAGGACCAGCAGGAACCATTAGGCTCAGATCAGGAGGAAAGAGAAATTTTTATAGAGACTGACCAAGCATCTCCATAACTGTACCTAAAAACTGCTCCCAATGCAGGCTCCGTGGTGAGAACAGGAGATAGAGGATAGATAGAAGATGCTTCCTTCAATAGTACTCCCTTTAAATATATCTTTCAGCAATTCCCAGACAATAAAATTCTTGAGTCGTGTTATCCACACATTAAGAAATTATGGGTTTCTCCTCTGTGAATTTTTCCTTCCTTTAATTGAAGTTATATAAATTTTTAGCACCTAGTTATCATCAGGTAGTTAGTAGAGGATTTCATTCTCCAGTTGGAGAGAGAAGTTCTAGTTTGTCTACAGCATGAGAGCAGAAAGGTAGGAATCATTCCCATGTGGACTCATGACATGTTTACATGAATGCCTGGTGGGTTTGGGTTTCGAGTGCTGTGTGGGGTAAGACTCACAGTTGGTTGACGTCTTTCCATTAATGACTTACCTTGAGCTCCCAATTTGGGCATCAGGATCTTCCATCTCAAAATTGTGGTCTCAAAAAGAAAATTGCTGCATGCACAGGTATAATGTCAAGGAGGGTTAATTTCTACTCTTTTGTATATTTCAGGAAGAATTTCTTCATTGAAAGGGTTGTCAATTGCTTGGGATGGATTTCCCAGGGAGATGATAGAGTGACCATCCCTATAAGTGTTCAAGAAAGGGCTGGACATGGCACTTGGTGCCGTGATCTCATTGACAAGGTGTTGATTGGTCACAGGTTGGACCTGATGACCTTGGAGGTCTTTTCCTTTCTCATCCTGTCCCATTTCTTGTTTTTTATATTCAGTTTCTCTTGCAGACAGAGTCTTGTCACAGATTTGCTGGCTGGTGGTAACTGGACATCTTCACAACCCCACCCAAACTCACATGAGAACCTGAATGGCTGTGAAGACAACACTGGATTTTCTGTGATTTCTGTGATTCCATGTCAAATGAGTGAAAAAAAAATCATAAATTGTTCGAATTTAGACAGACCTGATTTATACAAGCTGTAAGAATCAAGTCTTAGACTCAAAAATAACAACTGATTTTTTGTTACAGGGAGATAAGGAGGCACAAAGACATGAGGGAAAGAAGGAAACTGTTACTTCAGCACACATATTTTTTCAACACAAGGCTGACATTCTTAACCGTGGGATTCATAAGGAGCAATAACAATGGTTATGGTTTTTCACCATAAACTTGTGATAAAAAATAAATCACCCCTCCAGTTTCACACCAAAGGCAGATTGACCCATCTGTCATATAATCATCCAGGGTGAAACTGGGGGAGCCAAGGTAACTAATCCTGATGCTGGCTGCTGCCTTTGGCTACAGAAACTGGAATGTTTTGGCAATTTCAGTCAGAGAGACCTGTGTGGATCACTGGCCCCTTTGATAATTGATCATACTCTTATGCATTGGAATGACTTTATCCAAACACTTGTTTGTCATTAGGAGAACAACTTTGGTATACATTTGTGTCAATCTTGCATATTTTTCTATGGAATATTGTCAGAGAATTCACTCTTTTCCTCTTAAAACTCTGAGTATGGATCATCTTTTTATAATGTCTGGATATGTGCCTATAAAAGAGGGAAGTATGGTATTTTTATTTGATTTGGATTTCAAATGATCCCTTCTTTGTGGATACACTGAAAGATTCCTGGGGTCTATTCTCTGACTTTGAGACAACATATCCTTTTAAGAAACAGTGACTACACTTAAACTACCTGTTCAGAATGATCTTTGGCCCATGCTGACTCTTGGCCGTGCCTAGGAATTATTTAAAAGACTGCTAGCTGGATCAGGCCAAAATAATTCATTAATAATTAAAAAGCACAGATGACCAAGTTCCAATGCTTAGAATCAAACCCTGGCTTTGTCTAATATGTTGGAATAGGTGCCAAATAAAACCCAGACAGGCCAAATAAAACAGTTTCAAGGGCATGAGAAAAAAAAAAAAACAAAAAAAAAGAAAGAAAGAAACAAGTATATGCCTTTGTTCTTGTATATACAGAAAGTAAACACACAGGCTTCTCACACTCAGGATATTTTCTCAGTGACAGCCTCCTAGCTTGAAGACCTGTAGGAATTAAGATGAAAAAGGTCATACATCACTACACTGAAATTTCCTCACTACCTTGAGAAGCCAAACACAGACAGTGCTCTGTGAATTCCTAATCCAGAGCTGAACACCACCCATAAGGAAACTCGGTAAAACAATTGCTATCAACAAAATTACACCTGGGAGCCCATCACCTTATTCCCAGACACTCCTTTTAGGTAGAAAGAAAGCTAAAAGTAATTGCAATCCATCTTGAGAAAGAACACAGAAAATAATATGGGAACATATCTGTCCTTTAGTTTTCCTATACATAACAATAAACACATTTGGGTTGTTTGTGCAATAGCTGTGGTCCTTGATAATATTTTTAGAAAAAGACATTCTGATGTAATATGAGTATTTTCCATTATTGTATCACAAATTATTGGTTCCAAAAATATTATTATTATTTACATAGAGGCCGTGGCAAGGTAAAAATTCACTGTGAGAACATCTGTATGACATAAAGTTAATTATAACCCCTCCGATCAAAGGATTTGTACTCAAGTGTATCATAAGATTTTTTTTTCTTGCTCTGTGGAATGCTTTGCTCTTGTATAGAGTCTCACTATGGTTTTATACCTTCAGACAAGAACTTCAGGTCCTTCCATGGCTCCAGTGCTGAGTGTAGGAGAAGGAGAGGGAGATATGCAAAGGAGCTTTATCTGCTTGGGCTTTGTCATGTCAGGAGGGTGTCAGATGAATTTAGGTACCCCAGTGATGTGTATCCTGTGTAACACAAGCTTCTAGCCTTCCTCTGCTCTTAGTGGAAAGAGCTAAGCACCTCCAGAATGTGAACCATCCCATCTTTTCCAGATACTTCTATTTGGAAAGGCCAAATCATCTGCTGGAGGTGTTCAGCTTTCTTTATTGGCTCTCTCCACAGTTATATAGTTAATCCAATTTCCTCTAGTTTAGATCTAAAAATCCATTGCAGAGCACAAAGTGGCTTTTGAGCTGCCTTACAGGGTATAAGGCATCTGTCTGGGGCTAGCAGATGTAACACAAATTAATTAGACATTCACCTTTCTGGACTGGCAGCTGAAAATTAAGCAGGTAAAGACCTGTCGTGGATTCAGTGCAGCCAGAGGAGGGTAAAATTATGCCCATTCCTACAGTTACAGGTAATAAATTTCACCCTTGGTTTCTAATGTCTGTGTTCTGATAGCAGCTGCAGGAAGCTTGCACCAGTGTGAACCACCCCACTGATTTCAGTACCTAGTTTACTAAACTCTCTCAGCAAATAAATTGGACATATATTGTCTCTAAAGAACACTTCATCATTCTGCATGTTAATTTCTCCTCTGACAAGCAAAAATAATTGCTTCTCTCATCATTTTTGATTGTGAAGTCTTTGGGGTAGCGAAGATTTTTTGTTTTGTATGTCTCTGCACAGCAGACACCTGATTTCACCTGGGACCTTGCAGCACTGCTGAGCAACACGCATTTAAAATAAAAAATGTCATGGATTGCTTAAACTTTGCAAGACCCTGTGGATTCCATAATGTACTGAAACTTCCCAGCCCAAAATTTTCAAAGATGTTAAAAATAGGAGTGTCTGGGAGACAGGACTATTTTATTTATTTATTTATTATATTTTCCCTGTAGAGCTTCAGACAGTGGGGTTTTGCAGCCTCTATAAACATGAGGTTACCCTCCTTGCCATGCCACTGTGCTTGATATGGACTGCCAGGCAATCACTGC
>VXBC01012407.1:123867-135728 GCA_013399945.1 Ploceus nigricollis
AAGCCACCTTAAAGAAATAACCAGAGGAAGTCATGATACTCTGGAAGGAAAAGTATGATCCATCACCTGAGCCATGCCATTTCAGAAGCCTCATGCATTAAACATAATGGAAGGGAGTAGTACAGCTCCAGTTCAATATGTGACTTGTGAGCTATCACAGGGCTTCTGACTCAGTATTACTAAGAAATGTTCCCTGACTGTCACTGCAAAGGTATGCGAGGGAGATTCTCTAAGGACCAATTAATGGGAATGGAAGAAAATTCTGGTAGATTGGTTGCCAGTGGGAGGAATGTGAGTGGAGAATGGTGAAGAATAATGTATGTTTGCAATTTACTTATTAGCCCCCGCAAAAAAAAAAAAAAAAGAGCAACACATGCCAAACGAAATAACAAAAGATCTTAGCAGCATTTGTAAATACCATTTTAATTATTTAAACTGAATGTGAATAGGAAGCTGCTGCTTTTTTTTTTTTTTAAAGGACACCGTTGTTAATCAACTCAACAACCCTATTTTATGTCACAAACCCACAGTGTTCTGCCACGGAGGAAACTCACTGTTTCAGTTTCTTAAAGCTTGTATCCTTTAATCACAGCTGAAATAATGGCATCTTAATTCTGGCAAGCTCGTGTAGAGAATTTTTATTTTCCTGTTCCCTTTCTGTTCGTTTGTTTGTTTTTTCCACTTGTGTATCCATTGCTTTTATCTGAGGATCTCCAACCACAATACAAAGGCTCATTAACTAAGCCTCACAGTACCTTGTACAAAGCAGGGTTCTGAGGGTAAAATTCACCCAGTACTGCACTGCTGTAGTTGAGTTTGAAGACAAAATGTTTTGTGATTAATTATTGCACAAATTTTGTTGGTGCTGCACATTTTCTCTCCTGTTTCCATTGATGTGGTTGGTCTTGCACCTCTTAAAAGCTCATAACTCTGAATCTTTGTCATGGAAAAAGAGTTTTTATCTTTGATCTTCTCTATATTTTTCTCTATAATCTAGCCTAATTCTGATAGAGGAAGGTAAATTGTTGTAAAAAAAAAATTCTTCCTTTTGAGAATGGCAACCCAAAGCCAAATTCTTCCTCCAGCTACACCTGTGCAAACCATTTTGTTCCCATTAGAGCTTAGGTCCTGACATTGTCAAGTACATAAGCATGATATTAACTTTGCTAATCTCATTTTTCAAGTTCAGAAGGATTCTATTTTTCACCTTATCTGGTGAATAGCACTGAAGATTAAGGACTTTGATTAATTGCTGCTAAAATGTGGTCAATAGTTTAACAGAGTAATTAACCATGAGGATTTGTTTTGAATTTTGGCATGTAATTGTGGTCTGTTTAGAAATATTCTATTATCATTAGGGCTGGGTTTGCTCAATTCCTGGTCACAATCACAGGCAAAGTAGAAAGTGAGACAGGTTTGGCATCTGCTCCCTTAGGAATCTGTTTGTTCTGCTTATGCCTGCAGCCTGCCATGATAGTGGGAAGGAAAAAAAACAGATCTACTGCATCTTTCACCAGTTGTGCTGTGACCCAGGAGATTGTTCTGGGTTTTTTTGTAACATAAACTTCCTTTGAGTTAACATAAAATATACGAAACTGGTGACTTACCAAAGTAAGGGATGAAGATTGTTACAAATTGCCTTTAGTCTTCAGAGAACAGTATTTGTGCTACATGTAAAAAGTTATACAAAATCAGTCTTTCCCATTTAGCTGGCCAAAAGTGTATTGTGAGGTTATATGTGCATATATATGTGTGCATTTGTTTTTCCCACTTGGGAATTGCAGTCAAGAAAATCACAATTACAAGACAGGACTCATCAGGGAAAATAGGTGTCCCTCAGATGTTACCAGTGTGAATTGCTCTCTTACTCTCAGAAATTTTTTCTTATACAGAAGCTCTTCCAACAAAAAAAACTTGCTTAGCAGTGAATTAAACATAGAATTAAACCTTTTAATTCTGACCTAGCTAGTTGTTAAGCTTCGAAATAATCTAGAAAGAAGGAGTTTTTAATTTTATTTTTTTAAGAAAGTAGCAAACATAAGATTTGGTATTATTCAGCCGATGCATTTATATTCCTATTTATATTCCTGTAAATACATTTCTTTGGATGTGTATTCTGTGATCACAACTTCCAAAAAGGAAAAAAAATTGTTTTCACAGCCCCTGTTGGTGAAAACTGAAACAATCTGCATGATTCTTAAATAATAGTTTCAACAAAAGGATAAGAGAGAGGCCTCATCTGCTAAGAGATGTGCAAGCCTGGAGGCCACCATAGTATGACTGACACCTAAACACAATATTTTTGGTCTTTTCCACTTTCTACATCCTAAATTGCAAAAATTTTTTCCAAGGAAGTTTGCTTTTTTCTCTGGTTTCAAGAGGTGAAGACTTTCAGTTTATTGGAATAGACAGAAAAAAAGTCCAGAATTACCAAGTGGTTGCACCACATTCTACAGATGAAGTAAAAGCTATTTCAAGCAAAATTTTCCTAGTTTTACACTCCTGGGTAAAAGGTCTCCAAGGATATCAGCAAGAATGATGGACCTGTGTCCTTACTGGTGATCTCCATGAGTTGGACTTAACTGAGACAGTTCCTTACGAGGTCTGATGACCATTAAAGGACCCATGGTTTTAAAATTTTATAGAGACACTAAGGATGGAAATGTCCATTCCAAAGATAAAATTGAACCCTGGTTTCCTAAATCCAGGTGCTTCCATTTAACCACAGCATCAGCTCTTTTATTGGTACTGCAATTGTTCAGCTGTGTTAGTTCTGCAAACGCAGAGCAAGGCAGAAGAGAGCCTGGGCTCTTATAAAACTAAAAAGCCACCCCTGAGTGCTTTAATGGACTGAGTAATATCACAAATGAGAGAAACAATCAGTTCAGGCACCTCTTCCTAAAGGTCTTTAGATGCTTTATAAAAAACGTGTTTACCTACAAGGCAATTTCCCCACATCAATGAATCAAAGCCAAAATCTCGAGGAGAATTTCTCTTGAAATAGAATATTAAATCAGTCCATTGAAATGGTGCCATAATCCATTTGTTTGGTAAGCGAAAAGCAGTTGGCAGTCATCTGCAACAAGGAGGAACATGAAGCACCAGCAAGCAGTGAAAAGAACAATTAGGAGCAGACGAAGTGGGGGAAAGTTTTGTATTTGCAGCTTCCAAAATATAACATTTCCAACTTAGGATGAGATTCATCCTCTCTAAACAGAGCTGTTTGAAAGTTGGATGCTTTGTTTTGTCTAGGCAAGAGCATGGGATGTCTCTAAAGTTATTGCTGAGGCAGGAATCTTCAGGGGCCAACTCATCCAAACATAAACAGATGCTCAAAGTGTATGAGAAGTAGAAAAGAGCCATTCACAGTGAAAAAAATGATGCAAAGCTCAACAGTTGCATGGAACAAGCCAGGTGGAGGCATTTCCAGTTCCTTTAACTATTAAAAATACCTTCTAGTAAATTGCTGAAAAGAATTCAGCCAAGGAATCATTCATTTAGCCAAGAGTGGCCCTGATGGTGTCCGAGACAATTTCTGTCTGTCACTTACAGCTAAACACAGTTGACAGATAATAAACCAAAAAACATTTGGCTTTTTGGCACAAAAGTTGTCAAGCATCACTAAAGATCAAGGCTGTGGGAATCTGACCAAACAAATCATTTCCTTTGGGGGATTTGCTTGAGGGCTGAGGATCTGAAGAAATGCTGAAGGGATATGAATTGCATATCAATATTCATTGAAACAGATGAGCAGTGCAAGTTTTTCTTGGGGCAACCAAAAGTTACAGATGAGCTGCCCATGGGCTTGAGATGAACCACTAGATATCTAAATCCTCTGATGATTTATTTTCACTAAAATACCAGCTCCTTCAACATGGTAGAGAAACTGGAGAAACAAAAAAAAAAAAGGGGGACCATAAATTAAACATTTTCCTTATTATGTGCAGCCACTTTTCTCTCAGAAGCATCAATATCACAGAATCACAGAATTCTTTGGGTTGGAATACCTTCCTAAACAGTGGGATGTGCCTCCAGCATGGGAAGTAAGATATTTGTCTGTTTTTTAGAGCATTTTACACACTTACATTCACACACACACATATGCACAAAAAAAACCCCATAAATTCTTGTTTTCCCACATCTCCAAAGATGTCCCACACCTATATCTTCATTTGAACTTGAAACTTCAGATATACAATGAAGAAGGTCCTAGGCCAGATGTGTGTGTCCAGTCCAAGTGAGAAAAAAAAGAGGGGCAGGGGGAGGGGAGTTTTCTTTCTAATCTAAAGCAATACCTGCATGAGAGAAAACACAACAGTGCCCATGTCTGGCTTAACTTCTTAACTCCAATGGATTAAATCCAACTGGCTGCTTCACTTCTTCTTGCCTGACATCCAGATGTCAGGTACATGGGCTGTCTGTGCCTGGAGACACCCTGCACTCTGCTCTCCTGTCAGACCCCAGCCACACAGGATGCCTGATGGTAGCTGAGGATGTTCCTGTCTCACAGCCTCTGCTTCTCTGCAAGCACTTGTCCTTTCTAATTCCTTCAGCTCCTGGGGAAGGGAAAACTCCTTCCTTTATTGTAGCACAGCATGACTTAGAGGTGTAGCCAGTGCTTGTGGGCATCTGCAGGGTGGTTCCAAGTTGGTGAGACAGGACTACCAGAACCTGATAACAGAAAAAAAGCTCATTCAATAAAGACCAAGCAGTGCAACGAGACTGTTGCAATTCAAAAGCAAGATCTGAGAGTGTTTTGAAAGACAGAGGTAAGAGATGAGAGAAGACAGGGAGAAGAAGTTTTGAATGTGAAATAAATGACTGCAACAGAGCAGGTCAGCCAGGGAATCACTGAAATAAATCCCTGCTGCCTTTGACAGGTTTGTGGAAGGAAAGAAGGAAGGAAGGAAGGAAGGAAGGAAGGAAGGAAGGAAGGAAAGAAGGAAGGAAAGGTTGCTCAGCTCTGAGTTGTCCATGTGAGGGAACATTGTAGAATTCCTGGCTGAAGTATGAGTGGCTGGATGGGAAAAGATGATGATGTTGTGCATACACCATAACAGAGAGGTGAGAGAGTGCTAAGTATTTATTATGAATATTGTAAAGTTGATATCACAGCCGTCCTATTCGTGCTGGATTTCACCTGATGGAGGACATGAAACCAGAGTACACAGGAGAGAGACACACAGACACTTTAGGAAAAGGCATCTCTAAGATAATGAACTCAAATATACTCAGGTTTTGCTGATGGTTTTTGTTGGTGTTTTGGTTGGGTTTTTTCCCAGAAAACACACAACGAAAAATATCAAGAAGATAAAGTTCTGAGAAGAAATGCAAGAAGTCATTTAGGAAACTGAGGAGCTTTACACTTCTAAACCTGATAGTTAATGTATTTAAGCTGATAATAAATCTTGCAAATATTCAGGCAGATGGAAGGGGATGGTAGAGAGCATGAAGTGGAGACAGAAATTGAACTACCTAGACCTGTCCTAGGCAGTTATATGTCAGATGTGAGTGTGAACATCAGTGCACATTGACATGAATTTCAGATGTGTTGTGATGCATTAATCTGGAGCAAGGGTTTTTAAAGGCAAGTATGAGGTCTTGGTTTCAAAGCTGATAGTATTTCACAATCTTTTGAATCTGAAAATGTCAAGGAGATTTTGACCTCTATGACTTTTAAATCACTCCAAAACTTTAAGCATTTTCCTCTTCATATAACGGACAGATTGTTATCTAATATTTTTCATTTAATTAGAACTGCTTTGCTTTCATTTTATGAATCTTTGTTAATGAATATGACCTGAGGCTTAGTCAGGCTTAAAACTCGAAATCTACTGACCATCCTTCTCTTAAGGTAAAGGAAACTGCCAATATGAGGCAGCATATCTCCTAAGACTATAAATGTGATCATCTTTTAATAGAAAATGAAATCAGTATTTTTGGGATTCAAGCTGCCCAATTTCAGCTCCCTAAATAAAGGAATTGATACAACATTCTCATTGGACTTTCTATCATCAATGAAAATATTCAGAAAGTCCAAAAGGTAATTGAGCAGGACTTAAAATTGATGCCTGAGTGAGCAGAGTCAAAAGGTTTCAGTCCATTTCCGCTGACAGGATCCTAGATAACTATTTAAAGATATTTAATATTGGATTCCATTATTTTAATTGGCTTTTGTGTTGTGAGATTGAGTCATAATAATCATATTAATAAAGCTATCCATGTTATCTGATTGACAACCAACTCCTGTCTTTTTTGTGTAGCTACCATATCAACCTTGGTTAGCAAGAGGAATCAAATAATTTGATGGACAAAAAAATAAAATTTAGAGAGGTGTCTAGATATTAATTTGGCTGTTCTCAGAATGTCAGTTGTCAATAACATAATGATAAATATTATTAAAATTTCCTCTATAGTCCACAACAACAATGCTGCTCAGACAGAGGTTTGTTCTACATCATCATCCTGCAAGCATATCCAAAGTTTCCCAACAGTTTATTCAATAAAATATTTAACTGGACCATTATTTTTCTAAATGATAACCACCTTCTTCTACCCTACCCCCAGCCAAAACTCTGGTTTGAGAACATCTCTCTCTTTGTGCCTCCAATAAATGCTCAGGATGAATCTCAGTCAGAAGGGTGATGAGTGCAGTATTAAACACCAGCTCAAATCCTCAGCTGGAGTAAATTGGTGTAATTCCATTGAAGTTAGTGGTGCTTTGCTGCCAGAGACTGATTCAAAGCCTTTGGGAATCTTTTCATTGACTTCCCTGAGCTTTGGCACAGCTAAAGATCTGATCCTTCAAGAGACAATTGACATGATAAACAAGGTTGGCAGTTGTGGGAAATGTGGGAGGGTTCTCTTGATATGGGAGCTGTGGTCAAATATATGTCATAAGAATTAGTCCCAGTTCAAAAGGTGAGAAAAGAGTATAAAAATTTATGAAGGTGTGAATTTTAATGGTAGCAAATGAATCTTCCTGTCAAAAACAAATGAAAGCAAAATTCTTAGGTAGGAAAATACAAGCTTTGTCTACTTCTCATTTTATATGTACACATTCATTTTGCAAACCTCTGTAAACCCTATTGAAACAAAAATGTGTTTACAATGTTACATATTCCATAAAACATGTTTGCTACTCAGCAATCTGCTTGCTCCTCTTAAAATGTATTTTTGTGACAAACAATCATTAAACCTCACAACTGCCGTGTGCAGATAAATGAAACTAGCACAGATATTACCATTTGGTTGACACATTTGTTTTGACATTGTAAAAAAAGCGTTGAGGATTTTTTTTTTTATAAAAGTCTTCCTTTTTTTCTCAGAAACAATAATATGTTCCTGCAAATGCTGCAAAAGATCAAAAGCTGTTCAGATCATATTTACAGTACTAAAAGCACAATGAATGCCCCTGTAAATGACATGTAAATTACCGAACGATGATTCAACTTCAGTCAGCTTTGCAGATGAATTGAAGGACCTTAATTCCACTTTAGCTTAGAAACCTGATTATTCTACTGCTTGTAAGAAATCAACTTTAATCCTCTTTTAAATGTCATTCAACAGGTTCTTTCTGCACAAAAGATGTAAATGGATTTTTCTTTATAATACCTTTTCAAATTCATTTTTCTTCCACAGGACATTCTTAGAAATAATTTAAAACTGAGATATCAAACTAATAACTCTCCTATTCTACATCTATTCAAGAATAATTGTCTGGATGCACATCTCAGCTTTGTGATAGCATCACTCCATTGACCTGCTTTTTATTCTTACAGATGGAACTGAGACCAGAATTTGACTCCACAAAAATGTTTGCACTTGAATATATATTTAGGAAAACAAAAGAATTCTCTTAATTCACTGTTAAGTCCCTAACTAAGTCATCCACATAAAATTGAACACTTCAACACTCTTTCATTATCGCTTTGTTTTATTCCATCCATTTCCTGCATTCATGGAGTCCTTCTATCCTACACCAAGATGTTTCTAAATTAAGGACTGTCTTTTTGGCACTTAGCAGTACAGTAGGTCCTCGTTCCTGATTAAAGATATCCTTATCACTGGCAAATGATAATTTTATTTTCTGTTCATGAAGAAAACTAAGTGCTAAAAATCACAGACTGGCTGAGCCACATGTCCAGTGGGTGTAAAATCAACACATGTCCTTTGAGAGTTGTGCTGATTTACACCAATGGTATATATGGCACCCCAGGTTAGAGTGCTGTTATTTAAGAGAAATGTCCTAGATCATCCACTTATGGAAAAAATTGCAACTCCACAGACCATGTGGCATTTAAACACTCGTTCCTCCCATTTCTCCTCAGAGCATTTGCTCTCCTGGTGGCTGTGAGAAATAAAACTGAGTTCTTGTTCCTTCAGCTGCTCTGTCAGCTGTGTCACCTCCCTAAAGGAACACCCCCTCATTCCTTTGAGGTATTTTCCTGGTGTTTCCCTGTTGGCTCCTGTTACCTGGCTCAGATCTGTAAGATTTTTGTGTGGCAGTGCAGCCAGCACGTCCCAGAGCAACATGGTGAGGGCCCTCTCTAGCACTTCATCCTTCTCACCCTGGTGTGTCATCCCACAGCTTCTCATGAGCAAACCTGATATTGTCCCCTTCCCCCTTCACATTCAGTTTAAATAATCACACCTACTGGGCAGAATTTCATTTACCAGTGCAGATCAGCCAATAAAATCTAAACTTTCTATTGGTCTTCTTATTTCACCTTTTCAAGCCACAAAATGGCCAGTCACAGTGTCATATTCATGGTCTTTACGTGGACCTACAGGCAGGCTGTGGCACATCAAGTCTCTCAGCAAAAGCTAAAGTGGAGCAAGTCTTTAGGCAGGTCCTCACAACTAAAGTTTCATCCTGTACGTTGCATTTTTTTCCAAAAAAAGATGCAAAACTTATACTTTTTGTGTTTTGAGTGTCACCTTAAGCTCAAATCAAGGCTCCCGTTCCCTCAAGCAATGTGCAGTCACTCGGCAAGACTCAGTGTTCACCCTGAAGAGCCAGCATTACAAACAGGTGAGACATAAAAGAAACAGATATACCACACATGCATGAGGAGCAGAGCAATAATTTGGTGGGTGATTTTTCTGAGGTGACTCAGAAAGTCAATAGAAGATTCAAGGAGTGATCTTCCATGTACACCCCAAAACCTTTACCAGCTCTCACCCCAACCATCCCCTGCACTCCAATCACAGGCAGTGCCCCCTGTGTCACATATTCCAACACACATTACAGTGGACTGTAACATTCTCCCCTTGGTCTGTCAAGGATAAACTTATAAAATGTTCCTGTGACACGTTTCTAAAGACTTTGAAGGCCTTGAAGAGTCTGTTTGCTATGGATGTGGTAAGGTCACAGGACCAGGAGCTGCTGCTGAAGGAGAGATGTCTTTCTGCACCACTGACAGCAAGCAGCATCCACCTCTGCTGTGTAACAGGAGTAAAAGACTTGCGCTGACATTTCTCTTCCTAAGGTCCAGGGCACCACTTGAAAATATAATCTAGCAGAAGCTGATAAAATTCAGTGACATAAATCATGCTTAGTGTGACAATCCAGCCTGCAGGATAACAATAAATAATGCAAAGAAGATGCAAATGCATTGCGTTTGAGCAAACAGTGACACAGCCCTGTTGAAAATACCTGCACAGTCTTGAGACTGAAAGGAGGTTTCTTGCACGGCAGAAGTTTTCACATTTTAAATGATTGTGTATAAATATTATTAGTCAAGCTATCTTTGGCCTCATGCTTTCAGTTTGATATGATGTGACCCGAATTTCTGCCCTAATGTAACTCTCTTATCTAGTCCTCATCCAAGCAGTCTCAGGGGCTGCTGCATTTATGCTTTGAATACAAGAAACCATTCTCTGCTTTTGAGTGGGAAAAAAAGCACAACAAGGCACAAAGACTCACACAAAAAGTACTCTTTATGTCAAGGGCAGGGTGATATTCAGACACCCCCAAAAATTAAATTAGGCTGAGGTGTCTAGAAGGTATAAAACACCCTAGAGCAGAGGGAGAGGTTCCACAAATAAATAAATAAATATTTATTTTAGACTATAAGAGTCAAAGATTTGTCTTCTGAGTCACTGTGTAGTGAATGGTATTCCTTATGCTCCTTATATCATTCATGAAGATGATATACAGGAATATAGAAATACTTCTGGCCAGCTCTCAGGAATGCTTCTTTTCCAGCGTTTGAAAGGAGAGGGATTTGGCAGTCATAGAAAAGGATGCTCTCTGATTCCAAAACAATTGATTTGATGAGTTTTACCCAGGCCTCACCCCCTACCTGACTGCTGTAGAACACTGTACTGTTTAGCTCAGAAGGGTGATATCTGAGATGAAATTCCAGTGCTGAAATGTTCTTCCAGATTACTGGCAGATACGTGTATACTTTGGAGATGGGGAGTGTGCATTTTAATTTTTGTTCTGTATCTCTACAGCCAATGACACAATTTTTATGATTTTTTTTTTTTAACAGGACCATTTGTGTTGCTGTTTCTGGAGACTGCCAGACTCAGGTTGGTGGCCAAGAGGAAATACCATGAGATTAGGTTCTATCTTGTTGAAGTCACAGCAGATCTTCCAGTGAGGCTAATGCTAATGGTGATAAATCTATGGATACAGTGGGTAGTTCTGCTGTTCAGACACTGCAAAGCAAACAAAGAGCTTTGTGATGGAACTTGTCTCAATTCTGTCTTCCTTTTTTGTGAGAAATCCAAGGCTTCTTTCTTGGAAATACTGAATGTATACCACTCCACTGGTTTTATTCCTTTTGAAGTTAATAGAAATTTATAGCAGTACACTCATTCACTTAAATGGAACCAGAATTTCACCCTTAACTCTTTTTTTTGTTTTGTTTGTTTCATCTGAACAGCCTTGAATATGACTAAAGTAACTCTTGACATGGAAAGCAAACAATTTCAGTGAAACCTCATTCCTTGAGGTCTATTTGACTGGATATAGCTACAGGAAGGCTGTGGAAGGAATGTCAGTGCAGGAGCCTCCACAACTTGAGCAAAGTTTTAAGCTCCTAACAGTCCGTTCTCTGCCACTCATCACAAAACCAGACAAGTCTCACATGAGTATGTCCTCCCACAGATCTGCTGCCCTCCCCATTGGGAAGCTCACAGTAAGGCATTTCTGTGCCTGCCTTCTTTAGACTCATAGCCCCTGTGTCTTTACTTATTTGAAGACAACTTCTTCTGGGCCCTTTTACCAAAATTTTTAGCTACAACACTGCAAGAGGAGGGACAAAGGGGGTGCACACCTGTTGCAGAGGGAAACTGAGGCTTAAGAAAAAGGAAATTGCTTTAAACAAAGTCACCACCTCCCATGTCCCAAGACCTGTACAATCTAAATTATTCTGCTCTCCAAAAGCAACAGCTCCTTACCCTTCCATCATCTCAATCAGGAATAAGCAACAGGCGGTGGGAAGGAATACCACACTCCAATTCATGCTGTTTTGTTTTGTTTTACCTTAAAAGTCTCTTTGATATTTTTATACCATCAGACAGCAGCCAGCTCTTTTTTTTTTTTTATTTAAACTTGAGGGATACTAAACAGGCTTTCTTCCTCCCCTGGGTTACTACAAACAACTAACCTAGCTCAGGGGGTTCTTTGAAGACAATAAAGAAAAGTAACTTTTCATTTTAGAAACCCATCCTGCAGGGCAGCAGGTAATAAGCCGGTGATAAGATTCCATGTATGCGTCTAAAATTTATAAATAAAAATACACACACATATTTATGTGGATTCAGACTAGAGGTAAGGATGCCTTTTTTCATGGTGAGGGTGCTGAAACACTGGCACAGGTTGCCCAGAGAGGTGGTGGATGTCCCAT
>VXBC01012407.1:149689-166262 GCA_013399945.1 Ploceus nigricollis
GTGTGTGTGAGTGTGTGTGTGTGTGTGTGTGTGCGCGCGTGTGTGTGGATGTGTGTGTGCATCTGTGTGTGTGTGTATGTGCCTGTGTGGTTGTTTCCATTTTTTTAAAATCCATATTGGACCGTTACGTTTAATTATAATCCGGCTTCAGAGATAACTTAAAGAAGTATAGAGAGAAAATTCGTTATGACATCTGTCGCCAGCAAGGGCAACTCATTACCACGTTAAAACCGTTGCCAGAACGAAAATCAGAATAATACCCCTAATAATATAATGAAGTGGAGAGAAATCACCACCAGCTCGCCAGGAATGGGGAGTTCTCGCTAAAAAGCAGGACTGTCCTTTCTTTCGAAACGCAGGGAAAAGAGGGGGGGAATTTTGGATCTGATTCGTTATTTTAAAAAGAAAGAAAAATAGGGGTTCAAAAAAAAAAAAAAAAAAGAAGGGAAGGAAGGAAGGAAGAAAGGAAGGCAAGCAGGCGGCAAAGCTTTCTCAATGTGTAACGCTGTAACATAGGGACGGGACTTGTGTGTATTCTCGGTAGTTTCCTCTGTTTGATGACTTTTTTTTTGTGTCAGCCCCAGATATTACAGCTGTGATCAGGAGGTGGATGGATAGATGGATGGATAGATGAATGAATAGATGGATAGATAGATAGATAGATAGATAGATAGATAGATAGATAGATAGATAGATAGTTTTTATTTCAGTGCGTGGATTCCTTTCGCTTGACAGTATTAAGGGCAGGCTGGGCTGTTTATGATTTTTTGAACAGACCTTTATGGCACCAGCCCAAGGTAGGAAAGGATCTTTTGTTGCTGGGGTTGCTGCTCGCAGGCTTAGACGCTTCTGCAGGGGGAGAAGCTATGCAGGACAGCGTGTTTGGAAGAACCGTACCTGGGGTTTTCAATGACAAACCTCCAGTTTTGGGGTCTTCTTTTCACTTCTTCCTTTCAGATACGTCATGACGGATCAAACAGTTACCGTTTGATGCAGCTTGGATGCCTGGAGTCTGTGGCCAACTCGACCGTCGCCTATTCCTCCTCATCTCCTCTCACTTACTCTACCACGGGCACCGAGTTCGCCTCCCCGTACTTCTCCACTAACCACCAGTACACCCCACTGCACCACCAGTCCTTCCACTACGAGTTCCAACACAGCCACCCGGCAGTGAACCCCGACGCTTACTCCTTGAACTCTCTCCACCACTCCCAGCAATATTACCAGCAGATCCACCATGGAGAACCCACTGATTTTATCAACCTGCACAATGCGCGGGCACTCAAGTCCTCCTGCTTGGACGAGCAGAGGAGAGAGCTGGGGTGCTTAGATGCTTACCGCCGCCACGACCTGTCTCTTATGAGCCATGGATCCCAATATGGGATGCATCCAGATCAAAGACTCCTGCCAGGACCAAGCCTCGGGCTTGCAGCCTCGGGAGCAGACGATTTGCAGGTAAATAGCATGCNAAGGAGGGAAGATTCATCCCAAACCCGATCCAGCGCCCGTCCCTTCCAGATTAGTAGCAGCAAGAAAAAAATGTGGAAGGGGGAAAGAAAAAAAAAAAATAATCAACCAAACAAGTGGTCTTCTTTGCCCAAACAAACAAGTTAAACAAAACCAACCTCGCGCCTGCCTTTACCGCGTGGGTTGTGTCTCTGTGGTGGCTGAGACCGTGGGGGTCCCCCGGAGATCTCGGGGTGAGTGTGCGTGTGCCAGCCCTTACCCAGTCACACAGAACCGAAATCAAACCAGAACAAACCCATCTTCTTGCTTTTCCTAAACTTTTCCTCTCTTTCGGCGCAAGGAGCACTTTGCAGCGACAGAGCAGGCAAATGATTTAAGGGAAGCATGGAGTAGGAAAAGAGAAAAAAGGCAGGGCAGGAAATAAATCTGCTTTCCGACAGAGCTACAAAGGCAAACCTTCCGAGCTATGAGGGAGGAAAGAGATAAACGGGAGCAAATGTTCGTCAGAAAAAAGTCAGAATGATAAAAATGCCTCGCTGTATCCGATCTAGGTGTTAATAGAGTGAGAGATAAAGCAGATAAAGCTAAATTCATCTGTCTATCTATCTAATCATTCATCCACTCCACCCTAACCGGCACCTGGACCCATCTAAAAAATTTTATTTCTGTGCATCAAAAGCTCAGCTTTATCCGCTCAGCAATCCTTTCCTACGCGCTAAAAATTGAGCCGGTTGCTTAAATGAAATTGGTTTCCAAAATTGCAAAGAACGTCATCCTGTATCTAACCTCCATTCTGAAATGTGCCCCAAATCAAAAGCAAACCTTCCTTCCCCCGACGAGCTGAGAAACTGAGGGTTTCCCCATCAGCAGGGAGAGACAAACGGGACCGTATTTACTGTACTTACTTTTCCCCCACACCTCGCTCCCTGGCATACAAAGCTGGCTGTGGTGGTCTTTCCAAAAAGATGTAGCGGTCAAAGGCTTGGGGGGAAAAAATCAACCCGAAATTTGTGAAATGAAGAAGGTTTATTTTCTTTCCTTAAAATCAAAGCACGAAAAATAATCCAAACAGTCTATCTATATCAGGGAAAAGAAAATTTTTCCCAATTTTTCCTAGGAGGAAAATAAACCCACCAACAAATAATGTTATCTCTTATAACTCAGATGAGGAAAACCTAGCTATTTAAACCTAGTTTTCTCCACTAAAATTCACTATATAATTTTGTCCTCTCTGGCCCTTTTTTTGTTTACATTTTTCACAAGGATCTCCTTATGTTACCCCCCTTCAAAAAAAAAAAAAATCTGCCATTCACTGCTCAACCCCAACTAAAACCTATTTACTCCTTTTTATAACCACGTCTGCTGCTGATTTTTTTGTATCTGTACAAATTTTTTTTCTTTGGCAGGCACAAAGCCTTGTATTTTTCAAAAGAGGGGATTAGGAACGTTTGCAAGACAGCAGACAATGCCTAAGTCCCGGGCAAAAAAGCACCATAGTTTATCCAATTTTCGACTTAGTGCCATTCAACTGGTCATTTATGCAATGTCATCCGACCAAACAACATGTTTCCCTTCTAAAAAGAGAAAAAAAAAAAAAAGGTTGGTTAAGCTGCTAGAGGCACAGTCTCTTTTTATTTATTTAACGAAGAAGAAAATCAACAGCTTTCCTTTGGAAAATATTAATTTTTCGATCACAAGTTATTATCAAATAAAATACTTAGGTCTTTGTACTTAATCTCTTCTTTATTTTTCCTCCTCCCTCTTTTTCCGAACACAAGAGGGAGTGTGCAGAGGTATCATAAAGCCTGAGTGGTGATAAGTTGAAAATATTAGTATTTGTCGTTAGGACTTAGATGATTCAGAACAAATTTGGACTCTCGCGAATATCACTGCGGGTTAGAGGGAAGCGTTTTGGTGGCGAGCAGAAACAGGACTCCACAGAAATACTTTTAAATCAAAATTGTGGTCTAACCAGTCTACCCCTTTCTCCTTAGTCTTTCTTTTTAAAACGTTCATCAGCATATGCCTCATTTCAAATGCAACAAATGTAAATATACTTTTCCCTGCACAGAATTTTAAGTGAATGTCCAATAGTTTCGAGGGCGGTTTAAGTCAGCCTAACAGATGCAAACAGTCTTGGAGCTGGAGTGGCATCTTTCAGTGCCCTAAAAAGATTTTCCATGGGCAACAAAGAAAACTGTCACACCTTTTCCCATCACCGCTTTAATTTATGCTCAGTCGCCAAGTTTTTTTCATATTGATTTCATAATCACTTTAAGGCAGAACACTTAAAATAAAAAAGGGCCTTGAAAAGGAAGGTCTTACAGGGCCAGGGCCAATATGGTGAAAGTGGGGGAGAGAGCCAGGACTGTAAAGATTGTTTTGTAAAGTGGGGTTTTTATTATGCACCGACTCTCTCCGCATTTACTTAACTCTTCACGGGCTGTTGAATAGGTTAACACCCTTAAAGGCCTCTTTCATGTCCAATACCTCGTTTGTTTGTAGAGGAAAATGCGTCTTTAACACATTTCCACTGGGCAAAGATTTAGGTTTGGTTTGTTGTGTTTTTTTAACCCCAACATAAGGAAAAACCCAAAGAAAACTCAACCCTTTCAAGTCTTTTATCACTCCAATAAAAATATTTATTAAGGAGGGCGAAGATCCCCAAATAATCAGCCTTGTAGCAGGAGAATAAAGAAGTGAGATCTCTTCGGACGTGCACCAGAAGCCCTAGGCAGGTTTTTTGATGGTTCTTCACCCCTTGCTCACACATGGGTGCCTGTGTGTGAGCGCACACAGATGCATATTCATCCCCACCTATGTGCGGACACACGCATTGTTACAGCACCCTCACGACTCTGTGGAGCCGGCAAAGCCCAATAGGTCATCTGTTGTTTGTGCTCTTTGTCTACTTCTGTGCACACTTTCTAAGTCGGTGTATGCGTGTCCCAAAACATATCTGAATGTAGCTGTGCCCGAATATAAATACACCGCTAAACATACAAAAACAGAAAAGTACATTTTCAGCTTTGTGCGTGCAGCTGTCGAGCGGGAATGCACTTCTCTAAAAAGTACTTGTTTGTCTGTCTATCCTGCTATGTAACTGCCGGTCTAAGTTGCCAGTTCGGGATAAATTCGTATATAAATGGCAATGAAAGGAAAATTATTCTGCGTTTGGTGGGGTAGGGGCAGATGGCAGGATGGAGGGGGGATTTCACTTGGGTTCGCTGAGAGTAGCTGTGTTTTTCCAGTTCACCTTAACTATTGTTCCTGGGCGAGTCATGTAACAAAGCAAAACCTGTGTGATCTCTCTGTGGGTTTCTGTGTCTGATTCCTTTCTTTCCTTTCTTTCCTTGTTTTCCCCTCATTACTTAAGAGCTCAGTGGAGGCCCAGTGTGGACTTGTACTCAACGGGCAAGGAGGTGTGATAAGAAGAGGTAAGAGGTTACAAATACTTGCGTCTATCAGTTTTTGTAAACACACATCCCTTTCCATCTCTCCCTGCCTTTCCCTCCCCCACTGTTTGGCGTAGTTTGGATTTACTGCCGAAAGAGTGGTAATTTGCCGTTTGTCAGAAGTACCTTCAAACTCGCTTAGAGCACTTCGCATTTCACAGTCCATTTGCACTTTACAAACGATCTGCTCCTTGGTAGTTCTCGGATACTCCTTCTGAATTCAGAGTTTTCCTGACTCGGTGTAACATTCCGCGTTTAATCGGGATGATCCCTGATAGTTTGAGAAACGTGTTCCCTGGCGCCGGGCTGTTAAATCGGTAGTTTGATCTCGTGTGAGGAAAAAAAAAAGGAGTTTTTTGGGAAATGTGGTTTCAGTAGCGCTACAGACCGGTGTGGAACTCGCTTTTGAGTGTCACTTCATTTGATAACCATCTGTCAGTGTAAATATCGAACATCAAAGTTAGAGGAGAGGTTTGGAACTCGTGTTAAGTACACGTCTCTACAGAATTTGCGAAATTTGAATGTCCCGGGGAGTTTGTTATTACCGTCCTTTACCCTGAAGAGAAACTACACCGGTCTAAAGGCCTAACGTAGGAACACATTTTCCTTACAAGTTTACACACATCCTTCCACTCCCGATGTAATCCACGCAATGCAGTCGGGGAGAGGACACCTGGCAACTCAGCCTCTCACAATGCCAATTTTCGAGTGCTATTATCCCCTTATTCATGATATCCAACAAGAAAAAACAGATACTTAGGAGATATTTTGGGTGACGTGATACTACTGTGTCAGGGAGCTGCTTTCAGCCGTCACTTCCCCAGACAAACTTCAGTCCCACCGAAACGAAATTGTTTACTGCAGGAGCACCAGTCCCGCACGCCTGCGGTGGGCGGGGATGGGGAGCGGGCTCTCACGCCGCTGTCTGCGGGGAGGGGGCTTTGCTCGGGGCTCTGTCTGTCCCTAGCCCGGCTCCGGCCGGGGCTGGTCCGGGGCTCCGCGGAGCGGGCGGAGGGAGCGGCGGGTCGGGAGGCGGCGGCGCTGTCGCGGTGGTGCTGAAGGGACAGCTCCCCTCGGCNTGGCGGGACGCTGGCGAGAGGGACTGCAAACTCCTGCCCCACTCGCGCTGCCGGCGCCTGCGCCTGCCCAAGTCCTCGTCTCTCGGATTTCAGCGTATTCTAATTATCCTTCGGAAGGAGGATAATTATCCCTAGGAAGAGGGATAATTCTTTCGGGTTTGATCCGAGAGCTGACCTCCGAGAAGCGGAGATCGTTAGCTGAAAAAGAGGCAGGCAGAGTCCCCATCAGCCGGGGTCTGTGTCTGTCGTGTTTGACGACGGTTCTCATTTCCCAGTTGAAGGGCGGCTCAAAGCTCAGCTCCAGTTTATTCAGCTCTGCAGCTCCTCTTAAGGAGACTCCAATTACCTGTGCAGACGATGGTAGTGGTGTCTCTCTCTCCCTCTCTCTCTCTTTTTAAAGAGATCAAATTATTCAAGCATTTAAAGATTGATACTAAAAGAAATCCAGCATGAAAATGCAAGGTCTTCTGAACCCTGATTTAAGTGCTGAACTACTCCTGCACTGCTATCTGTTTCTTGGCATATCCAGGGAAGATATCAAAGGCAAGAGTATAAGTTTCAAATGTATATTAAAAATACATAATAAATATTTTGTCCGACTTCAAAAAAAGCGATAGGTGTTAGCAGTAATCAAAACATCCTGCACCTAAGCGCTATACAGTATCCCATATAAATAAATCACATTTCTTTTCTAGTAATAGATCAATAAGAATATATTAACTCGAGAGTGGCTTCCCTAATATTTTAAACATCTCGTGTCAGACTTTTTATTTTATTTTTTGTCACTAATATATACATATATTTTGTACAAGGTTGCTTTTGAGTATTTTAGATGCAGTAGCAGGAGGAAAAGGGGAGAAGGAAGGAAGGAAGGAAGGAAGGAAGGAAAAGAAATAAAGAAAGAAAGAAAGAAAGAAAGAAAGAAAGAAAGAACTTCCCAAATGCTCTCCCAGAGGAGCACACATTTTCCTAGTCCTCTCTAAAAAAAACAATCCCTAAAAAGTGCCATGTTTTGCAGTCCAGGTAATAATACTGATGGGAATGACAAACATCACAAACATGGCTCTTCCCTGCTTCCATCTCTGGCTGCCATTGCACATATCAGCTGCTTTTTAGATTGTTTAGTGCAGTGATTTAGTGTTTGCTTTTAATGAGGCTCGGAAAGTAAAAGACTTTTGCAAGGCTTAGGTGCTGGTGAGCTAATTACCAGCTAGAGAAAATATTTGCCACTGATTCCAGGGCAGAGATCCCCATGCTATCACTTTCAGTTAATGGTGTGCAGGATTTAGCCCGGAGCTTCCCTGCTCTAACCATCAGAACCAATAATCTTTACTTTTCCTACTGCTCGTGTATCGATAGCTTCTCTAGCCTCAGGCAGCAGCTTTGATATGTTAATATTTCTGAGTACCAAATTCTGCAGAGATCATATTAATGTTGTACATACAGAGTGGAGCTTTGCCTTAAAGTTGAATATTCAGATCGCTCTTTTCAAAAGAAATCACTTGAAGAAATGAAGCTTCTATTTACAGGAGTCGTCTGTGTTTTTTAATCATTAAAAAAATCCCTCCCCTCTTATATTTTCCTATTAATCGTCTCAGGATTTTATTACATACCATTCCCTTTTAATTCCTCTCTAGGTTGCCATTTTAAAAGCAGAATAACCTGATTCCTGTTTGATTTTTCTCTCTTTATTTTCCTTTCTTTCTCTCNTGAAAATGCGATCCAAGCCCCCTTCCACACCCATCCCTTCCCCATCCCTCGGACATGAAGTGTATGCAGTCTTGGTGTCCTCACCTCCATATATTTGGATTAAAAAGACAACACGGTGACATTTGGCCTGCATCGTTTTATGAAATCGAGATGGCAAACTCCAAAAAAAGCTCTTGTTTCGCTTTGTGATCATCCATCGTTCCTGCCCCAGGCTAATTTCAGAAGCTTAAATACTGCTATCGCCTCTGGGCCATGAAGAGAGAAGGGCCAACCTATCGGCAATAGCTCTTTTTCGATTGCCCTTGGCAACATAAAATACAAACTACTTTGAATCAAAACATTTTTGGGGAATTAATATGATCTGAACTCTGCACGTTTTAAGAGATCTTGAGTTTGTCAAATCGCTTAGAGGTGACTGACATCCGAATGCATTAGTGCCTGGCTAGGAACAACCCTCAGATCTTATTTGACTGAAAAAAAAAAAAAAGAAAAAAAAAGGAAGGTAAAGACGAAGAAGAAAGAAAGGAAAGAAAGGAAAGAAAGAAAGAAAGAAAGAAAGAAAGAAAGAAAGAAAGAAAGAAAGAAAGAAAGAAAGAAAGATAAAGAGAAAGAAAATAACCAGCCTCTTCTTAAAAGCTCAAGCATCAGTCGCCATAAAGTCTACCAATAAAATCTGAAGAAAGACGCTCCCCTTTCTCGCCTCTGCCTTTTATGTACTTAGTCGTGGTATCACCTCTCATTTGAAAGGCACTCGCTGAGTCTTGATCCTCTCCCCCATTCTAATTTTAATTTTTGCCACTCCAAACTACCGCCTAACGACTCGGTCATTAGGGATGAGGTTTTGGGCAGGAGGTTGGAGGGGGCGGGTGAAGGCAGGGGCTGAGGGCTTTGCACTTCACCCCAGGAGAATCTCCCGTGCTATTCTGTGTGGAAACCAAGGGAGAAAAATGGGGTGCTGGCGTGTTACCACCTCCCCAGGCATCCCGGGGTGAAGGAATGGGTACCTGGGACACAGAATCATAGAACCAAAGAATAATTTAGGTTGAAAAAGACCTTCAAGACATCCTCTTTCACCTTGTTGTGGCAAACCTCCTGGAGTTCCCTGGCCACTCTTGTCCTCCTCTATTTCCCGGGTATTGCCTAGGAATCCCCCACCCGCTCCCAGCACATCGCCCCAGAGCCCGGCCGTGTCCCCTCCAGGTGTCCCAGCCCGGCCGTGTCCCCTTCAGGTCTCCCAGCCCAGGCGGCAGCTCCAGGCTGTGGAGCGGGGCTCGGTGCGGATTAGTATCCATCCCTGTGGCTGGACCCTGTCCCCGCGCCCAGCTTTGAGCCCACCGAGGGTAGGGCGGATCACCTCCTTGTCTTCCCTTTGTTGGGCCCTTCCTTCCCTTTTCCCGGCTCTTCTGAACCTTACAAGAGCCTCGGGACTCCAGTAATAGCCCATCATTGTGTTCAGATCTTAACGCGCTGTCATTAGCGCTGTTGTCTTCTTCTTTTCTCTTCTTTTCTTTTCTATTCCAAGGGCCAATTTAAATGGCATTAAAAATCCTAAATAGCTGGCTTAATTAATGGCTTTCGCGGCTCCAGCTGAGATAATCTCCAGCCGACTAAAGCCAAATCATTCGGCGACTTCCAGCTCGCCAGGAGTTTGGAGCTGGGGAAGGGGATGGAGGGGGTTTGACGGGCTCTGCCCGCACCCCGAGCACTTGGCCGGGCCGGGAGGGAGCGGAGCCGGCAGCGCCCTCCGCTCCTGGCCGCGGCCAGACCTTTGGCAGAAGTTTGACGAAGAGATCAGGCTGGGTTTTGAGAGCTTTGTTTGTTTGTTTTTCTGTTCACTTGATGGCTTGTTTTATTTCGGTTTGATCTTTCGGCGAGGTTTTGTTTGTCTGTTTGAGGTTTGGCTGTTTTCTGGGGATTTTTTTTGGGTCGTTTGTTTATTTTCCCTGCTGACCTATAAAAGGTGTATTTTCTGGCTGTGGGCAGCAGGGTCATGGAAAGCCCCCGGGCTGCGTTCTCCCCAGCTTTGGGACTCTGCGCTGCTTCCCATTCCTGTTGGGGTAGAAGGTGTGTATTATATCTTTTCTATCTCACTTCTCTCCATTTCGAGCTGCGGGATGTCACGATCTGCACAGTCCCAGCCTTGCCTGCCTCAGCGGAGATTTTGGAGCCAGGCACAGACGGGATGTGCACCACGCAGAGCTGCCCCTGGAATCCCACGAACTCAGGCACACACACTGGGAGTGAAGTGTGTAAGAGCACACGACAAATACACAACACGTACAGGACACACACACAGCCAGCCAGCAGCTCCTGGGACAGATTCCCCTTTCAACTCGCTCTGCCCCACTCATGGGGCACCTTGGGCAGAGCCTCAAACCTTTACCACACCTTCACAACCCACACCACACGCAGCCTTCCCAAGCCTTTGTCCTGCAGGAGCCAGCACAGGGGCACGGGCACTCTCCAGCAGCACTCAGCAGTTTTCCCAAGCCAGTGGCACAGAGACGACCTGGAGAGGCATTGGGAAGATACATTTCCCTTGTGTATGGGAAAGAGGAACGAAGCAGATGTCTTTTCTTTTGGGTATGGTTTGGATCTTACCCTTCAGCCCGGGAGTTGCAGAAGTTCTCCCGTGTCAGTGCTGATACACCTCGATAATGGAGGGCTGGTCCTGGGGGCAGGAGATATTTTTACATGTTCATACAATCTTTAAAGCTGGTTTCCTGGAACAAACCCACTTATTCATATTATTCTGTTGTCCGCCTTGCTTCTCCCAAGCTATTTTTCAAACCTTGCTTACACTTAAAACACAGCTCTTAATATCCTTAAAAATGTGGTGTAGATAAGAGGCTGGTCTTACAAACTGCTGGTGATACCCTCAATCTTACTGTATCTTTTGGTTTATAGTTAAAAATTCCTCATTTTAACCTGCATCCTCATGTTCTGTGCATGCAGGCATGTCTTTGTTTTCTTGGCATGAATGTTGTAGTGAGGGACATCTCAGAATTGTTTGTGTTCATGGCATGAGCTGGTTTTATGTGGCTACGAACATGATACCAAGTTTGCAAACTTAAATGAAACTAAAAGAATAACTGGGGAAAAAACCCCTCAAAACCAAAAAATTGCAGTACTTTCTATTTTTCCCGACAAATGTAGATTAGTTTTAGAGTTTTGAATATTTAGCTGCTGATGTTAATGACTGGGTCGTGTGAGGATAATTTGGAGAACATTTTAAATTGCTTATAGACCTTTTGGAACTGAAAATGGGATTAAACAGTACTGACAAAATCTGTACTGATAACTGCTTGCTTACATTTGTTACATGATAAGGGAAGAAAGCTAAGGAGAGACAGATTCTAATGTCTTTATTTTGTAACATACTCTAAACTTGCCAGAATTTCAGCACAGGGCAGAATATAAACTATAAACTGGAGGATCCTACAAACAGCACCTCTATATATAAATAATAGACTAATAAAAAGCATAGCATGCTATTAATATTTTATATAAGATCAATCTGTTGACATTCAGGTGTGCTTATACTTAATAATGTACACAAGTACACAAATGTCTATATGCTGAAAAGCAAAATAAACAGCACTTCTGCACTGTTGTCACCAGTGTATTATGATGTTTCCTTGCACAGGTGCATAACATTTACAGGTGAACGTCTTGGAGAAAGGGACTATGTTGTATTGAATGAATATAAAACACTCATCATATTGTGGCTGTTACAATTAACAAATAAAAGATGGCCTTGAAGAGTGTAAGGATGCAAAAAATTATAAACACATATTTTTCAAAAATTGTATTTAAAGTGTAAAAACCACCTAGTGACATTGATGGGCATTTGTCTCTGTCATTCCTGAAAAAACAAAAACATTGCTTATGAAAAGTATAAAAAAATATTTCACAATGTTGGTTTTATTAATGAAAGGATGCACAAATATTTCACTCTGATGGTGTAAGGGAGCCTTGCATTTCAGCAGGTGCCTGGGTAACTAAATCAGAATAAACCACCACCCTCCAGCCACCCTATTGTTCTCTTCATCTGTACAAAGGGAACCTGCAACCAAATCAGACCCAGCGTCCTCGCCACGTGCATTATTGGGATTTTCATTGTGTTGACAAGAGGGGTGGGTTAGAGCATGGCTCTGTTCTCCCTGCTGTCATCTGCACAACCCATCATCACTCGTGCTGGCATTTTGTACCGAGGTGTGTGTGCTATTTGATGTGGAGACAGGAAGAAGAGAGGGAAAATGCTCTGCCCATGTTTGCTCTGACTACCTTTTCCAGTATACCACATAGCCTAACTTTTGTTTGTTCTAGGCTTGGGAAACAAAGCAAAAGCACAGTTCTCATGAAGGAGGACGCTGTGTGGAGCATGAACCAGTCAGTCAGAAGGAGAAGGATTGGGCACCCAAAGTAAACTAATAAGAACAAACTTAGTCTTTTGTCATTCTCCTCTCTCAGGCCACTTGAAAATAATCATAGATTAGAATCATAGAATATTTTCTGTTGGAAGAGACCTTTAAAGGTCTTCTAGTCCAACCCTTTGCAATGAGCAGGAACATCTTTAACTACATCAGGTTATATATATTCTCTTTAGGTGATTTGGGGATTCAGTACACAGCAGTTTTGGGCCCTTGGTCTCTCATCTAGATAAGATCAGCTGCACAAAGCATCTCTCTTTCACACCCATTTTTATCTTGTGAGCAATTGTATTTATTGAAATCAACATGAAGATGACAGAAACTAAAACTCTGTCATGAATAAAGAATTAATGGAATAGAGCTGGATGAGAGAGAAGCCTTAAAGAAGACATTGAGGGCCTGGAATCTTCCCTATTTTCTTTTTTCCCCCCTAATCTATCAGTTGCAATATAAATTATAATTCTCTCTTTGCCCATATCTTGTCCTGTCTCTGTTTCCAGACCTCTGGCTGTAAGAGCACAACCATCACCATTTACAGTCATCTCCAAAGTAGTATCTTATGGCAACAGATGAAGTCAGATCACACCACGTAATCACTTCCCTATGGGAATAAACAGGTGTCCTAAAAAGAGTCTTCTTAACACTCACAGGCCCATTTCATGTGGACTCAGAGCACAAAATTTCTGAGGCAATCAGCTGGATGATCCCACCAGTTATCTCACTGTCTGCCTGCTCTCCTTTTCCATTTTCTGGCTTTGCCGTAGGATGAATGCCATGGATAACGAGTCAGGGTGCAAGGGCCACACCTTTCCCTTCTTCAGGCACACTTGTGGGCAAATTACTTTGCTGTTCCTGCATGTGGGGCTCTTAATTTGATGAGCTGAGGCGTCTTACGTGTCCTGGTACCAGAAGTTAGTCTGTAAAGATTTCCAAAATCTTTATCTAGATCTTTCGAAAATCAGCAAAAACTGCTGAGAGTAATAGGGATCTCCAGGCTGAATCACTAGACTCTCAAAAAGCATTCTTTCATCTCTGGTTTTGAGGCATTATTTCTGCTTCTTCTGCTGGTATCTTAGCATCCCACCTTTCAAGTACTCTTATGACAAGTTTGGCTCAACAATTAAGCGGGGATTGACTTTTCCAGCAGGACCTACAGTGGCATTGTGTTGACAGGGAAAAAACTGCTGGTTGTTGCCACTGCTGTTTAGTTCACCTTAAAACATATCTTGTGGTCTTCATGTTAAACTGCTTTGCAAAACCACTCTAACACATGATCAGAAGGAAGGAAGGAATATTCTCAAGCTTGTGTTTGACAAGAAACCTAATCCTTCATCTTCCTGTGTGGCTGCCCTTCTCTTTTCTCCTCTCTTTCCAGCAGCCCTTTATGCCTTTTTCTGTTTACCACGTGGTACAAAGGCCAGGACTTCATCCATCTCCTTTCCAAGGTGGTGTTTGTGGTAGGAAATTCATGCCTTCAAAAATGCACACAGCTTATGACAAAGACATATCTTCATCTAGAAAGCACCACACCGCTCTCTGTTGCTGTGTCAATGAATAATTAATAGAGTGAAATAATTATATGCAATAGATTTTACCTTCTTGTAATTTGCTACTTGTTCCCCATGTTTCTGGAAAGCAAATGGCCTAGACTTGCTGAGTTCTTTTACTTTTAACCCATACCTGGCTTACCTGGAATTGCTTTGGTTTAGATCATGTTGCTTGGGCATGATATTTTAAAATATTTCAGACTGTAAGCAACTTTCTACTAAATAGTAATAAGAAGTGTTCCAGTAAATTCTGGTTAGGGTAGGAGCAGCTGCAGGGTAACAGGTTTTTGGATTAAAGGAACAATTATTTATCTGGCATAAAGGGTGCACATACTGGCTTAACCTGGCAAGGAGATGAACTTTAATATGACACTGATTTCAGTACAGTCTCACTCGTTATAAAATCTAGAGACTCATTGAAGTAAATAAATATGTAGACAGTGCTACTGTTTTCTTGACACGTATATATATATACACGTGTGTATGTGCATTGTGTGGCAGATGCCAAACAAACAGATCTACTCAGTGTTAACGCTCTTCACAAATGTACCTGACAGACCAGAAGTTGGAAAACGTTGCTTGAAAATATTTACAGGTTTCTGGAAAAAAAAAAAAGAAAATCTACCAAAGAAAACCCAAACACACCAAAACAACACAGACCCAAAATTATTTCAGGCATGTGGCGCCAGATTTCTGTGTTTGAGCGTATGAGCTCATTAATTGTAGCTTTGAGCTGTGTAAAAATGTGCAGCAGTGCCCTTGATGTGCCTATATTTTGGTGATGCATGAATTGTCTCTATATCTTGTCTAAGAAGTGGACACTAATATCTGCCCTGGAACATAATTAGAAGTCATAAAATACCCTGCTGTACTGAGTCAGGATCTCACCCATCTGGGATTGATACCAAGAGATGTTCTTTTCTGGTGTTGCTGTCAGCACAAATGTTTAAATATACCTTCAAGAGCTGAAATATTTGGAAAGAAATTCTGTTTGCCTTATGTAAGCAAGCAATAGTCTGCATTTAATGAAGGTTCATCCTTCAGTCTGTCTCTGTGAGAAGTAGAACAGAGTCACCTTAATTTTAAGAGGGCTGCATGTGTAAGTTGATAAAGAAAAAGGTGTAGCACCTTACCTAAAGTGAGCTTTTAATTGTCATTCTATTCTGTTCTATTCTATTCTGTTCTATTCTATTCTATTCTATTCTCACTAGAGAATTTAGGTTAGAAGCTTAAATTTTTAAGTGCAGTAGTGAGCTTTGGTAGTTAAAAAAGATTCAGGTGTTCACAGGAAAAAAAACTATCAGGGTATTTTGAAAGATACAGTATGGTTCCTTTAAGCATGAGTGATGAGTACAGATTAATTCTGCTCTAAGAAGGTCTTCACATCATCATCCTCACATAAACCATCTGAACTCCTTCTAGTAGTGCATTGAATTATATGATATTTTGTATCACTGTCATGCACAGCTTATTCCTCTTTTTCTTATCTTTCCCCCAGGGAATAATAGTGCATGCAGTGGTAAGGTTTATTTCTTCCACAGAATTTTTTTGTTGCAGTCAGGTTGGAGAAGGCAGGTCAAAGAAAAGTGTTTTGTGCTTGGTGATAAAATATGTGTTAGTCCTTAAGATTATTTCTTTTTTTTCCCTGGGAGTTTATGCTACTCTCTTGGATAGCTTGAAGAGAAAGTTTTCTCTCTTTCTCTCTCTCATACTAACTTTAAGTTAAAAGCTCAGTTTTGCCTGAGGAGTTATTGATCACAGTCTTGACTGAAAGATTTGGTGATCATTCAGCAGTTTTAGACCCAGGCCAAGTAATTGCCACTCTCAAGAAATAAACAATTGCAGGGCTAACCTGAGATAAACTGATGTAGCTCAATAGATTTCAATCGTTAATATCAGCTGAGGATTTGACCTAACTTTGGAAGGAATTTATGAGTTCAAAGGTGTGGAAAGCTGTTCTTGCTGCAAATCACTGCACACCCATAGTGTTCTTACATCCCTGTAATCCTAAATACTGCTATGAGAGTTAAATTTAACATTTCTCATTAGAACCAACATCCTAATATTTTCACAAACTGTGGCTTTTTTTAATTGTGAGTGAGGGTTCAATCTTATTTTTTTAATCATACTAGATTGGAGAGACCTTATTGATAATCAGGAATTTTTTCAGAGCATGAAATCAAATGATATCAAATAGCCATAACAATGTATTTTGACTGTAAATCTTACCAGATCTAATAATTCACTGTTCCCACACTGAAATTCCAACACATTCATTTTTCTCAAAACAATAATATTACAGAAAGCCAAACCACACACCCTAAGAAAAACCAAACAAAACCAACCACAAGAGAACCACAGAATTGTTCTTCATGGTTGAGTTTGTCAAAACACAGAAGAGGAGGTTTCCCCTCACTTTGATATTTCCATTTTTTGTAGGTGGTACCTGTGTTGTCAACCCCACCGACCTGTTCTGCTCCGTTCCTGGTCGCTTGTCTCTGCTCAGCTCCACTTCCAAGTACAAAGTGACCATTGCAGAGGTGAAGAGGCGCCTTTCACCGCCAGAATGCCTCAACGCCTCCCTCCTCGGAGGTATTTTGAGAAGGTAAGTTGAAGGTGAGGATGACAACTCCTAGACAATGCTGTAATTGCTGTAACTTTTTCTATTTTCAACAGTTAGGCTTTATTATCTTCCCCCTACTTGGATAGTGGTCGCACTTGAGGTGAACAGAAGGGGATAGGTGAGGAGGGAACACTGGGGAATTTTCTGTAAATTAGCAAGTTTACATTTTTCATCAAACTGATTTTTTTTTTTACCTCCTCTGTTCAGTAACTCATCAGATGTGAATATATGCTGCTTTGACTTGTTTTGAGCAAAAAAA
>VXBC01012407.1:166277-191317 GCA_013399945.1 Ploceus nigricollis
AAAAAAAAAAAAAAGAAATTCAATGTGTGAAAAATTTCACCTGACCTAGAAATCTAAATTCTTGCTGAGAAACAGTCTTAAAGCAAATTGTTTTACAATAGTTACAGACCTCACTCAACAAAAAAATAAAACACTGAGGTGTAGGGATGCCTTTTTCTTCCTTTCTCTGCATATTTTTTTGAGCACAAAAAAGACAGAATAAGCTGGTTTTGCTTTTCTCGTTGTGAGACATTAGGGGAGAAGTGAATAATTAGGTAAAGTTTTGCCTCTGACCCTTCACTGACCAGAGCAGATGCCTGCAGAGAGCAGGAGAAGAAGGAGGGAAAGAGGCAGACTGTGCCTCACATTGCAAGTGGAAAAGTAGGAGGCAACTGTAATTCAGCCAGGCATATCTAAGTCACGGTGTCCCTGAGGCGTCAGCTCAGATGGCATCAGCTGCTTGAACACCCTTTGATCAAAACTAGCTGGAAAGTCATCGGCTATTTCACTGCTGGCACTGAAGGCCACACTGATCCTCGTGCTCATACTGAAAGTCATTTTAACCAGCCTGAGACATGCAGGCACTCCAGAGCTGTCTCGAGACATCTTGGAGAATAATGACTATAGGCCATAAATTGTTTTCAAGGCATAAGTCCCATTCAACTGCCTCTATGGGCATTGGAATCCAAAATCTACATTCACCAAATTTTTCCCCTCTATTTGTTTCATCCTGGAGAAACCTTCAGCTAATTTTCATTTTAAATACTTGTGCTGCAGATTTCATCAATACAGTGCAAGCTTTTATGGATTCGAGGGCATCGACTTGAATGTGGGGGCTCACTTCTCTCCTCTGTTAAAATGTTTGAATGATCCCCAGAGGTTTTTGACCCAGACTAAATATCTCCTCTCCCAAATTAACCCTGGGCATGGTTCAGGAGTTTGCAAAAGCCAGGGACTCCTCCCTGTCTGCAGTTTGGATGTGCTAATTCAGTTTTATGAATCAGAGAGAGCAATGGAACAGATTCGGTCAGTTTGTAACTGAGGGTTTCACAGCTAGGGAAGAGGCTCAAACACTCTCTATTTGACCAGGAAAGATGTAGGAAAATAAAACCTCATTGATTGTTTGCCTGAGACCTTGAAGACTTGTTTTTGCATCCTGTCAGCAGTCACTGGTTGCCTATTTTCCCAAATAGCTTGCTTTGGGAATAAAGTGTTCTTCTGAATAAAGAAAAAATTCTTTTCAAGAGATATTTCCTGACAAACAATGCAGTCAAAGTTGTGGTATTTTTTAATGTGTAAAAACAGGCATCCAAATGATGATAGTCCATGTTTGTTTTTTTCCTCCGCCTGAAAGAACTTGAACATGAACCTCAAAATGTTTATTTAATTATTTTTGCTACTCAGTGATTACTTTTTCTAAACTGAGGGCCCCTCAATCTCATTTGGAGTTAATAATGTGTTTCTTGTACAAAAAGCGAAGGTGTAGACTCTTACCTAATTAATGGACAGGTCATTCATTTGGAATGGTAGGTATCAGGGTTCCAGTCACTGTTTTATTAATTGTTTAAGCATTTTAACATTAGTTATTTGCTGTCAGCTGACTGCTGCATCTGTCTGAAAGATACAGGTTAAAATTCCCTCAGGCTGAGGAAGAATTTGAACCTACATCTGCTGCATAAAAGTGGATTTGTCTGAAATGCCTCAAACACTGAGGTGTTGCAGAAAAGCAGCTGGGACACACAAGACCCATTTTGTGAGAACAATAGGGTGAAGGTGTTTGGCATAGGGGCACAGATAACCAATTATGGCTGAGATTTTAGCTTCAGCATTTGCTATTCCCTTGGCCTTCCTGCTTGTGAGTTTTGGGCTTTATAGACAACATTTCTAAAGACCCAGATCTCTACATAAATTATAGAGGCATAGTTAGAGCTGGTTTCCACAAAGATATCTACATTTTACGTAGCTATCTGGCTTCTTCAATAGCCAGATGAGTAAAGTTCACTCATTGTGGATATCTGTTTAATCTAATTCTAGATAGTCATGTTTTCTTTCTAATTTGTCTTTGGAGCCTGGCTTGGATAAATCAGATAGAAGTGTTTGCACTGCCAATATTTACATTTAGTCACTGTAACCCCAGGTGCCATGCCCAAATCAGGACACTGGGCTCCACTACGTGGAAAGCTGCCTGAAGATCTGATGCCCCCATGACAGGCATTAAAACCTCGAACTCTGCCAAAGAGCCAATGTTAAAGAATCACCTAGAGCAAGAGGAAATTAAGAATACAGCTCTGAAACATTTCCCATGGATGTCATACTGCAGGCATTACCCCACATATTTGTTAATGAAGTCTGTACAATTTCTAAGCTTATATTAACATGGGGGAAAGGTGCAGAATAATGGCAAATATCTCTCTTTCCTGCTGTTCTCTCATGACAGAGCAAAATCCAAGAACGGAGGACGCTGCTTACGAGAAAAATTAGACAGACTTGGACTAAATTTGCCTGCAGGAAGAAGAAAAGCAGCAAATGTCACACTCCTGACTTCCCTGGTAGAAGGTAGGCTCTCTAATATTGCAATATAAAATAACCATAATTAAAATGTTTCATGACATGAAACCCTTTTCAGCCATAGGGTTAAATTCTATGGTCTGTATTTTGTATAAAGAGACCTGACTTGCCTAAAGCCACAGAAAGAGTGAATGGCAGAATGGAAGTTTACTCTGAGATATCTTGGCTCCCAGCAAGTGTCTTGGTCCTGCAGTTTCTTCAGCATTGATCTGTGCTTACAAATCGATGTTCTGAGTGTTCTTGTGAGAGAGATGAATGTCTTATACTAACTCTGTAAGTAGGCTTGTTTATCCTCCTTTTTTTTTTTAACTTATGAATTTCCTGGAGCTGGTCCAAAAATGTGATGATTTTTTTTTTTCTCCCATAAGAAAGCATAATATTTAGACAAGCCTTTTCCCCACACACATAAATGAATGAAATCTGTTTTCAGATAATATCTAGACAGGCTCAGGAGATACATTCTTGGCCTTTATTTGTTGTTTAAATATCATTCACCAAATACTGCCAGGTTCTTCAAACCTTCAGCTGGGAGATGCAGGTTCAAACCCCTCAGGCAAAGGGAAGAAACTCTACCTACATCTCTTCTGTTCTGGGTGAATCCACTAAGTACCCAGTTTGTTGTTTGGCTGTGAGATGCAGTTCTGGGAATTTCAGATCCTTCCTCCTTGATGCTGAGAGAACTCAGCTCATCTAAAGGTCAATACCTTCTACAATCATAGCCTGAAAGGTCCATACAGATCTAGGCAAGTAGGCTGAGGTCTCAGCACGTATTACCACAGAATTACAGAATTACAGAAGGATTGAGGCTGGAAGACACCTCTGGTGATCTCCCAGGCCAATCCTCCTGCTCCAAGCAGGGTCAATTAGAAGAGCTTGCTCAGGATTTTGTGAGTTTTTTATTATCCCAAAGGATGGAGACTCTTCAAGGCAGAAATAGCATTGAATCCTCAACACTGGAGGTTTACAGCATCTGTGACAAGGGACTGAGATTTTCAGGGGTCACTGGGCACAGGGAAGTTCAATGGGGCTGCTCTGAGATACAGCTGTGTCCATATCACATCTGCTTGCAAGAGGAAGCTCTCATGGAGTTACAGTCTTAGAAAAGGTACCAAGTTACAGGAGCAAGGGCTGTTCCCACCTTCAGGCATCTCAGGTCAGGGCAGAATAAACACAGCTGGGTTTTATTACTAAACAAAGCAATGGCTTTAAGCTGAAATCTAAAATTAGGAAGAAATTCTTGCCTGTGAGGATGGTGAGGCCCTGGCACGGGTTGCCCAGAGAAGCTGTGCCTAACACTGGATCCCTGAAAGTGTCCAAGGCCAGGCTGGACAGGGCTTGGAGCAACCTGGTCTAGTGGAAGGTGTCCCTGCCCATGGCAGGGTGTGGAGCTGGTTGATCTTTTAGGTTTCTTCCAACCGAGACCATTGCATGGTTCTGGGATTCTATGTGACCGGCTATCCATTCACTAGAAGAGACTGACAGGGAGATACCAGTCTGACAACTGCTGGCCTGGGGCTGATGGCTGAGAACCTTTACTGTAAGTCAGGGTGAGATTCCTGCTTCCCAGAAAAAGAGCTGTGCCCACCTCCCTGCTCTAAGCCAGTAGCAAACCTGCCATCAAGCTTATGGTGTTGCTTCTGTTCTTGGACTGCCTTGCTGTGAGTCCTAAAGATAAATACTGATGTGCCTGAGCTCACTTTGGCAGAGACCTTTTTGCCTGGATATGCTAATAGTAAATTTTATCCAATGGAATTTTTGGGAATGGCGCCACCATGCTAACATTCCAACAGAAAACTAAGTGAAGCTCATTTTCCTGTCTGTGTAACCAATTCTGGGTCAGACTTGGAGGTGCTCATTGAATTCTTGGTGGTATAAGCTGTTCTCACTTTGGACATGCAGATATTCCTTCCAGGTGGATCTGACTTACAGCACAATTTCTTCAAGGAAAACCATTCTTCAATGGTTCCTGCTGTTGGAGGAGGCAGAAATGGAAGGACACAGGCTTATTTTGTGGTTTAGAGAATCCAAAGAGAAGGCAACACGAGCTTTTTCTGTGTGATAGCAATACAGAAATTGAAATAATAATAATAATTTGTTAGTTTTATTAAATCTCTAAAATATCAGGTACACTTTGTGTGCCTCTCATAGGAACCCAGGGTTGTGTCACTCTTGACTTCTTTAGATGGTTCTAAATTTATTGTTCCTAAAGGTCCTCACAGTCTTCAATATATTGAGGTTTTAATATCTCTTTAAGGTGAAAGCATGCCCAACCTCTTGAATATCTATGTGATACAAGACCAGGCAAAATTAGTTGCATTATTGTGTTTATTGACCAAAACCAAGTCAAAAATGTCTGGCATGACTCATACTTCTCTTCCTGTAAAACGTACTGCAATCATTGAGTTTTGGGGAGTCTGTTAAGCTCAAAGAGGAAATGAAATTTGTTTCTAGGCTGTGGCTGTCACATGAAGGTCCAGATTTTATGAACATTACTCTGTGGCCTCCTGTTTTCTGCAAAGTTTTTTCTTTTGGAGTTCTGCTCTGCTGCAGGATGCTTACTGCTGGCTTGATCAGGTTGCATCTTTAGAGTCTTTGGTAGGGACATCTGCGGCCCAAAATAAGAATTGTTTGACAGATCAGTTCTGTTCTCTTTGTCATGCACATAAATCAGCACAATGAGCGGAAAGGCAGACAGGGAGGGTGAATTCAGTGTTGCAGGACTCTCCTGAGCAGTTTGGGGACACATCTTTGCGTAACCTGCAGGCGAGGGATGCCCTCTAGTGCCTGGACTAGACGGAGGGAAAGGTCACTTTCTTACGAGCCCCAAAAGGAAAATTCCTACATATTAGCTGTAAAATAAAGGCTTCTCGGGTAAATACTAGTATTTCCAAGGCTAAGCTTTACTGCGGGCTCAGAAGAGTCAAAAGCTTCTTCAGTGGGAGCAAGGAAGGATGTGAAAAGAGGGGATGTGTCCCCTTCTGTTTGAATGGGTCACTTACAACACATAAATGTGATTGCAGATGCAGGTTAAAGCAGTGCATGACTGATTTTTAAACCATCAGATTAAAAAAAAAAAAAGAAAAGAAAAACTAATAAAAAATTCTAGAGTTTGTTTTTCTGTCAAACCTGATTAAGACACTAAATTTCCTAGACACCGAATTAATGACATTCATCATTTGGGGGCCAAAACTCTTGAGAAAAATAGGTCAGTTGTTTCTTTTTTCATCGTGCTCTCAACTATCACACCTCTCCCCCACCAGCCTTTGTTTAAATATCCTTCCACTTGTTCCTCCTCCCTTCTCACCCTACAAATAGAATAAACTTTCCTTCCACCTCCCGCCTGTCCCTCCTCCCCCTGAGTAACATTTCTGCTGGGTAGAGCATCCGGAGGAGGCACAGCCAAGGAGAGAGTGGGAGGTTCAGATGCCGAGTGTCCCTCTCCTGGGGACACAGCTCCTGCCTTCACTCCGCATAGGAGCAGCTCTCACTCTTGCTGGCCCCGGGGGACCCTCACACCGCTCCTTGCCCCTGCCCACAGAAACCTTTCGAGGTGCTGCTCTCCCCACCGAGGCTTTCCAGAGCTGTCCCGGCCAATTCTGCTCCAGCACCTGTCCTTTTCCATCATGCAAAGCTCTCTGGTCAATTGTCAAACTGCAGAGCAGAGGCAGCGCTGCCAGGAGCTGCAGGGCTGGGTTTAAGGAGAGTACAAGATTCCCAACATCTGCTCTTTATCTCGGCAGGAGGAAAGAGCCGGGGGTGTCACACACGGGGAAATTGGATTTTAGGTTGAATTTAGATTGAAACAAGGCAAGTAACTGTAATAGTCAGGGGTTTTAGTTGTTTTTACCATTATCATGATTCCTACCGTGATAACAACTAGGCAGAAGATGGGAAATCTAAGGTAAAAGGAAAAAGGCCAGTTCATCCACATTTCCAACATTTACACATTTTCTCCCAAAGTAAATGTTTGTCCAAATTATGCTGTAGAAAAAGAAAAAACATATTCCATGACATTATGTATAAACTACTTTCCCCCACCAAGCAGACTTAATCTTACTGTACAGTAATCAAAGGGACAAAAAATTCACAAAAAAATAAGTATAACACAGTATACTTCTAAATATCAAGTCATCATTTGGTCCTGGTTTAAAATTACATCTTTGCTCAACAATGAGATAGGAGAAATTATACCCTGCAGAGTGTTCTCAAGTCCAAATTTTTATTTTCATTTAGAATTTGTAGTTATAATTCAGGATGCCTACTCCTTATAGTATATGCATGCTTATATGAATAAATATGAATAGCTCTAATATGCATTTTCAGTATAAGTGAGCTTTCCATTTCCAGCAAAAAATATTTTCAATTTTAATTGAAAGTATTTTAATTATTACTTCATTAAAAACAGTAATTACATTTGTATCTACATTTTTACCAATCTATATCCATGAAGAGATAAGTAATTTTGTTTCTATTTGCTCAAATGGTTTTATATCACAGTCACAATCCCAGCTCCAGACAGGTTTCATACTTTTGAATAATTTTCTCAGATTGTCAGAACAGTTTAGTATAATTTTCTCGGCTCTAGCAAATAATATAAATCATCTTTGTAAATATGAATTTGAATGACAATTCACATTTTCGTTCCCTTTTTTGTAACAGTAAGTGGAAACATTCACATTTCAGTCACTTCGTTGTTGATCATGTTAAATGAATGCCTACATTTCAACACAAAAAGCTCTGCTCTCTTGAAGAAACCAAGACTTTTCCAATGGCTAAATGTTTAAATTCTTTGCTGTCTATATTCCTTGTATTGTTACTGGGATTGACTGGGACCATGATGAAGCTGTCTGGAGAATTGCAATTCCACCTGATGACAGCTTCAAAGGGTTTGGCTTTTATTTTCTTCCCATGCTGGAATGAAGATAAACCTATGAAGTATTTTAACAGAATTTAGTTGAAAAGAAAAACCTGATGCTCTTCTGAGATAGATATATTCTGTAAGTCTTTATTTAAGGAAGATTAAAAACATATCTGAAATAGACATTTTGAAACTACTCTATAGAAATATAAAAGCTATGGCTTAAATTTGTACCCTTTCTCACCCATGAAGAAGTCGGGGATAGATGTTTAAAATACAAAGCAATCAGTCAGCTCTATACCTTTTCATTCTGATTCTCTGTTAACTTATCACTGAAATATATTTTGTTTTCACTGAAAATCATTTTACTTTTCTAGAAGCTGCAAACTAAGTGGAGATTGTTTCTCCTTTCAGCTCAGAGATACTGATTGCTTGTTAATGTCTCCATTTGTTTTAGGAATACGGGAAATCATGTTTAAAAAAATCCAAAGAAAACAGATGATTTTGACTGTAATCTTCAATTTTTGGTGTAAAGTTGGTTACAGCTGCAGAGGTTGTAGCTGGCTGGTATCAGCAAACAGATTGCCTGGGAGTGGTGCATGGATTTTGTCAGTACCTGAATAAACTGGGACAGATAAACACACAGTAAAGCATTTTCTTGTGGAATCAAAAGGTGTTTTTCCATGAAAACTCCAGTGGTAGAAGGGGAGACAAAAATATCTCAGAAGGGAGAGAATGGAGTTGAAGTAGAGGTCAGTGCATGCAGTTTCTTATTCCTCATACTGTCCCTGGCACAGGACCACTGTTTCCATGGAACTTCTCCTCTTCCTTGGCTTAACCCAGCCTTGCTGAGGATGGGATTCATCTCCCCATCTTCATTGCAGTTGCACCTTCTCATGTCAGATGATAGTAAATCGGGAGCAATCAGTACTTCTGGGTTTAATGACTCAATTTAATGATTAAATGAAGTTAAATTAATAATTAAACATTTTATTATATTGCTCAGGAGAGCTGTGGAATTTCCATAGCTGGAAACATTCAAGACTGGGCTTGGAAAAGCCTTGAATAACCTCATCGAAGGTGATGCTGTCAGCAGAAGGTGATTTCCTGAGTTCTAATCTACATTTTCCATAGTTCCTCTGATTCCCTTTTGCCTTCTACTCTAGTATAGAATGATACATGCTTCAAGTGCTAGTTTGTCTCCATTGACTTGAAAGTATTAAGTCAGACATCAATATTGACATTTATTCTGATGAATTCCACTGCAGATATTCTCAAAGTGAGGAGTTGCATGTCCTGTATCCCTCCTGACAGCATCAGCCTTTTGAACTTCAAAGAGCCAGAGTCCAATGCCACTTCTTCTGATGGAAATCAAACACACAACTCTGAAAAAAAAAAAAAAGAAAAGTGAAAAATCCACAATCCCTGAACTCCAAAACTATTCTGGAGCACATCTCTGTTAGTCACTCATGCAGATGTGCTTCAACATATGCTTCTGGTAGCTGACCTATTTCTTCTTTCTGCAGTGAGTTGAGAACAAGTGTCATCTGGAAATGCCTATTTCCCACCAGGCAAAGACTAACTTAGGCACAGCTGTTCACAATCCAGGCAGCTGCTTTTGATCAGATAATTCCCACACTGAGGTTGTCAGAGTCACAGCGTGCAGGTCAGAGTGTTCAGTAAACCCTAAAATTTAATTCTGGATTCTCTAAGCTAGTGAAGAGGGTCCTGTCCTTCCAGAGGCATTTGGCAGCCAGCACAGAGTTGGGTTCTTGTGTTCAGTCTTTGCAGTGAGGTAGAGAGGTTCTCAATGCAACTGTCTTCTTCATCATCCTTTATTATTTTGCCTGGTCAGTTTTGTTTACAATCCTTCTGGAAACAAGGTTATTTATTGAGTTCTCCTGTGGGGTCTGCTCTTCTCTGGTATGGGGTACTTGTACTGTTGGCTTAATCTCTAAGGAAATGTACTGGAATGTGTGTTACCTCCAAGGGTCTTTCCTGGGGTAGAGGGCTCTTCTTCCATTAGACACAGACAGTGAAGCACCAAAGGCTGACTCAGTTCTTCAAAATTGTTTATTCCTACTTTCTGCTCTTTTCCATACCTTGAATATCGATGATGAACAGGGCTTGCAAAATTGGGCAGCTGCCCAATACTCACTGGTGGCAAGACAGGGCCAAGTGTCTTGGCCAGTATTTTCTCCTGAGAGGGACATCCTTCCTTCTGATGAGAGGAATATCCTTCCTATCCTCTGCCTGGCACCAGCTGATGGCTAAACATCAACAGGCCAATTGGGCTGAAATGTGTAACTGACTTGGGAATAACTGTCTACAGAAGTGACTTGCTAATGTTTGGCGTTTATTTTAAAAGAGTGTAATAAACTCTGTAACAATAATAACAACAATATAATGATGATGATGATGATAATAATAACCCTAAGAAATGACTGACCCATTTTGTTTGACCGCAGGGGAAGCACTACATTTGGCCAGAGATTTCGGCTACACCTGTGAAACAGAGTTCCCTGCCAAGGCAGTAGGAGAGCACATTGCCAGACAGCACATGGAACAGAAAGAGCAGACAGCGAGGAAAAAGATGATCCTAGCGACGAAGTAAGGAGGGAGGGGAGGCGAAAAAAGAAGTCGGTCTGTCACTTCTCCATGTTGGATCTGTGGGCTGGGGGAGGGAGGAGTGGGAGTATGGAGCTGGGATTGTGGTGACTGTTCTCACAACAGCGCTCGCTGGCTGTGGGTGAGTGAGATCCTCCTCGAGATGCTGAAAGAGGGACCTTATTTACTTCAGTGGGGTTTTAGTGGTTGTGGTCTCATTGCCTGTGGTTAAGGGGGCATGTATGTCTTCCCAGATGCTTTGGTTTAGATGGGAACAGAGGATATTATTACACGGTAAGATCTATGGGACAGAAGCTGGCTTTGTCTCCTGTTTGTGTGTGAGCAGGAGATCTGAGCCTTTGCTGAAGTTACTGTTGGATAATTATCATTAGTCTGCTGAGGGAGAGCTGGTTTGCAGAAGGACAGATCCTCTCTGGATGCAAACTGCAAGAGCTCCCCTGAAGTCAAAGGCGCTGGAACAATGTACAACAGCAGGGGAGCTTTGCTAAAGACATTAAAGACACAAAGAGGCATCAGACTTCACTCTAAACAAGCCACTCGTCTCCCTGGAGCAGTAACATCATGTTAGGATAACATTTCATCTAGGTTAATTAGCCTTGATGAGGGAAGAATTAGCTTTCATGAACCATGGGAAACAGGAATAAATAGTCTGTGTCGAGTAGGGCAGACCTGCCCTAGGTGTGTGGTCTGACTGTGTGGGGTAACCTTGAACACGTTCACAGTCTTGCTGTGCTTACTGCAGTTTCATATTTGAGGCTGAAGTAAATCTGAGACCACAAATCCGAGCTCTCAAATCATCCCCTCCATGCTGGAAGTGTTTGAAAATCCTTCCAGGCTGTGATATATCCAACAGGGAGGAATTTCCCTGTACTAGGGGAAAGGGCTGGATTGTCCTTTGTATCCCAATGTGCTTCTGCTTTGGCAAGATTCCTGGCCTTGGTGTCCCTCTTGCATCCAGAGCACTTTGCCCTGACAGTGACCCAGAGATGAGATGCACTCAAACATCTCATGCTTGTGAATCCCATGAATACAGTCTGTGATCCTTCCCTGGAATGATAAAAGCATCACCATATGGATCAGCAGGAATTTTCTGGTTGTGAAGGTGATGAGAGACCTCATATACCACGTTCCTAATTCCCCTGTACATTAAAAGGAATAATGTAAGTGGAATACTATCTTATTCTTACCTCTATCCACATTTAAGGGCTCCAGGGATTTCAGAGGCATGAGGATAAACCAACTGGCCAGAAGAAATTCCTCTCTGCAAGTTGTGTCTCCCCATTGCTGTGTAGCCCATTAACATCCTGTCTCCTAGCTGAGGATTTGTCCCATTCACGGAACACAATTCAACCAAACGGATGCAAATCTTCCCAGTTTTTCCCTGGCTCTAGTGAGAAATCATAAAGCCATGGGTTGTAATAATTGGTGGGTCACTTTTATGTCCTGTCCCCAAAGGCTGTGCCACTCAGGGCCATATAAGAATCTCGCTACCCTTTCTCACCACCCCATATCGACTTTCTCATCCTCCTTCACTACTAGATGAGGTATCATGGGCATGCACTGCCTCTAACCCCCATGAAGTTCAGACTTGAAGGCTGTTAACCAGCACTTTTTAGAAACAAAATTACTTTTCTCCCCATCCTGTCAGTTAAAAGCACCAGGAAAGTGCTCAGAGAGGTCTGTCAATAACAGAATGGCCACATCCTACTGCAGTCAGCGCTGGTAACAGGGACAGATGGGTCAATGTGTGTGTTACTACTGCCCTCTCCTGCCCGCAAGGAGAACAGGGATTCCCAGCCCTGCCCAGGTGTTCCAGGAGACACAGGTCCATGACATCACAATATCAGCGTGGCATTTCCCAGCCATGCTTCCACGTGTCTGATGCAAAGAGCTCTAGACAATCATCAGGATTTTCCACTACTCACCAGCCATGCCAAAGCTCTAGGCAGGAAATTTCAGCAATTCCACAACTTCCCTGACTCATGGGCTTGTGAGTGCTGACACCAGAAAAAGCAGGAGATTATTATGCTGCTACCAAAACCAACACAGAAATTCCAGGGTGGTAAGATCAGTCATGGCAAGCTTCCTCTGTGGGAAGAGCTGGAGTGCCACTGCCTGTGTGTGTTGCTGCTGCCCACTGTGGGACAGAGCCAGAAGCCCACAGAAGTGTGGTCTTGAAGCCAGAAGCCCAAGACACGTGTGGTCTTGAGGAAAAATAAGGGGAAAGAACAAAGTTATTTCCACAATCCTCAGAATACAGGTGATGAGAAAAGAGAAGTGGAAAGGGTAAAATGATTTCCACAGTTTTTCATATCTAGGTGTATTTCCATTATGGATTTAGATATCCAAATTCATTGGTTCAATTCAGCTGCCCAAGCACATGCACACACTGCCATTAGAGTTGAACTGGGTTCTCCAGTTTGGCCATGAGCTGCTGCTCCAGGGGCACACAGATCTCTTTTTGTTACTGTGTTGTATTTGCCAATGGCTATGGATGTCTTGGGTATTACAAATCTACAAGTGAGTAATGCAACAGAGCCCTAAATGTCTACAATGATGAAGGCTCCAGTGTCCAGTAGGACCTCCCAGGCCTCCTTGACATCAAGGGCATCCAGACCTTGTAATCAAACAACCCACCCACCCTGAGTGGAAACAGTTCAGCTGCCATGCACAGAACTGTGGCCCACAGGCCAGTGAAAGCTAAAAAAATGATGCTTTAGATGCCAACAGCCAACACATGGAGGCCACTGAGCTTAAGTGACTCTTTTCACTGTCCTGCTCAGCCCAACCTGGTCTGAGGCCATGCTGATAGAATTACAGAGAACAAAAACAGGACCGCTGTCCATCATGGAACAAATCACGTTCATTTTGTTAAACTGCTTCATCTTCCAAAGCTACCTCTTGGAAATGGTCTCTCACATTTGCAAACTCAGGACCTGCCTGGGACAGTACAAATTGATGCAACAGGATGGTGCCATGGTCTGTTCTAATAGTTTTATGGATAGACAATGAAGAATGAGAGCTCTGCTCAATAATTGTCATGGGAAGAAGAGACGATTGGGCTGTGTAGCCACTGTTATCTGCTGAACACAAGGGTCAGCAATGGCAGGATGGGAGTGAAACAGGCTGAAAAAGAGCTGAAAGGGTCAGAAAGGCATAAGCAATGAGAAACCAGTCTCCTACTATTCTCTTTCTTTCCACTCACCTCCTTTGCCTGAGCAGATGATTGTCTGCGCAAGTGGATGGCTTGCTCCAAAATGCTCCAAAAAAAGAGTGAATTGTCACGATTCTGGCCAAAGGGTTTTGATATTGGCCTGTCAACCCTATAAATGTAAAAAAGGTTTCAGGATACATATTCAATTCACGTAGAAATAGAAAAAATATAGTGGGACCTGGTTTTATAGGGTCCTTAAACGTGGGTCAATTTGCCTTGCACAGGCATGGGAGAGCCTGAAAGGTTTTACAGCAGGGGACAGAACCTGACCAATTTGCAGCTTGGACAGTTGCAACACTGCTGAAGGCTGTGTCAACTATTCCAGTTGGAGAGGCACAGCATCCTACAGGAAACATACCAGTGTTTCACAGCACAAGGTCTTCCATATGATCAGAGGGGCAGAGACACCCACATTTACCCAGACCAAACCAGAATACTGTGAATAATAATTTTATTGTGGAGTTATTACAGCCAGCACAGACCAATCAGCATCTGGCTCATGGCACTTCTCTGATATCTGGTCCTTGGATACCTGGCAACTCTGCCACACTTGGAATAAATCAGATTAATGGGCTCACATTTGCCCCACTCTTGTACTCAACACCAGGCATTTGGTTTGGCCACTGGTAGGGATCATGGCCTGCATGGGCTCTTGTTTTGATCCAGTACGGAATTTTTTCTTTTTTTCTGGTCATGTACTGGATCATCTGACCATGTATCACAAATCATTAGATGTCTCCTATGCAGGAGTGACCAGGACTATTTTTATTAATGTGTGCCCCCCTAGGACAGCACAACCATCTTCCTTTGCTTTTTCAAAATCACAGTCCAACTCAGCAAAAACTGCCAACCCCTCTCCCTATCACTACCCCAGGTGATATTTTACTGGTAGTGGAGGCTCTGAGACATCACTTTGCCTAGAAATCCCCTTGAAAAAAAAAGTAGGTTACTGCCTTTTGCAGGTTTTCATGTATAATAAAAAAGTTTTTTCCTTTTCTTTCAATCTGCCAACATTCAGTAAAGACTTTTGACACGTGAAGATAGAAGGGAACTTAATTGCACACTTGGTTCTGACACTCTCCTTTGTTAAAATAAAAGAACTTTTAAGATGAACTTTTTCAACAGGTAGAAAGTAGAGGTTGGAGGAAGGAGAGAAGAGCAGCACTGACAGGGCCGACTGGGGATAGTGGATTGTTTAGAAGCCAAAATGACTGACTGTTTTCAGTTGTTGAAAGGAACTGTTTTTCCTCTAAGGACCTGATTCATTAAAACTGTATGCTGCATTTACATACATTTCTGCTGAATACCTCTCTTTGCCTGAAAGGCTGGGGTGATGCTGTCTTTTCAAGCAGTCGGTGTCTAGGTCCATGCAGATGACAAGCATTTAGAGAAATCAGGCTTGGATGGGGTCCAGCAGCACAGCAGGAAATTGGTTTCTGCTCCTATCTCCTCTCAGTCAAGAGAGAGCTATCCAAGATCTCTGTTCCCAGCTTGTATCACTGTGATAAAGTGAAGGGTAAAACCAGCTTAGCACAGTTTTCTTGTTTATAACTCAGCAGTGAAGGACCTTCCAAAGACCAACAAGCTGAGTTTACCCACTTTTTCCATTATACCCACGTCCCAAAACACAGGAGTTACAAGGTGATAATGAAGAACCCAAACTTTATCTAGGATCAGGTGTGCAATGAGTCTCCTAAAAGGAATCATGGACCAACAGAGATGCTCTTTAGCATTAGAAACTGCCTCTAGGCACAGTGATTGCATCTATGCTACCAGAGTAAACCACACACACTCTGAGTCATCAGACTGCACTTGTTCAAGTTACTAAAATGTTAGAATGGCTCACAATCTTTTGGGCAAGTCCTGGGAGACAGCCCACAACAGGGTTTATTCTCAGGAGGCCACAGGATTTAGGAGACCAGAGGAGCATAATTGTATGGATGTTATCAGATGGTGACAAATGGTCTGCAGGGATGAGGGTGACCCTTGTCACTCTACACTTCACTGGGTGGCACTGTCACCAGGCTACACGTAGTCACTGTGACCAGTACCAGGTTAATCCAACAAAGATCAGGGCCCCAACTGAGTGTCCTGATCATCTGGAGGTGGTCATGCCCTCCTGATCCCCCATTAGTGCCTTTATTTCCAATGCAGAGAATGGAGAAATCTATGCTGATTTGGACTGGTTCCCTTTCCTTTTTTCAATTAACTGTCAATAAACAATTATCAACTAACAATCATAAACCAAGGAAAAGTAAGTGATGTATCTTCACTCATGGTCCAGATAATGATCTTCTGAGGACATGAGCTAAATGGAACTGATTTGGTTTCTTTTTTTAAAAGTTTGTTGGTAGAAAAATCCTAGGCTAATTTACGAACAGCAATGTAACAACTCAAGAACAAAAGGCCTTATTTTCAGGTGTTTCCTAGTGCTAGGTCCTATATAGGGGAATTCCAGGGAGTAAATTTAACCCTCAGGTGCTGAGGCATCCTGAGAAGCCTCAGGGAAGACTGAGTGGGAGAGGGAAAACAGTAAGACAATCCATTCTTTACAGAGAAGATGGGCTACTATGCTTGTGGGAGACCAGAGAAAACAGACCCTGAATTCCCACTAGAAGGGGTCCTTCCTTCACAACCTCTTTGTCTTAAGGGTTGGGAGTCAAGAAGGCAAGTCCAAAATATCCAGGACTTCAACTTGCAGAAAAAGCAGTGCCCACAATGTACACAAGCCCATGTACAAGTATTGGTGTAATTACACAAACTAAATAATAGAGTAATTTACACATTTCAGGCATATTCTAATACTAGTTCACCATTTCCTTTAACCATAAGCCTTGCTGCCAATGTAGGTGAGCTAAGCTAGACTTAACACTGCCAGAATGGGTTCTATTCAGGGATTTTAAAATCACATTTTAAAATGTTGGCATTAATATGGTTCCACAGGATAAATATTCCTGTTCAAGAGATTCTGTATGTTGTTGGTTCTGAGAATTTGGGGCAGGTAAGCCAGAGATGGATTTGTTTGTCTTTAATTTCTGTAACAACCCTTCTGCCAAGCAATTCTGTTATGAATGAGATCACTCAGGACAAGGGGAGAGTGTTTTGGGAATCAGCTTTATGGGAAAGATTACACCTGTTTTATTGAAGGATTTCCTTTTTGCTTTTAGACAAATATGTAAAGAATTCCAAGACCTTCTAAGTCAAGACAGATCGCCCCTCGGATCCTCCAGACCAACTCCAATATTAGACCTCGACATCCAGAGACATTTAACACATTTCAGGTATGATTTTGAAAGAGGAAACTAAAAATCCATACTTTTGATTTTGACTGCATATGATGTTTTAGTGATATTTGTTCCCTTACCTAAAAGACATGCAAATAATTAATTAATAGCCATAATCCTTGCTGGGTGTGCCTATTAAAAATTCAGGTTTACCCAGCAATGTAGTTCAAGTTTGCTGCATTCAACCTGCTTCCAGGACCACAATCTGGGCTTGAATAAGGTCTTTTCTGCATCAACTGGTCAAATCTTCCCATCTGGCCAGAAAATTGTCTTGCTTTAAATGTGAGCAAAATCACAGCTTACAAGTGGATGGTCCACAAGCATAGAAACTCAAGTTCTGAACCAATATAAATTAACCAAAATAGAAATAATAAGAAGAAGACGTTGCATCCTTTCCAATTAAATAAAGAGTTCCAGAAGTTCCTCTAAGCTACTGAGATCATTTGACAGTGTCTTACCAGGACCATTTTATTAACTCTTTGGCTTCCAAAGCAGGCTGGCCTTTAAAGTACATTACCTACTGAAACAATTTTTCTGCACTAATTTCTGAACAGCACGCTGGAAAAATCTGGGAGAACGAAAGCTGACTCACACTAAAAAGTCAGACTGATGATATATTTAGACTCAGTTCTTGAGCAATATTTAATGTACTGGTTTAAATAGGCTTAGAAGCTGTTTTGAAGACAAAGACCCATGGTACTTGCACACCAAATGCAAATTTCATTAGAATTTTTTCCTAATTATGTATAAAAGTGTCTAGATGTTTTGGGGTCACAAAAATTTATTAGCTCAGGAGTTGCTGTGCAATTTCACGTTTTTGCTTTAGGCGATGTGTTAGATACAGTCAGGAGTGATGTGGGATCTTCCAGAGGGCCACCTTGAAGTAGTGGGGTCATCTAAGATATCTATCAAAGATAAGTTGAATGAAACATCCTGGAGGTGCTCCTGTCTTTGCTCAGGCCACAGGGGGGGATACATGACTTTCTGAGGCTATAGACTGTTAATTTTTTTCCAGCCACTAGCTAATATATGAAAAAACATGTGAAGAACTGTCCCAGAGTTGTTTACAGACCATAATATTAAGCAAGTTTCATAGCCCTATAAAGGCTTAGAATTGTGCTGTATATTCTTTAGCACAACCAGCTGAGCCACTCTTCTTTAATTGGTTGGACAGACAACTTCTGTGTCCCAATGTCCCAACATCTGTTAGTTACCAACATTCTGAGAGGTGCTGTGATAACTAACGTTTAGTCTCTCAGACTTTGAGTGGAATCCCAAAAATACCCACCATCCCACTTCTTCCATACATCTGTTGAGGTGTGGAGAGGCAAGGGTAATTCCCCATCCACAAATGCACACATTCCTGACATTCCTGTTTACTCTTACACACATCTGTGTGCATCCCACCTGTGTAAGAACACACCTGGACAACCCCACTCCTATTCTCAAGCAGTGCTGTGCATGTGCACACACTGAGCACCCAGGTGTGTGTATATTTTCCATAATACACACTCCAAAACACCCAGCTACATGTGCACATGAAGAGAAACATCCATAAAATAGAGGGATTTAAATGAGTTACCTAAGCTTGTGGAAAAAGAGATAATTCCCTATTGCATGTGCAGAGAGGAAATGTGATATGAGGTGGTTAATCCCCAAGGATTTCTGTGTTTAGAGTAGAAATAGCAGTCAGGATAAAATGCTGAAGGCTCCAGCTACAAAACTGTCAACTGGTGCAGCTCCATCCTTCCTTCTCTGATGCATGTCAGTAGTTGGAGGACAAAGCTCCTGCAGGCAGCTCCTGGGTCAGTCAGCACTTTTTTTCATGTCTGCTGCAGAGCTTAAGTGTTGGACTGAAGATGGGCACCTGGAAGAGCGCAGGCCTTGATCCTACTCAGGGTCTTCCCTGGCCTTAAATCAGAGCCTTTGATTGTGCTCAGGGAATGATGAGTGCTGCCAGACCCAGAGTTGGAGCTGAGACCATATTCCTTTTCCAGCTAGTGTAGAGATGCTGGGGTCAGATCAGCTTCTCACTTGGACTTCTGACTCTGCTCAGATGCCTGTAGGAGCCTCCAGTGCAGCCAGCTGTACATCTTCTGCTACAGTGTCCAGCAATCTCACCTGTATAGCTCGAGAAATCTGAATTAAACAGGTCTAACATAGATGTCTTCATCAGTGTAACTAGAATTTCTCTCTAAGCTCCATTGGCTGAACATTCTGGTCTAGATCTCCACCAGAATGGGAGATTGGCCAACCAGTACACACTAGACACTGACACGGTGGACAGCTAAACATAATGTAGGCAAAAAAAATCATTATTCCCATCCCCTAAATCCATCAGTCTTCACAGCCAGATCATCTCAACCCCTCCTACCACTACTTGTCTTTTTCAGATTAAATATCACAGAATCATAGAATGGTTTGAGTTGGAAGGAACCTTAAATCTCATCTTGTTCCAACCCCCTGCCATTGAGGGAAGTAAAGAGTCCTTAATGTCCCGTCCAACCCAAATCACTCCATGATTCTATGAAATTATTAAATCTTCAGAAATCTGAAGAGATTTTTTATGACCATAAAAAATCAGAGGAATCACACAAATGTCTATTATTTAAGTAAGTTCTAAGATATTAAAAGATATTTTTGAAGAGCTATAACATCGGATATCTACAGTGGAATTGGATCCAGCCTCTACTACATTGGGGTGAAAGGGAGTTTTCTTTAGGAATAAATTTCTCTACAGCTGTTCAGTGTAGAGTTGTGTACTCCACTTTCTCATGATGTTCTATGTTAATTATTAAGACCAGGGTTCACAGCCTGGCACAGGTCAGATAGAAGCAGTTTTTCCCATTTCCTCTGTTTTAAATCCTCAAGTTCATGCTTCTCTCTGAAGTTTTTCCACTGAGTCTTAGTTCATCAAGGTCTGTAACGTGTCCAACCTGAAGGACAGGATAGTCCCTGCAAAGGGGTCAGAAGTGCTGGGTTTGCTCAAACTCCAAACTCAAATTTCACACAAAGCACAAAATGGGAAATCTTCAAAGGAGCTGCCAGTGAGGCTGAGAACTGCTGGATTTTGCACAACCTTATGCAGAAAATCAGGGGCTCTTGTACACCTCTGGTACACCCCTGTCTGTGCAGCTGCTGTCTGAGATGTTTATCTGACCTGAATTCAAAATGCTCCATGAGGAATGATTTTCCAATATTATTTGATCATGAACAGACAATTCAGACCCTTAAATTTATAGCAGCAAATATTGTGCACTACCTGAGCCAGGGTCATTTTTTGTTTTTTTCATTCAACTTTTCTCCCTTTTCAATACATTTTAGAGGATCTTACTGCAGACAAATTACATTGACAACTTCACTTATCAGTAGGCTGTTGAAGTTATATTGATAACCTCAAATAACTTCAAATATATTGGTACTAGCAGATAAAAGTAGTGCCAGAGAACAGGCATTGGCCATCTGCACTTCTCTTCATCTGCAGAATTTCTGGGGATTTTTTCTGCCTGGTTTGACTAGCACTAACCCAAACTATTCCTGGGCACAGTGGTACATACATATCACCAATAAAAGTGTAAGTTTAGAAATCCTGGAAGCACCAGCCCTTATTACAGCCCAGTCAGGTGTCTTGCCTGTGTTATAAATTTAGATTTAGGGAAGTCCTGCCTTGCCAGGGCTGGATCCCAAATCTCATGGGCTAAGTGTTGGGATAGCTCAGATTTCCAAGCTTTACATAAGTCTGCATTCAAGAAGAGGTGATAGGTTGTAGGGCTGCCCAAGCTGTCCTTCAGCTCTTCTTTGAGCTGGAAATGTTGGAAGAGACCTTAAAGATCACCTTGTCCAAGCTCTCTGCCATTGGCAGTGACACCATCCACCAGACCAGGCTGCTCAAAGCCCCACTCAACCTGGTCTTGCACACCTTGAACACAAATAGTCCTGTGGGTTATATCTGGCCTGAAAGTCACCACATGAGCTACCCCACCCCCAGTTTCTGAGGAAAAATTCATCATGAAGCCATGGAGCAAACAAAAGAAACCTGGAAAAATCCATTTCCATTACTAAGTGCTGAGAATTTTTGTCCAGACACAGGAGCTCTTTATTGTCCTCTAAAGACTGATCTGTGAGAACCATTTTTGAGTTTACTACAAAAGAGAAATAAGTCAGCATATCAGTACCAGAAAAGAACCTGAAATTTTCCATAGCTTTAAAGAGAGGAACCTGTTTTTCTCACACTTTACTTTCAAAGTGGAGAGACCATAAGGATCATTAGGAGAGTAAAGAGTGAGAAGAGCAAGAGCAAAAGAAAGATAAATGAAAATGAAAGAGAAAAGGAAAGTACTTACATAAAACTTAGTTTCTTTTAAAATACCTTCTATTACTTACAATTCAGAGGGTTTTTCCCCAGAATCCCACAGAATCATGTGATGCTTCTGTGTACATGGGCAGGCACCTGAGTATGGAAGAGGGAAAAGCTGGTGAGTTAATTTCTCATGAAACTTAAACCAGATTCAAATCCTACAGATGTCAGTAAAGCTGAGGCTTCATCTCTGTTTTTTTCAGAACCTTTCAGGTTATCTAAATCTTTCTTTAGCATTGTAATGTTTAGAGATAGCAAAAGGATAGATGTAAGCAAAACGTATGTAAGACACTAAGAATAATTCACTTTACAAAAGCCCAGAAATAGTAAACCGGGGCAATCATGACCTGCAGCAGGTGAAAACAAGTCTGCCTGGAGACACAAGAGCTCTGACATACACACTCAGAGATTTTATGGCACAGGTAGTTATGAGGGGAGATGGTGAAGGCTTGGATAACCCCCAACAACATAATTCTGCCTCTAAATCAGCAGAGCTGAATGGTGACATTGCAATCAACAGGTTCTTCTGCTGGATCTGGAACAATATTGACCAACAGAACCATCAAACCCCATCCTTTTCCTGTTAGGGCTGTACAGGTAGATCTGAGGCATGTCAGTATGGGAAATATCCATAATTCCATATCACTCATCTCTGTGATATTTTTGCACTACCCACATGTGCATCCAGCCCTCTCCAGAGCAGAGAACCAGACCAGATGAACCAATTATTCTCTGTTATAGAGATTCCTGCAGTGAAGAAGGGAAGTGTTTCTGTCACATTTCAAAGAAGGAATGAAGACAGACAGAAATTAAGACACCTCAAAAAATACACAAAAATTGATCTAATGAACTGTGTGATTTTAGACCTGGACACTGGACCACAAATGTTTGTAACGCTTGGATGCTTCTGTGGTTCCTTGAATGAATTTGGCCAAGACCACCTCTTTCTGTCCCAAATAATTCCCAGGCACTGCTCAGCCTTGTCTCAGTTGGAAGCTTAGGTATGGCCACTACTTTCAGGTAAAAATGCTTGATTGATAGAGATGGGGCCAGCTTCTGCCAGGTCACTCGTGACCTGAGGAATCTCTGCATTCTCACTTTGTTAATGCAGCTAAAGGCAAACCAACAGCATTCCTCAGCTTCAGTTTAAGAACCTTAGAGTGATTCACCTGTCTGGTGAATGGGGAGACCTAGGGTCATTTTAGGTGTGAAGAGACATCCTGTTTCACATGCATCTGCCACTCAGATCAGCATTTAGGGTATCCCTCTAATTGGACCAAATATGCAAATCAATAAGACAGCAACTTTAAAAATATATATATTTCAGATAATATTTCTCTCCTTTTGGAGAGAGCACATACCTTCTTCTCTCTTCCATTTCACTGTCATATCTGAGATTCAGCCAGGAACCTGAAAGTTTAACTGATATGTCTTCATGTCTTTGTCTTCTTAACCTACCCTTACATCAGAACAGTTTTGTTGTTTGGTTTGTTTTTTTTTTAATTTTTAACAGAAATCTTTTCTTGGTTTCCCAGAATCTCATGTAAACTAGAGTCAGCAGAAAACCCATCAAAAATGACCCACATTCTGTGCTGGAATAGCAAAGCCACAATGCATAAACCTTTCAAATAGAAGATTTTCTGAGATTATACTCACGAGATCTGTGTCTGTGCCTTGGTTTATACATACAGACTCCCTGACCTCATCAAACACCCTCCTAGCCTCATTTTCTTCACTTGTAAAATTTGGTATAGATACATCTTCTACATTTGCTTTTGGGACATTTGTGCCTCTAAGAACCTGTGGTGCTTGGAAATTTCAGATATCTTACTAATGCCATCCATCATATAGGGAGAGGAGAGCATCCACTGATTACTGCAGTTGTATTTGATGCTTTAACTTCAAGGCTACATTTCATCAAGATGCAAAATCACACCCAGATCTTCTATTTTATATATAAAAGATAGAGACAGCAAAACAGCAAAGGGAAAACTACTTTCTTGTAAGTGACACTTCTTTCACTGCAGAAACCTTATAAAAACAGACACACAAAAAGTAATAGGTTCAGAATACTAAAGTTAGGTAATGAAAGCAATCAGCATCCTCATGGATTATTCTGTGTTCTGTCGAGCCATCCAGCTGATATGAAACACCCTTCCTGTGAAACTGTTTGAGACGAGAGTTTTGTCGCTTAGCTGCTCACTGAGCCTGGAGCTGTCAGCCTCCTGCCAGTGCCTGGCATCATGCTGACGAGGTGACACGAAAAGTGACAGACAAGAAACCAGAATCTCAGACTTTGGGAGCAGTGAGAAAGTAACATCCTTCTTTCCGAAGGGGAAAACGGAGCACTGAAACAGGTTTTGAAGCTCAGCGTGTTCTTTAAACTGTAACAAGAAGCCAAGCCCAAAGACTGACTTGTGGGTTGTCTTCAAAGATGTGCTCATCCCCTTTTATACATTGTTCTCTCTCTTTTTTTTTTACACTTCTTTGCTTATCAGGAGGTAGAGCAGCTTCTGTTGTAATTCCAGTGATCTCAGCTCACAGCAGCAGCCTCCTGTTTGGGTGCAGGGACTGGAGGAAGCCTGGTGCACAACGAAGTTTATGGAGAAACACCTCTGGTGCCCTCTAGAGTTCCCAGATTTCCACGAGCTCCCTCAATTTTTTTGGATTTTGTTAACTGAGAGGAACAACACTGGTGCCTAGCTCTGAGGCACTAGGGAGCAACAAATTGTTTCATTCTTTTTTCCTTTTTTAAAATTTTATTTTTACTTTTTTTCCTCATCTCTTTATTTACCATAAGTGTTAGAGTGCCTTCTACTGGGATCTTTCCCTCACTTCTTTTCCAAGGGATTCCTTCTTTGATCTTTCCATAGTAAGGTCTCAATCACCTTGTCCTGCTCTCCTGATGAACTAAATCCTTACTAATTTCTAATATTGTTAAAGGTTTTTGTCATGGGTTGTATGATACTGTATTCCCTTAAAGTCACAATTTATGGAGTCAAGAAAACAGACAAATATTCGTTTTCTTTTTTATCTGATTCATTAAAAAATAGGTTCCATAATCATGGGAAAAAACATATATATGCATTCATCAAAAAAACCAAAAAAATCTTGGGGGTGCTTAGATTTCCAACACAGTGCTTAAGATTTCTTAAAGCACTTAAGGCACTCTCGTTTTTCCTAAAAGAAAAAGGAATGCCCTCCCCTTCTTTCCAAATCAAAAGGCTACAAAATTGATTGCACTTTCTCATGAGCATGTTTATAAATGTTAATTCTTGGTCCTTCTCATTTGAGGAGGGCAATAGGGCTTCTCAGCTACATTTCCTCACTGGAAAAATTTATGGATGGTAGTAAATGGAATGAACCTCATCTGTTCCTTTGCCTTCCCATAAAGTAAAGATGAACCAATAAAAGTTTTAAACTTTGGTCTACAGTTCAGAAACACTCCACAGCTTTTGAAGTTTCAGGTCTGTTGCCTGGGCAATTCTTCTTAGTGTGGAAAATGAGTCCCAAAGTCTGAAATTTACAGATTTTAAATAGAGTATCTTAAATTTGGAGCATCAGCTCTAATGTTCTCCTCCTGTTTTCTTGATGGCTTTTACACATGGTAGAAGGAGGTTCATCTGCTTAGGATGAACACAAGGAAAACGTGAGGGCCTAGTTGAAGGCAATTTCTGTACTGTTTGCTACTCTGACCCTATAGACTTCTTATCCCTGTAATATACACTGCCCATGTTCTGATTTTTTGGCTGCGAGTCTTAACTTTTGTCATGGTTAGACCTTCTGAGCTTCTGAAGTAAAGTTATCACCATTTAACTTTCTAGGCAACCTTCACAAGAGAGACCTTGAAATCAACAGAAGCACCTCAAAGTCACCTCTATACTCAGATGTTACTTGTGTCAGTGAAGAGATACAAATATTTTACCATTTCCTTTACAGCCATTAAACGTCATATCATATCTTACCATCTGTCTTCAGCTGTGTGCTGTTGAATTTGGATAATCATGGAGTTTTCATTGTCAAAATTCTGAGAAAATCTGACCAATATGTTCAAGGTTGCTTTGTCTTCATTATTATTATTATTTTAAAGGGCTTATTTATTTTAAATGAGGGTGTAAACATTCAGTGCAGATGGCCTCTTCCCCCCCCCCC
>VXBC01012407.1:197427-221466 GCA_013399945.1 Ploceus nigricollis
TCCTTCTCTCTCCTTCCCATTTGTAGTTTGATCACTCATGGTTTTGGAACTCCTGCAATATGTGCTGCCCTAAGCACTTTCCAAACTGTTCTCAGTGAAATGCTGAACTACTTGGAAAAGCACACATCGCACAAAAACGGAGGAGCGGCGGAATCCGGCCAAGGACACGCCAACTCGGAGAAAGCCCCCCTGCGGAAAACTTCAGAGGCTGCTGTGAAAGAGGGCAAAACAGAAAAGACAGACTAGCTACATCAAACAGAATCTATTTCGAGAGAGCCTTGCTGCTGATATTTTTTTTAAATATATATATCATTGAGGGCAATTTATCTCCAGTGGACCAAATCCAGAAAAAAAAAAAAAGGGGGGGAAAAAAGAAAAAAATAGTAAAAAGAAAATAAAAAGAAAATAAAAAAGAAAGATTAAAACAGAGAGAAAGAGAGAGCGTGAGAGAGGAAAGTATTCAACCCTAAGAACAGCAGTGTACAGTAATTGTGTGATGAAATTGTCACTTTTTTAAAATTTATGTTGCTCTAAACTGCTTTTTTGTGCACGTAGTATTTGATTGTTCTGAATGATACACTAACACTGTTTTTTATAAGCACTTCTGGACTTGGCTGAGGTGGCACATGAAATTTGAAGCACTTTCTTCTCCGGCAGCAGAGTTAGGGTCAGTGCATCAATTGTGGGACACACAGTTCCAGCATCCTGACTTTGCTCTCATGCTGGATAGATTGAAAGAAAGGCTTCCTCTGGTCCATCGGAAATGCCTGATCTACTCACCATTGGGAAAACAATATGGAAATCTGGCAAAAGAGGAATTCTTGGGTCATGGGACAAATGAACCGTCCTGTACATGGGAATGCACAATAAAGCTGCACTGGAATGAGGCCAGAACCTGTTGGGAATCTGTCCTGACCATTCAAGCAGCAGCCAAGGTGAATCTTGTGAAAAGAGCGTGGCAGACTAAAAGGAAAACAAACCTTGATAGTCTCAGTAAGAGCCCTGATCCCTCTGTGAACTTCAGTTTAAATGACAGCATGGGCTTCTGTTCTCTATTTTCTCAGCCCCGGTCCCACAGCACTCTGCCATACCTGGGTCTCTGTTCAACACAATCAATGCAGGCAATTGGAGTCACCTTTTGTGTTGCCTTGATTTTATGATGCTTTCTTTTCTTCAACAGCTTGTTTCTGCAGCTTTATTGTCTTTATAAATCCAGCTGAGGTGCAGAGGTCTAACAGAATCCACTCACTGGAAATAAAATAAAAACAAAACAACAAATAAGACAGATTGGCTTAGTCCACAGCAGCAGAGTGGTAGTAACCTTGCTAATGTACTGTTGAAATATTACATTACCACCTACCACTCATCCTCACACAGAAAACGTGGGAGGTATAGCTTGAGCTCAAGACTCTTTGAGTCTAGGGACTTTTTCCAGTCACATTCTAACTCCTTCTTCAACAAGACCTTTATTCCATTCTTTTTCTTGTTTCTCTAACATCACCTCATTGAGAAAGTTAGGAAGGAATGGTATTATTGGGAGGGCTTGGTGTTGTCCATCTAAACTCTACTTCAGATCAGCAGAACCAGATCTTTTCTTCAAAGGGACAGTTCAACTCTTTCTGTGATAGGAAAAACTATAGTTGTCCATGTGTAAATGTTTAGAGCCATTTGAGATGTTTTAGGTATCTAAGACAGAGTTTTGACAGTTATGACATGAAACCTTTAGGAGAACTGGGCTCACCTGGAGGAGGAGCTGCCCAAGTGCGGAGACAGCAGTAGATAATTGTGGGTGACAAAAGCTCTCACACACATTTTCACTCTCTAGAAATTGTTAGCATGGATTACACCTGGGATGATCAGTTTAGACTGAACCTAGGGACTGCAACAAATAGCTGCAGTGTTTAGAGCCAGATGCAAGGAATCAAACTGAATTAACAAAATCACCCTCACCTTTCAAATTATGGAAGGCAATAGTGATGATGGCATGATGCTGTTCCTCTCAAGGTCAGTAAGGACATTGCCATCACCATGAGAAAACACTCTAGAAAGTAAGGAGTCCCTGATCATTTATTTAAAGAAATCTGGGGAAAAAATTCTATGCTTTTTCCCAGAGTTGTCCTTGCTCAGGGTAGGCATATAACTCAAATACCTGCTTTAGTGCTATCCAGTCACCCTCCTGCACTGAGGGAAACAGGTGTATCTCAATGGGACTCCATCACCTTAACACACCAAGATCAGATAAGTGCCTCAAAAAATTTAACTTTATTAAATTAATTTAATGAATTTGTACTGGTACTTCTGGTGAAATGCTAAAATCAAATTAACAGTCCTCAGAGATGCCCTCAGCAGAAACATTGTGGAACTGTCCTAGAACATTAAAAACTTGAGTGTGAAAGTAGGTAACCATGATTAAAAGTGAAAAGAAAACTCATTCTGCTTTTTCTATTGCCCAAACTGAGGGAGAGGAAAGGGAAAAATCAAAAGTTTGACTGTCTTGGATATGCAGATTTGCCACATCTGTAAAATATGTGCTGTAAAGCAATTTAATTTGAACCTCTATTTCAAGATGTGGATAAATTTAAATTAGATTTTGTTTGGGCAAATAATATAAGGAAAAGGTTTTTTAAATCCTCTTCAGTTTTTTCCATTAAAATGGTAACTTTTTGGAGAAGGAGTAATAAATGGTTGGGCAAATAAATCTGTGAAACTGTTGGGAAAGCAGCATTTTATTACAATCAAATTTAAAATGCTTAACATTGCAAATAATATGTATACAGCCTTATATTAAATATTTGTCTAATCAGGATATGGTCCAACAATCAAGACTTATTTCAAGACTTGTGTCTCTCAGTGTTACATAAGCACTATGAGTGTCTGCTCTGCAGGCAACAGATTATTTTTGGCCTTTGATCTATTGCCATTAATAAATCTGAGCACACTTCAAGCCCCAGATCTTCCAGTTTTTGGCTTAATGACCCTGTATATTTTTGTTAATGGTCTATACAGATCTGGTTCCAGATATTCTGATTCTGATTGAACTGCTATATATTCTTACCATTAAGAAGTTGTTTCCATTTCCATGTCAAACAACTGTTTTTTCCCTTCGTACATTAGCACGTTTTAAAAGCAAAATTCTTTTTAAAATGTGGCTGAAAGTTTGCTGACATTGGCAGGCTCTCTATTTTTTCTTTTTAATTGCACCTAATAATTTTATCGAGCAAAAAATAATTATCACTGTCTTTCCTGCTGAACTAGCTATCTGAGCAGTTTGGTGTCAAAATACCTTTTGTTTTTGACATTGGTACTTTCAGTGAGGTTTTAAGCAACGAATTCACTGATGTTCCTGTTAAAATCTCAGCCTAGGTTCCCACTTTCATTCCTGTGCTGTCCATGGGAACATGCCCATGTTCCCATGTGGTAAATTTAAGGGTTTTATTGTTTTCTTAGTCCTTGTCTCTGTGGAAACATTGCCATCTCAAAACACATTCATGACCTAGATAAACCTGAAGGAAGTTCATGATTTGAAGTTAGTGGGTGCTCTCTGGTGTCAGATTGAAGTATATTTGTACCTGTTTGACTTAGAAATTTATCTGATCATAAAAAGGAAAAAAAAATATCTTCCTTTAAGAGATTATGGAAGTGTTTATTCAATGTCAAAACCATCAAAGAAGTAGAAAAAAGTCTCCAAAGTTTCATGGCCAGGACAATGAGTGATTATGATTGTTGGACCCCAAAAATTGATTCATAACCCAAGTGCTGTTTGAGTAGTTGGACCCTGTTGTACTTCAGCCCATTGCTCAGCTCTGTATGAGTTACACCTTTCCCACCACCAATCTCAAAACATTTTAACATTGAACTTACTCCTTATCCTAAGTCCTGACACATTTGACTCACAAAGAGCAGCTTCTGACTCTTGGATTTATTAGCAAATTACTCATGGAGCAAATACACTGACTAACTACAAACTTATTTTTCTAGAGCAAGGTGTTACTCGCTGTGAGTACAAACAGCTCTTGTGCTGACTAAGCTTAGCAGGTGAGTCTGGCAGTGTAGGAGCAACATTCTCACCTCTGCCCTGAGATTTGGTTCTCTGGTCACACAGCCCTCATTTAGCACCATTTTGTGACAGACAGGTAATGTAGTAAAGGGAGAGTTTTATCAGATGATGAGAACTGGAACAGAGCTCACATGGCCTGTTAAGGGGAGGGAACCACAGACAAGCAGTGACGACTCTGCCACCTACAACTGAAGACTGTCAAGAATTTTGTCCTTCACGCTGCCATCTTTAACCCAAACTCCTTCTAGGTGTCATTCTGTTGCCTTGGAGAACTGGCAGAAGGGGTGAATTTAGACCTTTCATTTGCTTCCTTTTTAAAGATAAATGCCAACATTTGTTGGGAAAAAGACTTCAGCTCTCCAAATCAACATGGAATCTGCTCTTTGAAGCTTCTCTTTGACTTTTCCTAAAACCAGAAAAATCTGCTACAAAGCAGGCACAATGTATAGTCCTTCCAAATCCTGGACCTCTGTGTAAATATTTCCCCAGTTCATCTCTTCCTTTGGACGTGACTCAGTGGCACAGGCGCAGCTCACAATTTTGCAGCCAGGCTCAAGAAGGGCAGTTTATTGTCCTAAGAGCCAGTTTTAACTTTACAATCTCTAACTGCTATTTTTTGTTTGTTTGTTTGTTTCCTAATACCAACAAGCAATTTTGGTCTTAGATGTCTTAGGTATCCAAAAGGGCTGCTGGTGAATTCCAAGGTCATTTGACTTTCGTTTATCCTTTGGAGAAATAGTTCTGCTGCTCTGATTCTTTATTTCTAAGGACAAGAAGAAACAGTATTAGTAGAAGACACAGGCCTGCAACACAAGGAAGAATCAATAAATTATACAGGAACTGTATTTATAAAAGTATCCTTTGCCTCTGCCCTCATTACAGGTTTAACAAGAATTCACATATAATTATGTGGGGAATGAGGGAGGAAGATAAAGTCATTTTCCTTTGCCAGGTGAAGGTCATTTGGAGAGATCTGATCTTTTTTATTGCTATTCTTTACTTTTCTTTATTTTGTACAATTAATTCTGTTCTGTACAGCAGCTGTTGTGATTGTATTTAAATGTGAGTGCGCACTTGGTCACCAACAAACAATGTCCTCTTTATTGCTTTGGAGTTTTGGTTTGGTTTTTTCCTTCCATTTAATTTAATTTATAATTCAGTGGTGAAAAACATAATCTTTTATATTTCTATTTCCTATACAAGCTACCTGTTTTACATGAGTCTATGAAGATAATGACCACATTTGATCAAACATTTCACGGCAATAAAATCTATGTTGATTTAACCCTTATCTGTCTGGTGCTTCAAAATAATTTCTGTCTCTGAAAAAAGATTATCAAACTTGACCAGGAACCAGATCTATGACATTACAAGACCAAGAATTTTCATCCAACAGGTAAGACATACAAAACAGAGAAATGATAAAAGTATTATTCTGAATTTACAGCAAGGAAATCAGTTTATACAGAGATTAAAGTTTGGATTTATTCCACCTGAATTTGACTGTGTTATATAGTTATCTGGTCTAGAATCTGTTATCCAGATTTAATGTTTTTGTATAAAGAGAAAGATCTAATGCAAAGCAATTTGTATTGTCCTAAAGCAGGAATCCAAACTGGTTAGGATGATTTATATTAGATAAGTGGTAGGTTAGATTAGGAAAAGTAGCAGGAGTCCTCATGTCTATTAACTCACAATGGATGCACCCTAGAAAACTTGCTAACCCTTGATATTTAACATTTAAAGGCCCTCAGATGTGCTTTTCCCATAACTGTGGGAAAGGTTGCGACAATGCTGGCAATCAAATCCTCATCCCCACAGCCTCAAACTAATTATTTAATCTTCTCCCTGAAAATTTAGAACAGTTTATTTCCAAGTGCTACTTCAGCCAAGGATCTGGGCTAACTGCCACTTCTCCCACTCGAGATTTTTATTCCAATATTGCGGCACAAGGTTTGACTCTTTCCAGGTAGAAACAACAGTCATTAAAAAAGTCTTTAGATGTAAACCATATCCTCTTTCAGATATGATTTAAAGCAACTCTAGCTCAGGGGTTTAGCCAAACTTTCCAAGAACAAATCGATCTAAAAATTTTCACTAAAAAATTAAAAGAAAAAAAGTTAAATTATTTCATTTTAACAAAAATTTTATAGACATACATATTCAAAACTGTTTGGGAACCTGATGACAATCTTTCATTTTATGTTGTTTCAGTGCATCTTTCAGAACTGACTTTCTGAGCAATTCTAGACCACTCACCAAGGTCAAAGCTGTAGTGGCAGAAACTTCAGAAGAGTTTCAGATAGAAAAGGAAATGCATTGGGAGGAAGTTCCCACATATTTAAACTTATTTTATCCAACTATCACCTCTGTTCCCTAATAAATGAACCCTCAATAATTAATATTACCCCTGTAATCTTCTAGGAAATACAATTCCCCAGGTGTTACAGTGAATACCTCTAACCAATTCTGTATGTGCTCTTCTCCAAAATCAGAGGAAATACAGCTGTGACAAATTCATCAGTATTTTAAACACAGTCACATGAGAGGCTGCCTCTCCTATCTCTCTTCACTTTGGTGTGTTAATTTTTCCACTCAATCCATTAAAACAAAAAGAAGACAATTCCACTGAGATTTACAGAGGTGCAGTGCCAAAGTACAAGTCAATGTGCAAAAGTAGCCTCTGAGTTGTAGATAGTGCACCCTACAAGAAGATGAAAAGGAAAATAAGTAACAGAAAAAAAATAATCTCTGTCAGGTTTTATATGCAAACTGCATACAGAGAGCTTGGGCAAATTTGCATTCAAAGTAAGTGACCAGGCAAAAAATGGATCAAATCTGTAAAAAAATGAGTGTCCTGAACTCCAGGAATCAGCAGAGTTCTTCAAACATGAATAATAATATTATCCTTTATTTCAACAGCAGAGCTCCCACTTGTTATAAAGACTGGGTATTTATATTTTGCTGGAAAGTACAGTTTAGTTTCTAGGCAGGGACCAAAAGCCTAATCTAACAAAATCTAACCTCTTAACTCCTGTTCAGGTTCACCTTCCCTTAAAAGAACATGAATAAGAAATTAATGGGAAATTCAAGCCTTAATGGAAAGGGCATTTTGCTCTGGGCAGAGTTTATGTTGTGGAGTTCTTTAATGGAAAGATATTTGAATTAGTGATATATAAATGCATCTCCTGAAGCAACACAAGATATCAAGATTTGGAGGCTGGCTGTGTCTACCCTGTCTGACTCCCACTGCTCCTCTAGAAGGATCAGGGTCTTATCTGACCTGTATCTGTCAATCCCTTGTGTATACTTTGGATTCTCAAGGAAACCTGAAATGCTGGTGAAAATCATCTCAGCAAAAAAACAAGTGACAGGAAGAGTTGTCTGTCTACATGCACAGTAGTAATATTTTAGTTCAGAGGCCCCCACTTTAATCTCCACCTTAATCTGGAGAAAAGGAAGCTGAGGAAAGACCTTACTGGTGTCTGCAACTACCTGAAATAAGGTAATAGTGAGGTGGCTGTCAGTCTCTTCTCCCAGGTAACAAGTGACAGGAAGAGAGGAAATGGCTTCCAGTTGCACCAGGGGAGATTTAGATTAGATATGTAGAGAGCTTTCATCATGGAAAGTGTTGTAAAGCATTGGAACAGGCTGCCCAGGGACGTGGGGAAAACAACGTGTGGAAGTGTCACTTGAGGACACGGTTTAGAGGTGAACAGGGCCATGCTGGTTGGACTTGATGATCGTAAAGATCTTTTCNGGGAAAAACCCCACATCAAACTTACCTTCAGTTAAAACTAAATGAGAGGAACTTCTAATCACCACTAGTTCAGCTCAGGACTGAAACTGGTGATATTGAAGAAAGAGTTTCAGCAACCTTATCTGTTGTCCATCCTGTCTTCCAGTTTTTCAGGTTCAATTCAATTCTGCAGTCCAAAGTCTTAGACTGGCCACGTGATGGCAGGAAGATGCTCCCATTACTGCTATCACCCAGAGCTATCTATTTTCCACATGTGGGGGNAACCCCACACTAAATTTGCCTTCAGTTAAAACTAAATGAAAGGAACTTCTAATCACCTCTAGTTCAGCTCAGGACTGAAATTGGCGCTATTGAAGAAAGAGTTTCAGCAGCCTTATCTGTTGTCCATCCTATCCTCCAGTTTTTCAGGTTCAATTCATNATGCGTTTTACACAAATATTAATGAACCACTCTGGGCCATCATTATGGTCAGATAAATTAAGGTGTTATCAAAGCACTGAATCTTTGCCAATTAACATGCAGTGTGAAGCCAGTAATAAAACTACACAGAAAATTAGGAATGGGCAGTAGAGAGCATGTTAGTGGAACTGGATGCTCTGTGAATAAACTGCTGGAAGTATGCCAAGATCTTATCTCCTTATTTGTCAAATTTGGATCTGAGAAATAAGTGGGAAAACTTTCCCTTTAAAATTGCCTATGATGTGAAAATAAAAACGAAAAAATGAGCAAATAGATAAAAATCTCGCACAATGAGCTATGGACAGGAGTATGAGGAAAATAGCTTTAAAATTATGATTTTTGAACCACATTAAAAGTTTATGTTTCTCTCCCTTTATTCCTATCAATTAAAACAGAAACCAGAAATCCTGTGTGGCAAAACCACTTTTGAAAACTGCACTGGGGAAATGTGCTTGTGGTGACACTAAATATTTTGAGTAAAAAAAAAAAATCTTTCATGCCTAATTAACAAGCCAAGTACACTGTGGCAGCAGAAGAAGCTTTTGTGGACCCACTCTTTTACTTTTGTAGTGAAATAAATTGAGAGGTACCACTGGTCTTTGCCTACTTTTCATTGTTACCATACAATTAGCTTTTAACTCCATTTAATCTGCCTTTCACTGAGCCCCTAAACAAAAACATGTCTTTGCCTAGGTTTCTAATTTCAGACATAGAAGTCAGGCATAAAGTTAGACAGGTTGGTTAGAGCAACTCCATTGACTCTAGAGGAAGCTTAGCTTGATTAAACACCTAACTTTTAAGTAGAAAGGGAAAAACCCCACATCAAACTTACCTTCAGTTAAAACTAAATGAGAGGAACTTCTAATCACCACTAGTTCAGCTCAGGACTGAAACTGGTGATATTGAAGAAAGAGTTTCAGCAACCTTATCTGTTGTCCATCCTGTCTTCCAGTTTTTCAGGTTCAATTCATTCAGACTGGACAGTGTTTCCAGTCACAGTCAGGCTGCTGTTACAGCCTCTGCTCCAGATTCTGCACTGTTATTAACCTGCTGAGCTGACTCAAGGCTGTCATCTTGACAAAAAAAAAAACAAGAATCAGAGCACCTCAAAAATGGCCACTGCATAGACAAGAAAGAATGAGCATAGGAAGACCATTCTTCATGGAAATCAACAGGGTCATAGAAAGACTACACCAGTGGGAAACCAAGCAGTCACAGATGAAGTTTTGAATAATTTGGTTTATTAGTTGGTTGGGTTTTTTGCAGTTTTGGGGTTTTTTTCATCAATGTTTCTAAACAGATTGATCTCTGGTCCTGAGGCCAACTGTCACAGCATGGCCACACCTCTACAATTAAACTTCAGCTGGAAACCAGACAGGGAACTGATCCTTAGACTGCTGTAAAGGTGTTTCCACCACATAACCAAGGATGTGGTAAGTTCCCTGACACGTGATGTGTTCTGCAAGACACACAGGCAGCAGGATGATCTATGCACTCTTCCAGCTATTTCAATCAGCAAAACCAATATTTGGGGCAGTGAATACATTTCAGTCTTTATTTATTAGTACAGTTCAGCTCTGTGCTTTTTTTTTTTGTTAATTGCCTGCCAAAACTTAAGCTGCATCTCATTCATTACTCATTCAATTATGATAGAAGATGGATTTTGACTTTTCAGTCTCAGCTGCTGTTAGTAACTTCTGGGTAGAATTCTCAGGAGTCTGTAACCTCAACTTTCATAAGCAGCTTCTTGCCACTTAGCTGCTTCTTTTGAGTAGTTTATTATGTTTCACTACATAAAATGTTCCTATCAGTCACTTCTGACACCCAGATCATCTTGAACTTTGTGCAAAGTGCAGTAAAGACAGCCTGCCCTCAGGAAGGTCATTAAAAACATTCCATAAAATATCTGCATGTAATTCAGATCAGACAAACGTGCCACAGCAACTATCAACAAGGACCATGTGGGGAGAGAGCCAAAGATGAAGCCAAAGCCAGAGGAAGTCAATCACAAATTAGCTTTTGGAGTAAGGTACATTTTTCATTTCATAATGTTGAAACAAGTGTTACAGAATTATGATGTGCATCTCCTGCAGCTCCTGTGTCATATCTGTCAGCCCCATATTTCAGGGAGTCTTGTCAGGATCAGAGGAAAACTTAGTGAGGTGAGCATTCCCAGCCTCCAACTGAAGGGCTGCATTGACTGTAGCTGCTGAATGACCCCGGGATCAAAGTAAAAGTCACACCTTGTAGACAAAATAAACAGCTATATTATCCAAATGATAATAATGTATGTCAATGCAGATGATATGTGTGAAATATTATAATAATGATAATAACAATTATGATAATGATGATGATGATTAATAATAATAATAATAATAATAATAATAAACATCATTATTGTTATTAATATAGGCAGTCTGTTTATATCCCAAAATGCTAAAACTTTCTTCTAATGTTAGCAGCACTCTAATAATTCTTGGGATGACAAACAAAAGTCTGATCCACTGAATAATGTTTAAAGATTATTATATAAAATGTGTCTATTATTTACCATGGAGAACCATGTCCTCTAAATACCAGTTCAAAGAGAATCTCCTAGTTTCCTCCTTTCACCTAGTTACAGAATAGCCCCAAAGAGTGATAATTCATTTTATTTTCCAATATCACACTACATCCTTGATTTCTGGTACTCAGGTACCTTGGGGCTATCTTAATGACCCTGTTCAGCCTTTACTTGAGTCAATAACAAAATCCCCATGGACTTCAATAGGGCCAGGATTAATTCCAGACAGCTCTGTTTATTAGCAATATTTTTTTCCCCTTATTCTATGGGACTTCTTGTATTCCTCACAAAAGCAATACAGCATGGCTTCTCCCCTCCAAATGAGGTGGTTGCATCCAGACTTCACAAGAGGAAAGATGTCTGATATGTGCTACCCCTTTATCCTCATGCTTGGGAGACTGTTAGTTAATCCAAGCCAAAACTTTTCCGAGAGTTCTTCCAGCATTAGAAGAGTGTGAGAGATCAGTAGAGATGGCAGAGCAATGCTCAAGCTATTTGCTGTTTTATTATTCCTTCATGACTCCCCAAAATTCTCATTCTCTAAAATAACAATGACAACACAGCTGGATTCTCTTTAGCCCCTGAAATCCAAGTGGCTGTTCCCAAACATCTCCTGTCCCACCACAAACCCTGTCCTACAACCACAGTGTGTGTCCACTGCACAGCTGAGCAGCACTCAGCCTGCTTCTGGGAGGAATTCACACGAGCCCATCTATGGTTACTGGTCTGATTTCAGTGGGTATTACCTGGATATATTTAGAAGTGTGTGTTATCCACACAAGGATATTGTTCTCTGCATTCCAGTTCCTGCTCTGCAGAGAATCTGTCAGACCATTATAAGCTATTGTTCTGATTTCATACCCATGTTGAGGGGACAATGCAGCACAAGGAGTGGAAATGTTTTGGGCTTTTTCAGGGGATTTTTGGTTTTCTTCCATCTAACACATGGGGTTTTTTCCTATGCTCCATGTGAAATCATGGAAAGCCACTATTTCCAGATTTGTGAAATTTCAAGAATGAGAAAAAAGGGAGAGGGGACTGGGAGCAGGGACTGATCCCTGCTATTTTAATAGCAAGGATCAGTCCAGTGCAATAATCAAACCAGAGCAGCAGGCCCTGTAACCTCTCACAGCAATTATTAACTAGTGCCTCGAAAAGAAGAAAACAAATGCTATGGATAAAAACAAAGGAATAATTTCATCTGTGGTTGCACAGTATCTTACAATATGACAACTTGGGGAGCTTTCAAAGAAATGATCAGCTGTCCGGAAAATAAATATATCATTTTTTATAACTTGGTGAAATATAGAAGCTAATTTGTTGCTAAAATTTTCAAAATATGAACAGAAAAATACACATAATTAGATACTTAACAGTCTGGCATCAGTTCTGTTCCCACTAATGAATTATCTGACTAAGGACTCAATTAATAAAAAAATTAAAGGATGATAATGTAATTAATGCTAATCAATATTGGTTTACAGAAAATAAATGCTGTCAAATAAACTTGTTTTTCTTCCTTTTAATGAGATGACAAATTTGATCAAGTTCTAGAGCACATTTAACTTGCAACCACAAAGATGTTGTCTACAAATATAACAATCCATCAAAATGCTAAATGCCATAAATGGATATAAATCTATCAATTTGATCCAGAAATGGATGAAAAAGAGAGAATAATGATTAAACATGTAAATTCCTAAAAGAGTTTCAGGTTTCAGTTCCTGCCCTGACAATAGTTTATATCCTCATTGATGAGAATAAATATCATTGATGATAATGTTTGTAATTTGACTGACAGATTGCAGAAAAACTGGTTAAGGGGGAAAATGTATCATGATTTGGATTATTCAACAAGCTGGATGTCAGGAATCAACTTATTAAAAGATGAAAAAGGAATTTCTACATCTTAGAAGAAAATTGGTATTTTTTTCCCTATGAAATGGTGGAGTCTGCTCTGGAAGGCAGCAGCTCTGAAAGGGAGTTTTTGGTTGTGGGGGATGATCCACCAAGCATGAGCTTGAACTTGAGGGCAGAAGGCCAAGTGTCTTGTGTCTGACTAAACAAAAGGATATAATGTACTTATCCATAAAGGTCATGCTGCATCTGTCACAGGTATGAAGCAACAGCACATGGAATATGAAGCTCATTTCTGACACATCCCTTTCATAAAGCTGTTGTTGAGCTGAATAAAGTGTTGTGGCATACCTGGTGTCACCAAAACATTGTCTGAATCTTTACAGAAAATACCTGGGCTCCTGGTGGACACCTGGCTGGATGTGAGCCAGCAATGTGTCCTTCACACCCAGGTGGAAAAGGGGTGTCCTGGGCTGCTCTGGAGGTGTTGGAAGCAGCCAGGAGGGGATCATTCCCCTCTACTCAGCACTGGTGAGCTCTCATCTCTGTCCAGTTCAAGGCTTCTCAGTGTCAGAGGGACATGGACAGACTGCAGAGAGTCCAACAAAAAAACCCTGAGGTGATTCAGATTCTGGAGCATCTCTCATGGGGAAAGGCTGAGAAAGCTGTGACAGGTTAGCCTTGAGAAGAGAAGGCTCAAGGGGGATTTTATCCATGTACCTAAATCCCTGAAGGGAGAATGCAAAGAGAACAGAGCCAGGCTCCTCTCAGTGGTGTCCAGTGAAAGGACCAGAGGTCAAGTGCACCCACTGATATACAGGAAGTTCCTCTAAACAGCAGGAAACACATTTTTATTGTGAAGGTGGCCCAGCACTGATGCAGGTTGCCCAGGAAGATTGTGGACTTCCCTCCCTAGAGCTATTAGAAGTAATCTAGATGTAGTCCTGAGCCCCAGGGCTGGGTGGCCCTACTTAAGCAGGGGGGATGAACCAGCTGGCCTCCAGAGGTCCCTTCCAACTTCAATCACTCTGTGATTCTGTGAAGTATAAGAGAATCTATCATATAATGAAAGACAAACCAAGCTTAATTTATTCATCTTAACAGCAAGGTGATACAGGGAACTAACTGCAAGAGTTAACAGATACACCCTATCAAAAGACTTCACTGTTCAAGGATTCAGTTTCAATAAAACCCTGAATGGAATACAGATTTATATTTTTATCGGATGTAGTCATTAAGAAAGGAATAATTTATTAATTTAGGCAAAGATTTTATGTCCATGGCCTTAAAGAGTAAAGCCAAGGCAGTGTTATTATTAGTGCTTCTGCAGGAACACTGTGGCTCATCCAACAGTTGTTCCATCCTGATTTTCTGACCCGTGTTCTGCATGAGTTACATTAACTGAGCAATTGCAGCTTTTATTTCCACAAAGCTGTGATCGTCCCACGGTTCCTGGTCTATCTTGTGGCTATTTTCATGACTTGTACAAAATAGATTTGCTGCTCTACTTTAGACTAATTCCATATTCAGAGGATACACAAAAGGAATCCCCTAGGGAATGAGAGAAGCTGACCAAACAGCAGCACCCTTCATTTGCACAAGGGATCCTACATGGCATAAGGAATGCTGACATCACAGGGAATTTTGCTGGATGTTTTTCTTGGTGCTGCAACATTGATCCCTTTCATTTTTTGTCAACCAGGCATCTTCCTGATGTTCCTGCCTCTGGGATGTGATCAGGTTGGTTTTGATTAATTGTGTTCAAGGCCAGGTTGGACAGGGCTTAGAGCAACCTGCACTGGTGGAAGGTCTTCCTGCCCATGGCAGGGGTTGGAATGAGATGGGTTTTGAGGTCCCTCCCAACCCAAACTATTCTGGGATTCTATCATTCTATAAATGATGATTAACAACAAACAAGGTAAGCCAAAATGGAATTTCAGTAGAGAAATTGGTGTGGACAAGGTCATGCACACAGGAGCAATCCAAGTAGGGCTGGGAAAGGGAAGAATTCTCCTCAATTCCAGTCCCCCTCTCCACTACACTGATTATGGTCCCTTTGTTTATACCCCACATGCTTTTAAGAGCATTTCTGGTTTATGTTTTCCCTGAAGTTTTACAGATTCATCATTAACTTATGATCAACACTAGTTACAAGAGGGGTTTCATTGAAAAAAACAAAGACTGAAACAAGGTTGGTCATTCAGGGAACTCTGACACTGCTCTTGTGATTCCAGCATGTGAGAAAACTCAGGGTAAAGCCCCTGTAAAAAAAGTGGGCCCCTAAAACCATTAGTGATTACCTTGTTGGTGAAAAAATCGACCATGATGAATCTTAATAACAAAGACCAATGTTGTCAAAATGGAACAGCAATTCTGAGAGCCATTTTTTTAAGGAGCATTGTCATTACATCTTTAGGAAAGTATTCTGAAACTCCATAAACAAATCTGTTTATCAAAGCGGAGATTTTAATATTTTTGCATTGTGCTTTTCTGTAGCCAAATCAAATCATTAGATGTTCATTTCAAAACTAGGAGTGGGAAAAAAGCTAAAATTTGAATTTTCAAATTTCTCATTTTGGTAGTGGAGAACAAAATGTTTAATTTCAGAACTGTTAAAAATGATTCATTTACAGTTGCTCATTCTTATGCCTGTTATGCAGGAAACATTGACTTTTATTGTGCTTCTGCATTTATAATATGAAAGCAATGATATACAATTACCTTAGGAATACAACTCTAAATTGCATTTTTATTTTAATATTAATATCATGTTCTATAGCTAGAATGAATATTTCATGGAAAGCAGTGAGGATGCAGTTAACCTAAATCAAACAAGTTTGTTCCTAATTTTTTAGGTTATATCTGAATTATTTGCCATGACTTAACTAGCACAGAGTAGTTTATATCCATATTAATAAACTTTAAGTGACTGAATGGACTCTAAATAAAAGTGATCATATTGACTCAGACTCCTGGGAATAGTGTCTGCTTTTTCCTGCCCCTCAAACTGTGCCTGGAAGCTGCCTGAAATTTCTGATGTGAGCCAAAACCATGTCAGGATCCTGTGAACTTCTGGGGAATAGGAAAATTGAGTAACCAGAAATGTTCCTTGTTAGAGGGAAGGGAAGGGAAGGGACCTAAACCCCCTCTATTACTTGGGATAAAGTCCCTGAAAGCCACAGTGCAGTGTCTGAACAAACTGAAGGGAGAATCCAGGGAATGGTGTAACTCCAGATACATTATGAGCAATTTTAGGAGCCTGAAATGCATTTCCCCTATAGATGCAGTTTGCTGACTTTGCTATGTCCTCTTTCATGTACCCAGAATTTTTTCTCTCCCTAAAGCATTGCCTGTGGTCATATTTTCTGAGTGCCTACTGCAAGAAAGCAAGTTAAGAGAGTGGAAAAATTAAAAAGCAAGTGGGCTGGGAGTGATACTGGAGGAAAAAAGTTATATTCTCAAAACAGATAATGGGCCAGGTCTTAATTTTTCTTCTCTTCTCTTAAAACTGATTAACTCTCTCCTGCCATGAAAGTTAAATATATAATTTGCTCTATTGCTTACATCCTAAAATGGAAAAAGTGTGTTTCCTCACATGAATATAATTTAAATTTTTTTTTTTTGCTAAATCACATACAAATACTTTTTAGCCACATAAATATAGCCAAACTAAATTAAACTAATAAAAATGGAATCTCCTAACTTCCTGACATTTTAAATATTTACTAAAACTAAGACCTCCCTTTAATGGGTGCAGTTTGCCCATTCTCGATTTTGTGACTCNTAATTTGCTCTATTGCTTACATCCTAAAATGGAAAAAGTGTGTTTCCTCACATGAATATAATTTAAATTTTTTTTTTTTGCTAAATCACATACAAATACTTTTTAGCCACATAAATATAGCCAAACTAAATTAAACTAATAAAAATGGAATCTCCTAACTTCCTGACATTTTAAATATTTACTAAAACTAAGACCTCCCTTTAATGGGTGCAGTTTGCCCATTCTCGATTTTGTGACTCTATTTAGTTATAGGGGGGTTGTTTGGGAATGGGAAAAAGAGAGAAATAAAAAGGATATGTTTTATTCAGATACACGAGCTAATTTCAGTGATGGTCCATACCCCAGCTGAGAAAAATGAAAGATAACCTGATATGACTGATTTCAAATTTTCAAAGAAACAAGTTCAGCAACTTTTCAGTGTGTTTTTTTTGGCTTCTAGGAGGAAGAAGGTTTAGAAAGGATTAATTCACTTTCAGAAGTTGGATGTGGAAACAAAGGATAACCATGCAGCAGTGAGAGCAGCTCTTGAGAGTTCCCAGCCTCCCCTTTGTGTTCCTAAATCATCCATAATGTCTTCAGTTTAATGCTCACTCCTGCTTTTCCTGTGAGTCATGGAATGCTGGGAAGTTGGCACTCAGTATTCCTGTTCAAAGAGGTTTTGGTCCTAGGACCAGGAAACACGAGGCAGCAACATGGGCAATCCAAGCTCAGCTGGTGGGGCAATACAACTTGAGCAAGGCTTTGAGGTCCCTGTCTTAGGGAGCCAAGCACTTCTGAAGTTCACTCAGCCTGAGCTGAGTGCCCACTTCAGATCAAAATAAAGATTAAAGGATAATGGAATGAGAAAAAAAGGCCTGAAATGTTCTTCATTCTTAACCTGGGAGATCTGATTGCCGTTTCAGCTCCAGAGGGTTTGGGATCTGTAGAACAGTTCTGAAGAGGGGATGCCAAAGCTGCACCCCCACCCCACATTGCCTCAAGGTCAAGGTCCTTGTTGGCATCATGCACCTGGATTTCTTGTGGGAAAAAAACCCCAGGCAGTACAGAGGGATAAAACACAAGGATTGCAAACAAAATTAATCTTGGATGCAAGAGTTCTCCTCACTATAGTAATGCAACAAACTCTTGGAGGGGCTCCATTTTCCAAAGAGTCCACAGGCTGTGTGAGGTTTGGTCTGGGAGAAACTGGACCTGACCCATCAATGTGAGGGCTCACCAGCTGGGGTTTCTGACATCCAAAACTGGTCACTAAATGGGTACCAGAGAAAAGTGAGTGATATTTGAGCTAACTTTTTATCACAATTAGACAAAATCAGTGTCTTCAGTTTTAGTCTCCTCACTAAAAAAAGATGCTGGAATGGGTCCAGAGTAGGGAAACGAAGCTGGTGAAGGATGTAGAGAACCTGTCTTGTTCTGAGGGACCTGGGGGTGTTAAATGTGGCAAACAGTATGGACCTGTCCAAAAGGGTTCAACACATGTGGCTGAGATTTTCTGCCTTGCAAAAAGCTGCTCTAGGTACCTTCCTTGATGCAGGGTTTGGTGATGCCCTTCCTTGAAGAAAGCACTGGTGGGTTCAGGAAAATGTAAAATAATGGGAGCAGCATTTTTAGCAGGGCCTGTAATGACAGAGCAAGGGTTTAAAACTGAAAAAAGGCAGATTTGGACTAGATATAATGAAGGAATTTTTCTATGAGGATGGTGAAACACTGGCACAGGTGATCCAGAGAGGTGACGGATGCTTCATTTCTGGAAACATTCAAGACCAGGTTGGACAGAGCCTGGAGCAACCTGACACAGTTGAAGATGTCCCTGCTCAAGGCAGGGGGTTGGACTAGATGCCCTTTAAATCTCTCTCCAATCCAAATTATTCTATCATCTTACAATGGTCTGATTCTGTGAAAAACCCTGGTTATGTCTGGAGATACAGTAGGAAACACAGATTTAACAGCAAACATTATGGAAAGCTGGATTTTTAAGAGGAGTCTTGGGTATTATTCACAAAGAAAAGGTATAAAGTGCTCACCAAAGCAATGATTTTGTAAATCCTTTAGTAGGCTGGCAGTAAATTTCAAGACACCTGCAATGCAAATTAAAAGGTTCATAATTAAAAATAAGCTTTTTAATAAAAAGTACTGATTTCTGAAATACACGTGAGAACATTCATAAGAAAAATATCAGGAGAAAAAAGAGTTGGTTTGGAGGAAAAGGTACTAAACACGTTCAAAATCTTGGATTTTACCAGAACTCGGAAATCTGCCTTTCTATGAGCTCAGCGAGCAGCAGAGGGCGCTGGGATAAACGGATTTCTTTTAAACTCCAGCCCACAATACGGATTTGCTGGGAGTTGGATACTGAGGGACATAGACTTTTACTTCTACAGATCCATGCAAGATTTAAAAGGCAGAGCAGGATTTAAAGCCCATTTCTGAAACAGGGTCTTGATTAGGGGTAGGCAAAATTTTTAAAAAACCCCAAACAACAAACAATAATTCTGGAAAAAGCGTATGAGATAAAGGTAGCATAATTTATTGAATTAAAATTAATTTTTTTCGAGTTCTCAACAAAGTAGGCATCCTGTTATTGTGAGTTGTCTCCCTCCCAGGGCTTTTAACGGATATTTCATTGGGATAATTAGGATATTCAACCTAGTCTGTATTCTCATTATTCTATAGTGAGTAACACTCATGGTATTGAACATGGAGTATAGAAGATTTATTCTGATTTTAAGGTAGAGGTTAAAACACCTGTTAATCAAAAATCAATGTAAATAAGAACCTGCAACTTTATCCTTAAGGAGGAAAAATTCATACCAGCATCATTTCTAGCAGAGGAAATATTTGGGTGTTTTAATTCCAAAATATGGACCTGGACCTCTTGGAGCAAGTACAGAGTAGAACACGAAGGTGCTCCGAGGATTGGAGCAGACATGCTGGGAGAATTGGGGTTGTTCAGCCCGGACAAGGCTCTAGGGAGACCTTAAAGCCCCTTCCAGTGCCTCAAGGAGCTCCAGGAGAGTTGGAGAGGGACTTTAGATAAGGGTCTGGAGGGACATGACAATGGAGAATGGCTTTAAACTGAAAGAGAGGAAAATTAAAATGGATATTGGGAAGAAATTCTTCCCGGTGAGTGTGCTGAGGCTTTGGCACAGGCTGCCCAGAGAAGCTGTGGCTGCCCCGTCGCTGGAAGTGTCCAAGGCCAGGCTGGACGGGGCTTGGAGCACCCTGGGATAGTGGGAGGTGTCCGTGCCCATGGCAGGGGCTGGAACGGGACGATGTTCCAGCTCCGCTCCGCGGCGCCGCTGCGGGAAGCGAGTCCCCATCAGAGGGCGCCGCTGCCCCGCTCAACGCGCTCCGAGCTCCGAGCCCGCGGGCACCGGCGAGCGGGGGCTTCCTCAGCCCTGGGCACGGCCACATAGACAGGTATCCTTAACAGCAACAACAACAAAAAATTATAGCATATTCCTTTGCCGTCGCAGCTGCCAGGCTGAGGCTGCAGCGCCCAGCTCACCGCTGAAAAAAACCCGGTGTTTTCCGTAGAAAAGATTGGAAAAGCGCGACGCAAACTGCCGGGAAACGACTGGTTTTCCCCCTTTTTTTTTTATTTTACTTTTACTTGTAGTGGTCAGTTTTGGGTATGTGTGTCGCCATTTGGACGCAGGGTTCATTGCACGTTTGAGGGATAAATCGATGCAAGTGTTGCTGCGTGGAATTGCTGAATTAAACTGGAGGCAGCTGCGGGGGTGGGGGTGCAAAACAAGTGCAAAAATAAAATGCGAAGAACCTTACTTTTCCAAATGAACACTTGTTCGTTTGTCGTGTTTTGCAAATGTAAGACAAATGTAATAATAGTGGGGGTTAAAAGTCAGAATTTGCTGTCTGTAGCAATATGTTAGCAAGGAGACAGTGGACGTCAAGTCTATTTTAGAGTCTTCTTTTTTTCACTCCCCTCCTCTCCCCTCCCCCAGCTCGCAGACGTATTTAATTCAGGGTGCCACGGAATTGTGAAGCATTAGCCGTCACGAAGCTCATTCACTCTGCCCTGTGCCAGCCTTCATGACTCAAAGACTTCCACAAAAGTGATGGCAAACTATCCCTTTATGAGATTGGTATTTTTCTAAGAGTGTCATTCAGATCTATAGGTGCGTAAAGGGCGGCTGCATGGGTATCTCCGCGCATCCCCATGCAAGCAGCTCACATAGTTTCTCCTTTTTCAGCATTCTTTTACCCTATTGCCTCAGTTGAAATGATCAGTCCAACCCACTCAAAGATGTGCCCTTTTTCTGCTCCTCTTCAGTGCAGCACTGGCTGTGCTGAGAACGAAACCTCGCATCTGCTTTAATAACTTCTAGCAAGACCGTTGTCCAGCTCCTGCTGTAATATCTAGCCGCTATTTGCCCCTTGCCTTTTGTGGGTTGAGGTTTTAGGAGAATATGCAGACTGGGAAATGGGGAGGGGTGGCAGGGTGGTGTGGAGGCTGAGGGGGAAAGGGATGAATTTATACTTTCTGCCTTAATTTGAGGCCAAAGCGAACAGAAAAAGTAAAGCCCACCCTTCCCACCAGCCAACCACACAGCAGCAAATGTGTCTCCTGATGAAGTTCTCCTCGTTTCCGAGATTATATATATATATATATAAAAGCATCTTTACCTGTAGGACCTTTGAAAGTACAAAGGACACTGTGCACTTTCCCGTAGGATCCCGTGCAGAATAACAAAGATTTGTAGGAACCTTATAGGTAGAGCTTGAAATTTCCGGAGACAAGACCTTGAATTTAGAAACACCTTCTTTCCCTCTGTCTCTCTGCATCTGTGCCTCATTTTTTTCCCCATCTTTTTTTCCCTCCTGGTGCACCAGACCACTGCAAAGCTCGATTGTTTCCTTTCAAAGGCAGAGATGGGCTCTGCTGCCTGTGTCGGCTCTTTGCCGCGCAACGTGTTAAAAAAATCGGACAATGCGAAGGAAGGTTTGCCTGGGGAAAAAAAAAATAAATAAAGGTTAAAACTGGTCTAACTCCTCCTCTCCCCTTCCAAACCGAAGGCTATCAGGGAAATGCACAAATCCAACTCTATTTTTAATCGTTTTCTGAAAGTAGCAAATGCTATTCAAATGTGTGCACAGAAGGGTTTGCAAAACTCCTATTTTTTCCCTTTATTTTTCCCCATATAAAGTATTTCTAAGTTATAAAATATACAGTCCAAGCCTGAAGTCTAAGGCTTTCCAGTGGAAATCATTGATCTAAATTTGCTACTTTTAGATTTGCTTGAATGTGCTTTGATGAGACGTTGTCTTGGTGTTTAACTGCATATGAGAGGATAATTTCTGAACATGTAAATAAAAGCATATTGCATGTGGGGAAAAGCATCATATCTTGTTGTAAATGATGGATCACTTAGTGCAGAGGCAACTTATCCTTTATTTTATCAAGGGAAGATTGAAAAAATATTAATTTAATTTCATCTATCTATCTATCTATCTATCTATCTATCTATCTATCCATCCATCCATCCATCCATCAATGCATCCACCCAACCATCTACTAAAATAGTAGATATATGTACTGCATAATGTGTGTATTTAATCCCTCTATACCAACATATATATGTGTAAATGTATAACTAGATTCACATATATGCATTTAAATACAGTCCTATATAAACTAACCAGGTTTGCATGCACATGTGCATATGTAACATGCAGTCTCCATGTGCCTACATGTGGAAGAATATATATAATTTACATATCTAAATGTGGCAACTAATATGTGTATACATGGGGAAAAGTTGCCTGTTCAGAGATATGCGTGTGTATGGGTGCCTGTATGTGTAAATCTGTGATCGTGCAGCTCTGGGTATGTATATATTTTATATGCCTGCATATAAGTGTCTATACGTGTGTATATGTCTATATCTAGTCACATATATGTCTGTAGCTATATGTAACTATGTAACAGATAGTGTTTTTTACTATCCGATCGAGGTAGGCTTCTGCAGCCTATTGTTTCAGACAACAGATATAAGTTGCGATGGAAGAGGAACGTCGGATTTGGTGTCTGTCCCCCATTTCCAATTATAGATGGATCATTACAGACAGAGAAGTACTGAGAATCCAGACATCTGCTCTTCACATGAATGCACTCACCTCCTAGAGAACAGCCTGCCATCATGCTCTGGAAACTGGTTGAAAATGTCAAGTATGAAGATATCTATGAGGTGAGTATATAATATGCATATGAGTAAGAGAGTATATGTATATTTAAATATACATCTAGCATATAGATACAGGCATGGCTATATAATGCATATATTGCTCTACATATACATCCAGGCAGAAATAGAGACATACACCAGCACACACGAATATAGAGATGGGAAACAGAGAGTAAATGCATAAATGCTTATTTATTTGCATATTTGTATTCAGCATGCCAAGTCCTAAACTTTTTATTTTTTTTTTTCATGGAAAAGCTGTTTGATGCGATTTAAAACATCAAAGAAATGATCTGGGGATTGGAATGAGGCAACTTAAAGGCAAGAGTTTGATTGTTTAGACCTCCAATTATATATAATTCGATTAAATATGGACAAATGTTGAGGAAAATTTTAAAAAGAGAGAAAAAACAGAAAAGAAACACAATCCGGTATTCAGGGACTGGATGCATTTCTTTCTTTTATTTTTTATTTTGCAATTCCAAGCTCAGATCAACCCAAATATGGATTTTTTTATTATTGTTTTTTCTCTTGTTTTCACAATCGGATACGTTTTTTATGACTTTTTAATACCTCTACACCAACAGACAAGATGTGCATGTGTACATATACTGGCATTAATTAAGCGGCACATACATTCTTGTGCGTGTGTGAGTTCACACACCCGAACCGGTACAGTCAGAGGCAGCTCCGCACAGTCCGCGGACACGGAAAGTTGTGAGTTTTATCCAGACCTTATTTTCGAGGTCAAAAAGCAAACCAAGGGGGGAGGAAAAAAAATCACAGCTCAAACACTGCGAAACCTTTCTTAATTTTGCACGGTTTCCTGAGCCGGATCTTTCCCAAACGGGCTCCGCGAATGTATTCCTTGTAAGTTAAACCGGCGTGCGGGATTTTCTCAGAAGCGAAGGGGAGGAAAAAAAAAAAGAAAAAAACTGAAAAGATGAGTGAGGATGGCCCTCCACCAAATAATATTTTAATTTTTTTTCTATTGTTTTTATTTTTCAATTGAGTGGGAGGCGTTTGCACGACGATCACGGGGGGAGATTTTCAGAAGGGCGCAATCCGCCACCTCCAGCGCGGGAGCTGCTCCGAGGGGAGGCGGCCGGGCACGGACCGGGGACCGGGGATAAGGAAGGGACCGGGGACAGGACAAGGGCCGGGGATGGACTGGGCGCTGAGCAGGGACCGGGGACCGAGCAAGGGCTGGTCAGGGACGTGGCAGGGTTCAGGAAGGGGCTGGGGATCGAGCAGGGATCGGCGACGGAGCAGGGAGAGGGGACTGAGCAGAGGCCGGGAAAGGACTGGGCACTGAGCAGGGACTGGAGACAGGGCAAGGACTGAAACCGG
>VXBC01012409.1:0-18499 GCA_013399945.1 Ploceus nigricollis
ATTATTATGATTATAATAATAATTATTATAATCACTATTATAATAATTAATATTATTATCATATCAATATCATTAATGCTATTAATAATATGAATGTAATAAGAACAACAACAACAATAATAATAGTTGGTTTTGTTGCTGTTAAAGGAGAAGCCACTGCCTGAGCATTCTCACATAAATCAAGGATTCACCATCCCTGGAAGTGTTCAAAACACCTCTGGATGTGGCACTCAAGGACATGTTTGAGCAGTAACACCTGAAACTCTGTGATGGGGACACCAGGAGATCACAGGAGGGACTCAGGACTCTGCCACCAAACAAATATCCTGTGACAGTGCCAGGGTGTGCTCTCTTTTTTTGGAAAGAATAGGACAAACTTGACTTTCCTTCATGCTCCCAGCATGGCAGGAATCCCAAATCAGTCTGACTGCAAAGGACTGCTCAGCTCCATTCCTGATTTCCAGTTGTGTTTCCTGGGAAGAGCTCCTTTCTCTTCCTGCCAGCACCCAGGACCACCCAGACTTTTTGAAGGTATTGGGAATGAAATCAGCCAGCTCAGACTTTTAATTGCAGGACTGAAACAACCTCTGCAAAGCTGCCAGCAGTGATTTTATGGTTATCATGAGTTTTGAACACTCTCTAAACCAAAGTCCAACTTCTGCTGATGCTCCTCAAGACCTGGCAGGCAGCAGTGGATGGTTTTATCCCAGACAATGCCTTCCTTCATTCCAGGACTTAAATTAAAATGAAAGGTGTAAAAACCAGCATGCTGTACAGCTAAAAAGAGATGCTCACTTGTGTCCTCACAGAGTGGAGAGGCCTTTGGGGGATCCTGAAAGCATCAGAAGGGATGTGAGAGGTGCAGCAGACAGAGACAGAGCCTGGCAGGCCAAGTCAGGAATTATCATCTTTAAAAAACTGTTGGAGCAAGCAGGAAGCGAAGCAGAAAACCTTGGAGATCTGACAGCAGCTGTGATTTACAAACAAATCTATTGAAATGGGAGCTTTCCCAGGAATTTCTGCTCTTTGGCCTGCACTGATAACCAGGAGTGTCCTGGAGTGTCCTTTCCAGCGTGGGCAGAGCCGTGTTTTGGTCTCACACTGTCTGATAGTCCTTCTCCTGCTCTTGGCTGATTTATGAGCTTTCCTTTTCCCTGCCTGTGCCTGACAACAGCACCTGGGCAGGGAGCAGGGAAGAACAAGGCTCCTGCTGGGCTCCTGAGGAGCAGGAACAGATGCTCCAGCGATGGATGTGAGGCTGAGCTGTCCATGAGCTCCTGATGCTGCTCCCAGCAAACCAGGCAGCTCCTGGGGGACAGAATTCCCATTAATTTGATATGCTGGGAGCACCTGGGTTAGGTCCCTGTTACTGGGGGGGTGTAAATTCACAGTTTTATTCTTGCCCATGATACAGCGTGGGGTTTATTTCCTCTGTCCTGGGGCTGGGAAGGCAGGAGAGGGATGCACCTGGGAACTGGGAATGCATTGCCTTCCTGAAAGTCCAGACCTAATGTATAAACTTCCATATTTCATCTTATAAACCATCCATTGGCATCATCCCCTAATTAGGGACTTTAAAAAAGCATATCTTGCTAATATTTGTAATATTTTCCCCAATACTTCTCTGGGTTTTTTCCCCAGAAAATCTTGGAGATCTGTGGTTTAATCTAAATATGTTTAAATTGGACTTTTTCACAAGATTTTTTGCTCTTTACCCTGAATTAATAACCAGGAACATGGGAGTTATGTGTGGGAGTAGGGTAACAGGACTTGTCTCCAGATTTTGGAATTAGCACATCCAGGCAGAAGTTCCTATCGACATAACATTTTTTACTGATAAAAATCAAAGTTTCATGGCTACATTTACAAATAATAGCACAGATACTCGTTATCTTCATATCTCTGTCAGCCAAGTCACCGTTAATTGGCTAAAATATTAAAGATGGGTTGTCATCACCTGTGACCACCTCATTTATAGCCCTGGATGACAGGAAAATGAGAGTATTGACAGGGCTGACAGCGAATTTGGGAAGGAAGGATGCTTAAGAGGAAAGAGCAAGACTCCAATTTTGGTCACTTTAAATTAGAATTTGCAGGAAGAGGTGTCAACAGAGAGAGAGGAAGGCAAGGCTGAATGAAAGGAGACAAATTGGGAGCAGGGAGGTGGATCTGAGAGTCATTTGTGTAAAAATAGACATTAAATATCTGTGTGAATGAGCTGCTCCACCCTCACTGTCAGGAGAAGCAGGAGGTCTTTCATGGAATATTCTGGAGAAGAAGGTGAGGAGGATGGAAGAGGAAAATAAAACTGAAGGGGAAGAGAAAACATGCAGAAATTTCCAGAACTGCTCATGGATCCTGGGCTTTAGTCCAAGGATGAGTAAAGGCTGCTGGAATTGGTGGAATTCAGATGAAGATGGACAGAACTGGAGAGCTGCCCTTGATTCCCCTGAGAAAGGAGCTTTTCTCAGTGCTGAGTCTCAGGATTGTCCTGCCTGAGCCATTCTGGGCCCTATTTCAGATTAACCCACAGGCAAATCGTGCACTTGTATACTGCGGGAATAGAAGCTTCCAGATGTTTCTCTGTGTGGATTATTCAACCTCAGCCACCCCTTCCAACCTCAGTTATTGCATGGCTCTCACAGATACCAAAAATATCAGTGCATGGGGAGGGCATTTGGAGTACTCAGCAGCTTCTGAGCCATTCTCCTACAGAATTTTTTTTTTTAATTGCTTGGTTTTGTTTGTTTGTTTGTTTGGTTTTTTGTTTGTTTTTGTTTGGGTTTTTTGTTTTGTTTTTTTTGGGTTTTTTAATGTTTTTTTGGTTTTTGTTTTTTGGGTTTTTTTTTTAAGGCAAACTCTCTTTCAGAGCAGAGGTGTGATATCTGTGTTATACCAAAAATGGATTCAGGACAAACACTTCAGTGTCCTGTCCAAAGTGAATCTGTGTGGCCCATCACAGCAGAAAGCTGAGGGGTGAGGGATTGTTCCTGCAGCTGTGCAGGTGGGGAAATGGGGTGGAGAAAGGGAGAAGCTCAGGGTCACAGGGAGGGTCGTGGGCAGAGCTGGAAGCAGAAGCAGGCTCCTTCCCCCAATCAATATATTAATAACACCAATGACCACCTCACCTCCCTGCAGCATTACCTCAGTGAGGATCTCATTGCTAAAAACCTTGTGTGATTAATCAGGGCTGCTGGAAACAGCACTGGGCACAAGGCTCCTGCTCTGCAATCATTGCTGGTTCTCCCTCAGATTAAAGAGGATGATTAAAGGCACTGATGGCATCAGGAAGATGCTCCTCAGGAAGAGCTAAGGTGGGGTCGAGCTGTATTTTCTGCTCTCTCACCTTTGAACTGTCTTGGCCAGCCCTGGGAAAGGCAGAGAGCAGTGATGTATTTCTGATTGCTGCCTTTCAGCTTGGCAAAACAACTCCTAAAGCCAATTTGGAGCTGTTCCAGGACCATTGCTTGGGGTGGAGGTGCTGCCAGAGCCACTGAACAACAGCAGATATGAAAATGAATCATCCCAGAGCATCTGTTTTGCACTGCTCCCAGTCTAGGAGGAGAGAAAAGCAAACGAGCCAGCAGAGTTGGTGCTCACCAATTGGTGAGTGGCTGAATTCACAACTCTCCTTTCTTTTTTTTTGTCTTGTTTTTGACTTCCTGACTCAGAAGAGCCTCATCTCTGGCTGGCACTGAGTGAGAACTCTCCAGTTACAGCCCAGGAATGTTAGAGGCGAGCTCCTCATGCATTATCACATTATTTTTGCTATCAGCTCGAGGANCATACATATATATACACATATAAAAAATATATAATTTTTTTCTATTTTCAAATTTATTTTGCTTATTTGTCAGTGTCAGCCTGCCTTGTCTCTTGTCTCACCCACACACAGCTGCTGCCTTAGGATTCTACAAGCTTCCAAAATCATGGAATCACAGATGATCTGGGGGGAAGGGACCTTAAATCCCANCTCCTAAAGCCAATTTGGAGCTGTTCCAGGACCATTGCTTGGGGTGGAGGTGCTGCCAGAGCCACTGAACAACAGCAGATATGAAAATGAATCATCCCAGAGCATCTGTTTTGCACTGCTCCCAGTCTAGGAGGAGAGAAAAGCAAACGAGCCAGCAGAGTTGGTGCTCACCAATTGGTGAGTGGCTGAATTCACAACTCTCCTTTCTTTTTTTTTGTCTTGTTTTTGACTTCCTGACTCAGAAGAGCCTCATCTCTGGCTGGCACTGAGTGAGAACTCTCCAGTTACAGCCCAGGAATGTTAGAGGCGAGCTCCTCATGCATTATCACATTATTTTTGCTATCAGCTCGAGGAAATGGACACTTGATTCATCTTCTCCCATCTATTGATTCAATCCTGCTTTTAATTCAGCACTGGAGCAGGCTATTAGCCTCCATTCACATTGCACTAAGATAATATAACCTGATAGCTGCTCTCCTGATCCATTATGGAACAGGGATAAAATAGTTTTGTTTCTGTGGGTGAGGAGCTATCGACTCACTCTGCTGCACTCACAGCACTCGCTGTCCTCACTCCTGGATGTCTTAATGGCTTTCACCAGCTGGGGCATTGATGGGAGCTGCTCTGAAGAGCAGACACAAAGCCTTGGGCAATGCCTTTTGCCCTGGAAAGACACCCAGCCCTTTGCCTGGAACTTCCATGGAGTGTATTAAGGCTTGAAGAAAACAAACTCCATCTCTGCCATCACCATCCATCATCCTTTTCCGTTTCTCAGGCTGCAAACCCCAGGAAGGTTTGTGCTGGCTGGCTCCCTCCACCAGCATCCACCAGGGATCCTCCAGCTTGTCCTTCAGCCTCATCCAAGCTCCAGCCCAGCTCTGTGTGCACAGACCATCCCCACTGATCTGAGGACTGAGAACTGCTTATTTATTTATTTATTTTTAAAAATTTTTGTTTTTACATATATATATACATACATNCTCTCTGGGAGAAATTTAAATCCTGGGCAGGTACTCAAGAACCTTTTTCTTTCATTCACAAATCAGTGACATTCTATTAATTCTCAGTTTGGGATGATCTTCTGAAGAATATGAAAAGTAGAAAATGAGATACACAGAGTGGAATTTTTTTAAAAAATCTCATCCCAGACCTGCCTTTCCCTCTAACAGAGCTGCAGGGATCCATTTCCTGTCTATTTCTATTTCTATTTCTCATCTAGCCTAAAATATATCAAATATTAATTATGTTGTCACGAAAAAAAAGTTTTATTTTGTGCTAAAATACACTTAAAAAAAATTAATACAACATGTTAAAAAGTGCTAGTTCTAATTGTTGCTGCCATGGAAAAGGTGCAGCTGAATTAAATTAATCCATGGGAGACTTGTTTTGTTGTGCAGTAACTACCACTGTTCCTTGAAAGGCCGTGCTTTTTTTTCTCCCAGCTCCTTATCTGAAAAGGTTTGCCATGTCTTCATGCCAGCACTTGTCATGCTTTAGAAAAATCACAAGCAGCAAAAAGTCAGAATTGTCAGTTCAGAAGACACTGCTTGCTCCGCTGGGTAAAAGCCGAGGAAGCAACGTCGGCAAACGATCTTTAGGAGAAGAAAAAAAAATAAAAAACCCCGGTGGAAGCAGCAGTGGAATGAAGATAAAAAGGGTTGCAGGCTTTATTCTCATTGAAGGTTGGCAACGGGAAAGCTGTTGGAGTAGAAGAAGAATATCTGATAGGTCATCTGTTGTGTAATGAAGAATAGAAGACAAGCGAGGAGAAGCAAGGTGATTCCAAACCTCGGAGGGATGGAAGATCTTGGGAGAGAAACATGAAAGCAATACCTTTATAAACTGACCAAATTTAATTTACTATCAACGAGCCTTGTAAGGCTGCGGGCTGACAAAATCCATTTGTAGTGCTGTGAGTAAGGCTGAAGTCAGGCATTTTTCTCCTGTGGAATCATTTTATTATGTATTCCTTTCTTTTTGGTGCAGGTTTTCTGATTAAAAATTACCACGAGGATGTCAAATATTTCCTTGTCCTCCTGATATCTGGGCTTAGTTACCCCATAACTGATCCTACATATCCATCTTCAATAGGCACAAGTAAAGGGGGAACAAAAGCAGATAAATATGTTGTCATTTAAAATACACAATTTCCTGCAAAATGTCCATATGGTTCTGCTCTGGATGTTCCTTGAGAGACACTGGAGCTGTCAGGATGTTTTGCTGCAATATTTTCAATGCATCTTATCAAATGCATTCCTGATTTCAAGTGGGAAGTCGGGAAATGCTCTGCATGAGGTCCTGAGTGCTTTTCCTTCCTTTTGTGACACACTGAGAGATGTGAAATCTGGATCCTTTTGCTGAGAAGATGGGATGGGATGGGATGGGATGGGAAGGGAGCAGATTTGCACTGGATAATGGGAATGGTCTCCTTGGCTGTGTGGGGAGAGAAAAATAGGTTTTACACTGAATTTCTAATTCAGTGATGGGCACAGTGACTAAATCCTGTCAGTGTTTCTGAGGTCTGGTAGGAATTTAACAGGCTGGAAGAGCTGGGGGTGCTCGCCTGGACAGGAGAAGGCTCCAGGGAGAGCTCAGAGCCCCTGCCAGGGCCTAAAGGGGCTCCAGGAGAGCTGGAGAGGGACTGGGGACGAGGCATGGAGGGACAGGACACAGGGAATGGCTTTAAGCTGGCAGTGGGTAGATTTAGATGGGATATTGGGAAGGAATTGTTCCTGGGAGGGGGGGGAGGGGCTGGTATGGAATTCCCAGAGCAGCTGGGGCTGCCCCTGGATCTCTGGCAGTGCCCAAGGCCAGGTTCGAGCTTGGAGCAGCCTGGGACAGCGGGAGGTGTCCCTGCCATGGCAGGGGGTGGAAGGGGATGATTTTTGAGGTCCCCTCCAACCCAAACCTTTCCATAATTCCATGAGTGTGAATTTTCACTCTCCATGTATGGAGCTGTTTGCTCTGTGAGGAGCCCCAGTGTTTTTATGTGATTTAGTTCAGGAGGAGCAAGAAACGAGCAAGTCCCTCCAGATTCTGTTTTCCAGGCATGGGATGCATCAGCAGGACTCTCCCTTGGTCTTCCACAGCATTGAAACCAGTGGGATTGGGATCCTTCACACTTCCATGAGCCTCAACATTTCTTTGAAGGTAAAATGAGTGGAGAAAGTGGAGAAGAGGGGAAAGTTTCCTGTTACACACAACAACAGCTTTGGAGAACTCTGTCTGCTTTTAACCCTGACTTGATGGGTCAGATCTGCAGGAGGAGGAGTTTGTCCTCCTTGGTCATGGAAAATTGGCTGGAAAGGGGTTAATTTTAGGGTTAAATGGGGTTAATTTTATAAAAGGATTGAGCTGGAGGGGGGAGCACCTTTAGCACCACATTTCAGAGATGCATCTCTATGATGTAACGTAGAAAAATGTCAGGGTTGTGATCTCATAGAATACCCAAAAGTAAAATGAGTGAAAACAGCATTTTATTGCATTGTAACCCTGTTTTACAATTAGAATTCTTTGCCAGTAGAGTTTTTCAGCTCATTATAAGAAGCTCTGTGTGTGGACATGCTCTTTTATTTCATCTTGTTTTACAAATCTAATAGAAAGAAACCCAGCTAAATTAGGCTAAACCACTTGATTCTGCTCTGCCCTTTTAAATGCTGTAAAGTAAGAAGATTATGTTACCCCCTTCCCTATAAATCAGGATTAAACTGGTGTTTTCAAGGTTTTGTGCCAACAAAATCCCCAATTTGCTGAGCTCAAATTCTCTAATCTGAAGCCAGAGGCCAGAAGAGGGGATGCACTTTGGAAAGTGCAACGACCATGTTGTGTATTTAGAAGAATTAGGAAATTTTGCTTAAACTATCAGTGCTCCATTCCCCCTGCCAGGGGAAGAGTGAGTTTCTTATCTCTAGAACCACTTTGCTTTCTCAGTGTGAGCCACATTTCCTTGTTTCTCACCCACTTGTATTAGAATTGGAAAATTTCACCTGCAGCACAACATGCATCTATTAAAATCCGTGCCAACCTCCTCATCTCATTTTTAAGTGAATGTGAGTTTTCCTTCGTAAAATTCCAGTGGGCAATGAATTAAAAATGACAACTCTATATACGGCGAAAACAAGAAAATAAAATATACAAAACATTGCTAATGATCAGTTCTTGAAAAATTTACCAGACACATTCTACCCAGGGAGCTAAACTCATTAGCAGAAACTGATAGGAAAGCTGAGAAACTCCAGGATGAGGCTCAGGCACAACATATTCAAATGAAATTTCTTTCGCAGAATAGTTTTGTTTCTTTCTCCAAAATATTTAGCAGCAGCATGTATTGCCTTTTTTTTTTTTAAAAAAAAAGGGAGGTGTCTGGGAGGTTATGGTATCTTGTTAATCATGTTTACCTGCCTGGGAGCTGTTCCCCCCTGGGGAAGGAGAAGACCTAATGATGGGCCAAAAATTTTCCTTGTGTTATCAGGAGGGTTGGGCTCAGCCACAGCCCATCCCTGGCCCCAGAGCAATCCTGGATGTTGCCTTCTCTGGATCCAAAGGTGAGTTACAGATCTTGGCACTCTCCAAAGCCACCCAGACCATCCCTGCACTGCCAGCACTCAATAAATTGTAATAATTAATGATATCTGGGCAACCTCACTCGATGACATTGGGGACAACCCGACCCATCAACGTCCTGCTTGTGGCACTTGAATGCTGCCACCTTCCAGGAACAGACAATTGTTTCACACCTCATTTGCAAACTAAAGGAGATAGGGAATGAATTAAACTTCCTGCAAACACTCAGGAGGTTTACAAAGAGTCCTATCTCTAAGTCTACTGTACTATTTGCATAAAAGAATTCAGTATCAATGTAATTATTAATGATAATTCTCAAGCAGTTGTGCTGCTTCAGGATTTTTCAGATTAAGAATGTAATGAATTAGTAATAAAATCCGAACACAAATTTATTCCTAAATACAATTTCCTTCATGGCTGTGAATCTCCTTGTATTTATTATAAAAGATGTACTTGTTGAAGCAGCTTTCCTCTGCTGGCGTGGTTTAAAGGCACATGTCTTCAACAAACTCAAATTCCTGTCAGCAAAACACTTTAGGAGAAGCTTTCCCTTCTTTGGGCAGCAAGAGGATGTGGCTGATGTGTTCATAATGAGAAATGTCTTCCAAGCATCCACCTCATCCTACGTGCAACGTCGGCAGCCCTTGGAGAACTTGAGCTGCTCCTCTCCCTGTGAAACCCACAGGACCCAGCCTAAGCCCTGCCTAAGTGACAAAGCCAGGCCTGTTTGCTCCTGCTTGTGGTCTGGGGACTAAAGATCTTATGTGGATTGTTGGAGTTCTGGATGTTGAGAATTTCAAACTTTCTGTGCTGACAGGCACTGACCCCCAGGAGAACACTGCATTGACCTGAGGTGTGGAGAAGCTTCTAAAATGAAATGACAGAACTGGGATTGTGGGTGTGGAGTTTGATTAGAAGTGTGTGATATCACAGGGTGGGAAACTCAGAGTTTAAGGTTTTAGAATATAGCAATATATAAAGCAAGATGGAGGTTTCAGGGTGGTAACTGGTTGTTCTTCACCTTCTTTTTCCTCCTTCTCCATGGGCTTGGGTGGTATTTTGTAATTGACAGAAAAGTCCACATTGCAGACTCTGAGTGATTAGTTATTGGGTTAAAAGTGAAAATAATTTAGGTGTCATTTCTTAACTGGACAGTTTAACCTTNATTTAGGTGTCATTTCTTAATTGGACAGTTTAGCCTTAAAAGACCTTGTAACAAGAGACAGTTGGCCATTTTGTGCCTTGTTAATGAAAGACTGCAGAACTCATTGCTGTGAGGCTGTAACATAGATAAGAAATAATTAACACCTGAGTCTGAACTATTCTCTCAAGTGCCTTCAATCCCAGCCTCCACAGAGGTAGGAAAAGGAAGCCAAAAACCAGCAGTGGATGATCTTGTGAGTGTACTTTGTATGGCTTCATCAATTTCTTTTGGAATTGGCCAAGCATCCACTGGCACACAAACTAGACAGGTGGAAAATGGTTTTTCTGGGGTTGTGTTGGACAGAGATATGGTATCTAAACTTGATATATTAACTAAAGTCACCCAAATATTGGTCCTAGCTTGGCTAACTGGTAAATTTGTATTATTGAAAGTAAGTAAAGTAAAAAAGTAGAAGTGTAACATTTGATTGAGCTCTATATTTTTCTTGAACTACTATCTAACAAAAAATTCTGCAACACTACTGATTCCTACACTTACAAAGAAATCTAAAGTTCACAGTTTTCTGTGGGTGGGACACAAGATGTTAGGTGTAAGTTGGAATCTCTGTGTGATTCACCTTTGTGTGTTTGCTCCTTTGGTTGTGGAGTGGTTATTGTTTCCTTGTGCTCCACAGGCTTTCACATTCTTTGTTACAACAGCGTGGCTGTCCCCACGCTCCTGAGGTAAATCCAGGTAAATCCATTTTGGGAAGGGCCTGCCTTGACTCCCCCATTAGCACACACCTTTATCTGCTCCTTTTGTGTGGCAATAGATCTGTGTCACCACAAATCTGCACCTCAGCCACCTGCCCTGCACTCCAGGGAGTCATTAGGAGAGACAGGATGAATCCCAGATGTTGGAGAAGCATGACAGCACTTCATGGATCACACCCAGGACAAATAAACCCCAGATTTTGGTATTTGTTGGGCACTGCAAGGTAAGTGAGCACTTTTTATGTGGAGGTGGTGACACATTTTAATTTAATTCATTTTTTTCCAAGCCCATCTCTTGAAATTATTTTCTCTTGGAATAATCATGGAACAACTTTTAACTGAAGGTTGAATCCTAGCTGCAATATAAGAACTTTTTCCATTTTCTCCTCTCATCTTTTCTCCTTTTCTCCTCAAATCATCACCTGCACTTGGAGTGCTGGTGCAAATACTGGTACAAATTTAGCACTTTCTGGGTTGTCAGTTACAGTGAAACATTTTTTTCCCAGGATATTATAGGGCTTTGGCATCAGCTTTAGAGCAGGTTACATTTTTTCTGTTGATAATTTTGGTCATTTTTTGTCTGGTTTTATGTTCTACAAGATTAGAAATAGCAAAGTTTAGTGGATAGTGCAGTAATACCTGGATGTTGTTTTAATTCAGAACAGAGTTCCATCTCCCTGTTTAATATCCAGATACAAATACACCTTCCTGGTTTGATGGTGAGATCTACAACTCTATTTTCCCACTTTTCCAGTGGATGTGGTTGCTCCATACCCACTAATCCTCAGCAGGACCTGACCACCAAGCCCAGTCCTTCCAGGGAAGTTGATGGGGCTGAAATTTTCCATAATCCAAAGAAAAATGCCATTATCTCTCCAGTTCCAGCACCCTACCCTGTGCTAAATCCCAGTGACAAAGGAAAAAAATAAACCCCAGGTGACAACAAGCACCTTGGAAATGCCTTGGAATCTGTCAGGGATTAATCCATCCCCCTGTTCCTGCTGCAATTAATGGGTGAAACATTGCTGAAATATTGATCATTTGGCAGGAGGAAAATCCTGCAGGAAAAGAAGTACTTTGGTCCTGGAACGCTCCCAGGGAAATTTTGCCCTGACAGGATTGTTTAATGGCATTGCCATGAAAAAGAGTTGATGTTTGCTGAAAATGAGGATCTGCTCTTCTCCCATTCTCAGCTTTGGCCTCCAGAGAACTCATGTGCCAAGACCTCCTTTTATTTGAGGTATTTAAGACACTGGAGCACACACACTTTGCACCAGACATCCTGATCCCTGTTAATGGTGGCTCTGGGAAAATTTCCATCTCAGGATGTATTTTCCTACTGATCCCATTTTCTGTTCAGGTTATATTAATATATTTAATGTGAATAATGGTGGATTCCTTTTTGTTTCAACAGCTGGGAAAGTGGAGTTGTTTTTTACCTAATTCCAGAAGTGAGAGCTACTGGATATGGAGCATCCTAAGGGCAGGCACGAGATGTGCTGTTCTTTAGACTTATAACTGAAGGTTAATTGTCTCTAAAATCATTTGCACACAGGCAGAGCTGTAGCCCCACATGATTTCCTTTCCTTTCCTTTCCTTTCCTTTCCTTTNAGGTTTGACTTTGCAAAGGGTTACCTGCAGGAAACACTCCTAGAGCAGCTTTATGTTACACCAGGGAGAGTGTACACCAGGAAACCCAAAATCAGTGGCTAATTTTACTCTAATAATGTTAAAAATTTTAGAATTCTTTTGAAATATTGCTTTTAAAAACATCCACAAAAGAATCCTGCTTTCCCCCACAATTTGGGATCCCCACTGGCAGCAGCCCCAGGTCATTTGGGGTCTGCACCCATCATGAACCTCAATATAAAACCCTAAGGGAGGTATCCTAGCTGGATGGAGCAGCCACTCCAAAACTTGGAAAAAATTCAGAGTTCAGACATAAAACATGTGAGTATTTCAGATCTGGAAAAAGAATTCCATTATTTGTTGTAGGAAAAAGGAAGTGTTATAAATTCCTGGAATTTTGCTTCATTAAAATGTAGAAAACACTAAGGTCATCTTGAATTTGCTTTGTGAAGTACTAAAAGTGGGGAAAAAAAAGGCAAAATATTGTGGTGTTTGATTAATTAGATAAAAATTTTCAAGAATTATTTCAAGACCCTTTGGTGACAGGATTTGAGTTTCTAGGAAGGGAGGCAGATCCATCTCAGGATAAGACAAGGGGAAGTGGCCTCAGGTTCCTCCAGGAGAGGTTTGGCTTGGGAAAAATTAGGAAAAATTCCAGCATGAAAAGGGTTGTCAAACCTTTGTACAGCTGCCCAGGTCTTGCTGGCCAGCCCTTGCTTCTGGGAGAGCTGCTCCTAACTTGGGGTCATTTGTTAATATTTAAATTGAGCTCTGGGGGAAGCAGTGGAAGGGGAAATTATTCTTTATAAATTCATATTTTCGTGTGTGTTTTCTCAGCTAGTGACTCTTTAAACTTCCCCCTGTGAAATGTGCTGCAAGTTTAGTGTTTGAAAAACCCTCTTTTTTTTTTTAAACATTTAAGTTTTTACATCAGGGAAAGATTTCCCGGCTACCCCAGCTGCCTTTTTGAGGCATTTAGGTTCAGCTCTTCTCCCAGGAGTTTCCATGGTCATCTGCAGCCACTGAACCCAGGGATTCCTCAGCAGGGTTGGGGGGTTTGGGGTGATTTAGGAACTGAGCTGAGCACTCCTGTACGGCCCCAGAGCTGCTCTTCCCTGGTTTCTGTCTGGAATCTCCTGGGATCAGGAGGAATTGAGTTGTGACCCTCCAAATGTGAACTCAGCGGGTTCTGTAGGAACAGTGAGCAGTGCTGGGCCTTGGCTCCACCTTCATTGCTTGCAGATGTTGTTCCTGAAGGAACAGTGCCTCGACTCATCCCAAAAAATGTTCAACATCTGTGCAAGCACTTCAAAATGTGACCTATGGCAGCACACCTCCGCCTCCCATTTATATTTATTCATTTATTTATTCATGCTAACCCAGAGTAAGATTTAAGCTGTTCAGGACCTGAAATTTCCCAATTTTCAGCCTGTGTGGAGCATCCTTATTTCTGTCAGTGTGAAACTTCTCTGTGTTGCTTCACCTTTGGTTCTCAGCAGTTGTTCCACTCACAAAATCACTCCATTATCCCACAGTTTCCTGTTTGCTGTAATGAAGACAACTGGATTTTTGATAGTCTATTAAATGGTCTATTAAATAATGTGGTTGCTGGAGGGACCCTGGTGATTCTGTGTGGAGTGGCAGAGTAATAACTCTGTGATTCAGATGCTGCCTGGATTTCCTTTCTATTCCAGCTGTTGGAAATGTTTTCCTGAGAGTTTGCATAAATCTTCCTCCTTCTCAGCTGGCCTGCAGCCAGCACGCATCCACTTGTTCTGCTGGAACCTGGGATATTCAGCAGATGGGGAAGCTCCAACTTGTCAGTCCAAAATGCAGAAGACAGGACAGCCTGAAGCTAAAAATCATGGGTTTAATTATAGGATAAAATCTGGATAATTATAAAATATAAAATCTGTATATTTATAAAATTATTTCTCAATCTGGATTAATTCAGTGAACAAAGATGTGCATTTACCTTTGTGATGGGACAGCAGAACTCCTCTAATCTTGGTCTGGGAATATTTTTGGGCAGCTCTTTATATTTTAGTTCCAACCCAAACTGGATCTCCATATATGAGGTACCTTAAAGCCTCCTGACCACCTCAGTGTTTGAGCTCTGTCTCCAAACACAGCAGTGCTAAGGTTTGATAAGGCTTTCATTGACCTGCAGACTGTGGGACTTGCTCCTGTTGGAACAGAGCCTGAAAATGTTTCTTGTCTCAAGCTCCAATACTTGAAGATCACAACTTAATTTCCCTTGAGGATCCTGACCCCAAAGGCACAGGGAAGGTCCTGCTGAGATCCCAGTTTAGGGATTGCTCTGAACTGGGGATGAATTCCCTCCCTGGCCATTGGCAGTGGTGCAGGCTCTTGGACATGGCTGTAGTAATGTTTGTGCTGCTAAAATGATTTAAAACTTTTTCCTTTTTCCCTCTGTTCTTCAGGTTTTCTCCTCCACCTCTGAAATATTGCATTTACATTCCAATTTGTGCATTACTACCCCAAATCCTCACCATGATGTAGCACCACAGGAAGCCTGTGCAGTGAAATATTGGGCTTTTTCTCCAGCCCATGTCCATTCTTCACTGGCAGATGGACTTCTACTCAGACAGGGCTGAAAATGAACAGCATCAAATCCCAACACTCCTTCCCTTTCCTGTTCCACCCAAGTACAAACAATTGTGCCTTAAAACCACTCCAAATGCAATGACAGCAGCCAGGAAGGCACCTTTTTGTAGTGTTTCTGTTGGGGAAGGGTTTTGTTGGTGTGACTGTGGTTTCTATCCCCAACACTTCACCAATTATTGTGTTCTCTCCCTTTGAACTGAGCAGGGAGAGCTTTGCTGCTTTGGATTCATTTCAAGCTCTGTTGGGTTCTGTTCTGCTCTTTCTGGGCTCAGAGATGCTCAGAAGTCCTCACATTCTCAGGTAAGGACTTGCTTCATGCCAATGTTGGCTTTCTGTCCCCTTGGGGGTTGGAACAACACCTTTAAGGTCCCTTCCAACCCAACCCATTCTCTGATTCCTTCATGGTTTTATGGAAGGAGAACGACAGGAGTTCCTTTCCTGTGGCTGGATGGTCTGATAGCACTGTTCCCTTTGCCACCAGCTTTTATTCTGTATATATTCTTATATTTTCATGCTATATATTTATATATCTCTTAGATTCAATGGATAAATTGATTCCAGGACAGACATGACATTTCTTTTCCAGAAAACCTGTCAATGTTTTTACTCATGGGCCTCGTTTCTGTGGTTTTCCTTATACAGGGACTCTGGTGGAGGAGCTGAGACCCTTTGGGTGATCACCTTCCACCCTCCACATCTCTTTATAATCCTGATTCCTTCCTTCATCATAATTTTCCTTGTAATCTGAAAGTCAGGGTAAAACTTCTCTGCTGCTTTCTTTCCCTTTCACTTGCCCCAAGGAATTATTGGAGTTTTCTCTGAGAGCTCTGGGCATTAAGATTTTGTATTTGTGCTTTGTGTTGCTGTTTCAACGCTTAATTTATTTTAGTGGTTTTGTTGTGACATCTCAGTATTTTCCATTTATTCTGCAAGATCAATTTCTTCAGTGCATTCAGAACTTCCTGGTGAATTTAAAACCCAAACTGCTGCAAACTCCAGGGATCAGAGACCTCCAAAAGTGTTGCAGTTCTGGGAGTCACGGGAGTGCCTTAAATTGCTCAGAGTTGTGTCTTGAGAGCACAGAGGCTCAGAAATGAAAATTTTGGAGTGGTGTCATCAGAGTTTGAGGCCAACACTTTTTCTTGGTGCTGATTTTGTATAAACTCAGGACTTGCCTCTCCTCCTCAGCCATGGGGCTCACACTGAGCTTGGGCTGAAGCAGTGACATCACCCTTCTGAGGCATTGCCCAATTCAGATTTTGGGTTCTGTACTTGCAAAAAAAAAAAGTGTTGTCAGAGAATGAGGCCTGTGCTAGAGCCTGGAAATTATTTTATTCTGTTGTTGTTACCTGATGGAACTTAATTCTTTAAAAACCTCGTCCTTATTGATATTGGTCACCTGCAATTTGTTTGCAGCCTTATTCCAGAGGGAAATCCCATTTCCCTGCGTTATCAACCATGCCATGGATCTGAGCTGCAGGCTCTGGTTCCTTCCCAGGCTCACTGGATAGCTGGGAAGGAATTATTGGCCATGATTGGATGCAGCTGGTGCAGCTCTCAGAAAGGCTGAAAAACCCTCCTGAAAGACTCTTCAAGATGGTTCTGATAAATTCGAAGTTGGAGAGTTTTTATTTGCTTTCCATTAAAAAGCCATAAAAGAGACAACTGCTCATATGTTGCAGGAGGAATTCCTTTACCCTGTTGAGAGATGGCAGATGGAAAAACAGGAATTTTATGTTGCAGTGATAGCTGGCATGTTGTACATGTTAATGTCCTGCTTCCCATCTTCAACAAATCTCTAGATTTGGGGGTGAGGCAGTGGAAAGATTGGGACCTGTTTCCTGATGGCTGTTTGGGGCTGCTTTCTGCTCTTTGTGTGTGTGCCTACAACTCCCTGCCTCACCCACTGCTCATCTGCCCTCCCACTTTGGAGACCCAGGGAAAGTTTGACTCCCAGTTTTGCTCTTTTGTGGGACTTTCTGGTCACTGCTGGTGCTGTCAGGGGTTCCTGTGTCCTCAGGGTGGGGTTTGGGGTCTGTTGTCCACCCTGTGCCCCAGCAGAAGCTGCTGCAGGAGAGTTTTGTCCCCTGGTTGCTCTCCAGGCCAAAAGCAGTGGACAAGCTGAACAGAACAGCTGCTCTTGTTGCTTTTGCTGACATTCAAAACCTGCCTTTTCTGATGGAACAGATAATTTTTGTGGGAGCCCAAGAGATGAGATCCTTATTTCCCTGAACATCTCAGATGGATATGAAAGCAATATTTTGCTTTCTCTGATTTATGGGTGTGCCTTGCCAATGCCAGCAGATGAAATGGATTTTCACTTCAGATTGTGGAGACTCGTTACAGATGTACATTTATTTCTCTCTCCTCTGTTCCTCCAGAAGATTTGTACCTCCTGGCAGACTCCACAAGCTTTTGTTTTGGGTTGGGAAGAGCACAGAAAGGGTTTGTGCTACTGTTTGCATGAGCCACGAGAGCTGGAGCAGCATTCCTTGGGCTTGCCACTTCCTTAGGATTTGCTTCTCTTCTCCAGTCCCTGGGATGGAAATTTTCTTCCTTTCCAGTTTGCACTGATGATGTTTAGTAGAGCTCTGAATGTTTTGTCGCCTCATTTTCAGGTGTTTGGCACCAAACATTGGCTGAGACACTCCCCTTAGTTTGTCTTAATTGATTTCTTTGTTCCAGCCTTTCATGCCAGGGGGTTTTTGGCTGCTCCCAAAGTCAATTCCCAGGGGACAGCTCTCCCCATCCCCATCGTGTTCCTGCACCTCTTCCCACTTGTGTGAATTTCAAAAGCAGTGAACCATGGTAGATTTATGTCCCAGAGTGGCTTTTTATGGGATGCTGGTGCTCCACTTCCTGTACTCTCCACAGGATTTGTCCGTTCAAGGGATCAGGTGTGGGGTGGTCCTGGGACACCTATGGACACCTGAGCCTCATTTGGTGTCTGGGGGAGCAGAGGGGGCTTGGGACACCTGGGGAAACCCCAGGGATTGGCTTTGGGCTCTGCTCAGGTGTGGCAGTCCCTGGGGGTGAGGGATTGGCTCCTTTTTGGTGAAGGTTCAGCAGGAGCTGGGGATCCTGAGGGCTGGAGCACCTCCCCAGTGAGGAGAGGCTGGGGGGGCGGGGGGGGGCGANTGGGGTGGGATGGAATTCCCAGAGCAGCTGGGGCTGCCCCTGGATCCCTGGCAGTGCCCAAGGCCAGGCTGGACACTGGGGCTGGGAGCACCTGGGACAGTGGGAGGTGTCCCTGCCATGGCAGGGGTGGTCTAGACATCCTTTAAAGTTCCCTTCCAACCCAAACCATTTTTATTTTAGGATTTAGGATTTCATTTTAGGATTCTTTGCCTTGCTGCAACCCCAGGCCATGATTACTCGGTGGGCAGACAGGTGAGCTGAGCTCAATCCCATCCCTGTTCCCAGGCTGGGGGGCAGTTTTTGGGAGCTGCTGCTCCTCGCTCCCTGCTCCTGCAGCTCTCTGGGAATGTGCAGCTTTCCCAGCCATCCACCCGATGGCAGCACAGCGATGGATGTCACACTCCCGGCCTTCCCTCCCAGCCCTCGCTCCCACAGGGGCAGCAGTTTTTCCACGATCCACAAACACCCAAAAAACAAAAAACAAAAAACGCCAAACAAACAAAAAAACACGACAAAAAAACCCCCCAAAATCAAACCCAAAAAACTCCAAAAAACACACCAAAAAACCCACAAAAACCCCACAAAAACAAAACCAAAAAACTCCAAAAAAACCACAAACCAACCAAACAAAAAAACCCCACAAAAACCCAC
>VXBC01012410.1:0-15956 GCA_013399945.1 Ploceus nigricollis
GGTGAGTAGCGGTGCTCGGCGTGTCCGTGCTTGGGGAGAGGGCGGTGGGTGGGGGTCGGTCCTGAGGCGCCGAGTCTGACCCGGCGCTCCCGCGCTCTCTCTCTCCCTTGTCCCTCTGTGTGTCCGGTTCTTTCCCCACTGCCTGCTCTCGCCGGGCCTCCTGTCATGGTCCCCGCCGCCGCCGCCCCTCCGTCGCCGCCGCCGCAGTGCCCAGCCGGCTGGGGGAAGATGCCAAAATGGCCACCGGCAACTACTTTGGATTCACCCACAGCGGGGCTGCTGCCCAGTACAGGTGAGCACCGCCGCGACCCCCCGGGACTCCCGCAGAGCCCCTCTCCCTGGCCGGGACCCCGGACAACTCCCGCCCCTTGCCCCGTGCCGTGGGTTGTGCTCGGACCTTCCCGCGGCGCCCGCGGGTGTGTGTTCTTATCTCCCTGCGTGCCTGGGGGTGGGAGGTGGGGCTGGGCACCGCCGAGAAGGAGGAGGAGGATGATCAGCAACAGCATCGGGTCCCCAGGCCCTTAGATTAAAATGGCCACTTGCAGTCAGTCAGCAGCACCGGCGAGTCACCGTGTGCCGCCCCCAGGCCCGTCTCCTGCCTCAGCTTCGGGGAACACAGGCCTTGCTCCCCAAGGGTTTGCTGTCACTGTGGGAGACCAGAATCCCTTCTAACATGGGTTGAAAACCAACCTAAGGGAGGCTGGATGGATCAGGGAGAGGTGGAGCACCGGAAAATAGCAAGGGACTTAATCCAATTGAAGTAATGTTATGATTAATGTGTCTAAGAAAGTAGAGAAGGTACTTTCATGGGCAGGTACCTTTTTAAAAAATTATCCTACTCTGATTTCTAAGACCAGGAGCAGTATTCTAGTGGAACTTGAGGACCCATGACTGTGTTAGATAGTATAAGTTAGACACATACCTGTGTCTTATGTGTCTGGATAGATCTATTAATACAGGTATCATACAGACACACTGCCACAAGTCTCTATCTTTATATCATCTGTATCATCTCAGTTGTGGCCAGAGTGTTAAAAAGTAATTGGTAGCATCTATTATATCACAATTTTTGATATAGTATTCCTTAATTTGCTAAATACAGTCAGGAGCATTTTTGCCATTTTGGCTTGTATCGAAGTGACTCCTTAAAATCCACGTTTGAATCTTATGTTGCTCATTCCATAAATCTGCAATAAAGACCTTCCTCAATGCCTAAGTTGTGCTGAATAAGATAAAACTCAAAAGAATAAAGCAAATATATCAGAGATTATTAACAAATGAATGCAGAGGTGTGCTAGTAGCTAATAAAAATGGCATAGTTTTAGGAATATACACTTTTGTGGAGGTGTTGGAATAACTCCGTTTTTTCCATTGATTTTTTTCCTGAAAATGGATGTGAAGTACACTGAATTTAATTTACTCTGGTGTTTAATAGAGGATTAAATTTAGCTAATCTTCTGGTTCCTTTGGGTGCTCACAGTGCATGTATATGTTTATGTTTTACATGACAGTTATAGTGAATATATAGGACATATATAGAACTTCCTTTTAAGTATAAAGATTAAGTGAATAATAAACCAAGATCTGTATGTCTGCAGTTTTGAAGTGCAGATGAATTTTGAAAATCATCTTTTATTGCAGGGCTGAGGTGATCTTTAGACTAAAGATCCTGAACAGTTCCTTTGAAGTTGTATAATTGGAATAACATGCAAGTTTAATAGCTGATCCTAAGTGTGTTTTTGAGAAAATGGAAAACAGATCAAAATAACCTTTTTCCTTTGCTGTCATAAGTTTAAGATGCTGTTTAATTTGCTATCAGTTAAAGACTCTACATCCTATAAATGGTTTGTGTGTTTACCACATCTGGAAGTGAAGACAGGACCTTGTTAGGTCCTTACAGGTGTGTTTACAGAGTGCTACAAATAATGTTTTCCACTCCAGTGTATTTCCGAAGGAGATGGTGGTGGCAGGGGAAGGTGGTAAGATTTGATTTTACAAGTCTTTAAGTTTTTTCCCAGTATTTGAAGTGACAGTTCACAGAATTAAAAAATCGTGTTCTTGGAAACCAGGGCAATAAATAAACAAACAAATGTTTTTCTACCTACTTAATGCATAGGTGAGCCTCATAAATCTTGACAAATAAAAGGTGTTTCTGGATGCTGAACTAACCTATGGATTCTTAAATGTTGCTCAAAGTAACAAGTTGTTTTATGAGAAAAAAATCACACTTGCAGTTGAAGTCTTTAGTTCTTTATATATACACCATTTGGAAGTTCTGACACTGTAGTTTTTATAGCAGCAAACAGAAATTTTCATAATAAACACAGTATCAGTCACATTTTTAAAGGTTCTCTCTTGCCAAAATGGCTGTGAAAAATTCTGATCTGTTGCAAGAATATTAGTCTGCAGTTTTAGGTGACTCAATGCTCCCTAATGATAATAATCAGAATTTTATTGATTTCAGCACTTAGTTCAAAAATTTGTGCAATTCTTTTTAGCATACACACCTTTCTTGTAATGTCTTAAAGTATGAATATCTCAAAATATATCGAGTTTTCATCTGGAAACATGCAGAGAAACTAAAAAGCCTAAACTTTGCATCAGAAAGAAGACAGTCTAAGTAGATTCTGTTCAATTTCAAGGAATAGAACAGACTCTTCCAGGTGGAAGGGACCTACAGTCATTGTCCAGTCATTTGCCTGCCCACTCAGGGCTGGCCGAGTTCCAGCACGTTGTTAAGGGCACTGTCCAAATGCCTTTGAACACTGACAGACTGGGGCATCGACCACTTCTCTAGGAAGCTGTTCCAGTGCTTGACCACCCTCTCTTTATAGAAATGCTTCCTAATGGCCANTTCCCTCACCAATGCCTCTTTGCCTAAAAAGGATCCACAGCACCTCCCAGTTTGAATCATTAGCCAAGTTGCTAATGGTGCACCCAACTCTTGGTTGCCAGATCTAGCCCCGTTCAATACAGCCCTTTGAATGCTGCCATCCAGCCAGAGCACTGTGAATCTGCTTATCCCACAGCTGGACAACTTGTTGGAAAAGGATGCTGTGAGGGACAGTTCTAGCAGCTTTAGTGAAACTGGAACTGCATCCACTGCCTTCCCTTCATCCAGGATGCAAGCCAACCTTATGGTAGAAGGATAGGTTGGTTAAACAGGACTTTACTTTGTGAAACTATGTTGACTGTGGGAGATGATTGCATTGTTTTTTAACAATTCTTCCACCTTCCAGTAGCACTTAGTATCTCCATAGTTTTCCAGGAGCCGGGGTTACTCTAATAAGTCTCCAGTTCCGTTTCTTGCCTCATGCCTTTGTAAATGGGAATTATACTGGCAAGCTTCCAGTCAGCAGTGACCTGCCCAGACTCCTAAGGCCTTCAGTAGATGATTGAGAGGCCTTGCTGTAACAGCTGCTGGCCCATTCAGTATTCTGAGGTGAATCCCATCAGGGCCCATGGAGCTGTGGGAGCATTCAGTTTATAAGCTGGTCCCTCAGAATTTGAGTATTCACAGTTGTGGATCTCCCATTCAGACCACTCAAAAGAAAAAATTGCTCTATTGATTGCTGAAAGGTGCTTTTAAGGAAAGTTTCTGTATTTAATTCTAGACTTGTTGTAGACTGGTATAAACTCTTTCTGAATTGCAGTTCCTCAAAATGACAGTATTCTAATTTGTGTTATTAGTAGTGAATCATAGGATCATAGAATATCCTGAATTAGAAAGGACCCAGAGGGAACATCAAAGTCCAACTCCTGGCCCTACACAGGACATCCCCAAAAATCACACAGCGTGCCTGAGAATATTGTCTAAACATTTCTGGAACTCTGTCAGGCTTGGTACTGTGATCACTGCCCTGGGGAGACTGTTCCAGTGCCCAACCACCCTCTGGGTGGAAAAACCTTTTGCTGATACCTAACCTAAACCTCCCTGACACAACTTGAGGCTATTCTCTTGGGTCCTCTCACTGGTCACTACAGAGCAGAGATCAGTGCCTGCCCCTTTGCTTCCACTTGCGAGTGTGTTGAAGGCCACAGTGAGGTCTCCCTCAGTCTCCTCCTGGCTGAACAGACCAAATGACCTCAGCCACTCCTCGCGTGGCTTCCCCTCCAGGCTCTTCACCATCCTTATAGCCCTCCTGTGGACACTGTCTTACAGGTTAATACCTTTATAATATTGTGGCACCCAAAACTGTCCCCAGCACTTGAGGTGAGGTTGCCCCAGTGCAGAGCAGAGCAGGACAATCCCCTCCCTTGCCCAGCTGGAGATGCTGTGCCTGATGCCCCCAGCATAGGGTTGGCCCTCCTGGCTGCCAGGGCACTGCTGACTCATGTTCAACTTGCCATCAACCTGGAGCCTTAGGTCCCTTTCTGTGACACAGCTTTCCAGCCTCTCCTTCCCCAGTCTATCCACACATCCAGGGTTGCCTGGATCTAGGTTGTGGATCCAGTCTATCCACACATCCAGGTTGTGATAGGTGCAGAATTTAAAGTAAGAAGACATAGAAGTCACTGTGTCTTCCTGGAATTCCAGCTTAACCATGGCCATGGTGAATCATTTAAATACTCTGTCATCCTTCACATGAAGAAGAAATCAAAATTTGTCCAAGTCTTAACATTAAACACTGACATTTGAAGTGGTTATAAAGGCCAGGTTGATAGATGCTTAGGTGGTAGACCTTGGATTTGGAAAATTCAGGAGGACTGGGTTATTGCTGTTCAGCCCCAGCCAGCAACTAAGTACTACACAACCTCTTGCTCACTTCCTGCCCATCCTGGATTGAGATAGGAACAGTTCATAGTTGAAAGAAAATAAAGTATAATAATATGAATTATAGCAGTAATACTAATAAAAGTAATAGTAGTAATGAAGGGGTTAGGGGGAATAAAACCCAAGAGGAGAAAGCAATGCAGAGCACAATTGCTTATCCCCTGCTGAGTAATGTTCAGCCTGTTCTCCAGAAACAATCAGCAGCTTCTGGCCAGCTCACCCTAGTTTATACATGCATGCATGATGTTCTGTGGCATGGAATAGCCCTTTGGCCAGTTTGGGTCAGCTCTCCTGGCCATGCTCCCACCCAGCTTCTTGTGCACCTGCACACTGGCAGAACACAAGGAATTGAAAATTTCTTGACTGGGAGTGAGCCCTACTGAGGAGCAGCTAAACCATCTCTATGTTATCAGTATAATTCTCATACTAAATCCAAAACACAGAAATGAACCAGCTACTAAGGAGAAAATTAACTCTACCCCAGCCAAAATCAGGATGGGGATGCAGAACTTGATAGTACTTACTGTTGTGACAGTATAATCAGTAAAGTTCCTTCAACTGACTAGATGAGAGGAGGAATAGATTACTGTATTTATTAGTTCATGAATACTAATTTTCATAAAACATACTTGAAATCTGGTTTCATATTTAATCAAAGACAGCAAAAGAGCTATGTGCCCTTTAAACCTGTAAATAATGTATTAGAAGCGTTTTTGTTCCTTTCAGTGTTGTTGCTGCATAAAATTTCCTGCTACCCTACTCATTTAAAATGCTTTGTGTGTGTTACCCAGTAATAATATCATGATTTACTGAGGGAAGCATTAGATTATGCAAATAGTAATGCAGGAAATTTCTCTGAACATTACAGGACCTTTACAGTTTGTGATTTCTGCTAGTGGTGGCATTGGGACCTAGGGTTATAAACCTGCATGCAATACAAATCTCATTTGTTACTTATTGAAGTGACTGTACTAATCCGTCTGTTTAGGAGCCTGAAATAAATGTGGAATTTGGTGGTACTAGTCATCTTTTTGTGTGTGTGCATACCATGTACCTCACCTGAGCCACTGTGTGACTACTCAGTTTGAAATTAACACCCTAATATTGGCTTGTCCTTCCAGTGTAAAATAATATTAGCGTTCTTAGTTCGGTGCTGGAGAGGGGTATAGTTATGCTTTTAATCTCAAATTGGCTGGTTAAAATACTGATGGAGAGATAGGGGCATTGAGTAACGTTTGGACAGAGAAGTGTGCAAATGTGATAGTCTCTTTAATTAACCTTGTATTGTGGTTTTGGTTTCTGTTAAAAAGGTGAAGAATCTTTTAAGTGTTGTGAGTTTCATCTTGGTGGTATTCATACTGTGTCTTGCTCTAACGAGGCAGAACACTGATGGGAGACACTTGGGTAGTTAGGAATGATTTGTTAACTTCGAATTGCCTTCAAGCAGCTTGAATATTACTGAGTGTGGTGAGCTGCACAGATAAAGGCAATTTTAGCAGTGCAAGTTCAGAGCAGACCACAGTGCCTGTGAGTCCAGGTTAAGATGCAATCTTCTAGGCAGCAGAATGGAAGTGTACTCTTGCAATTACAGCAGGTTTGGAATTCAAATGTAGTGCACCATGTTACAGCATATTCAAGTGGTGCAAAAAAACGAAAGTGAATTGCTATGCGTGGATGAGTTGGCTATTGAGAATTGATTGGGGGTGGAGTGTTCTTTTCACAATTGCTAATATTTCTTAATTACTTTTTTCTTCAATATCTGCCCCAGTTAACTGTTCTTCGTCCAGATACTGGTTTGAAAAGTATTGAGTCTTTCGGAGATGTTAGGGCTGTAATTCGCACAGGCATACCCAGACCAAGGTTAAGGTATCACTGAATATAATTCAGTCTTGTGTTGGAGAAAACGGAATGGTGAGGACAGCAGTGGGTGGAACTTCTTCTGCAGACAGTATGTACTGCTGTACTTGAGCAGTGAAGGTAATCAGTTTTACCATAGGATGAAGCTAAAAACTCAGAATGCTTGCTCTGTGTACTTTATGCCCATGCTCTCTTGAGTTCCATCACGTCTTGACACGTACATTCTTAGCAGAAGAGACTTCGCTGGATATGATAGAGCTGTGTGGAGCTGATTCTCTTTTGGTCAATGAGTGCTAGTGTTTAGTGCTGTGGTAAACATGCTGTTCTAGCTCAATGTACACAAGAAGCCTCCAGTACTGTTGTTTGTGAAAGGATTTTGGTGGACTTCTTTTCAAATCAGTGAGGTCCCCTCTCAAAGGAGATATGCCAACATTAGAAAGGCAATAAGGGGCTCTGGGTTTGTTAACCTGGGTTGTATGCCAGTATTGCAATAGGCTATAATAGGGAGACAGAGAAGGTGGTGAATGAGGGGGAAAGGTGCCTTGAGTCAAAGAAGCCTTTGTCATTTTAAGGAGGGAAAGCCTGACAATGAGTTGAAATTTGCAGCAGGTGCTTGTCTTTAGGAGCTGAGCACTTTGGGAACATTTTCTATTAATGGTATAGCTGTGTCCTTCGTATCCTCAGAATTGGTTGATGGTTATAGGCTTAACTGTGGGGTGTTAAATTATGTGTGAAATTTTATATGCTACTAAAATACAACAATGGTAGCTTAGAGCATAGTTACATTATTGGTGCTAGAAAAGCAAAGTAGTAGCTTAAGACAGGAAATACAGAATGTTTTAACAATTTAGTACAATTTTCCATACTAGTGAAGTTTCCTTCCTTTTATGGAGAACTTGCCAATTTTAGCGTTTTTTCTGTTTAGCATCTTCATTAATGGTCCAGATGTTAGGGCAGAGTGTACTCTCAGCAAGCTTGTTCATGACAGAAAATGATGAGGAGTGACTTACATGCCAGAGGGTTACAGTGACATCCAGAGGGACTTCAAAAATCTGGATTAAAGGGCTGCCAAGAATCTCGGGAAGTTCAACAAGGGGAAGTGCAAAGTTCAGTATGAAGGAACAACCCCATGCACTAGTATATACCGTGGGCCACCCAGCTGGAAAAGAAGAGGACCTGGGGGTCCTGGTGAACACCAGACTTGAATGTGAACCAGCAGTAGGTCCTTGCAGCAAAGAAAGAGAATGGCATCCTAGGATGCATTAAATAAAGTATTACCACGTGGGTGAGGGAGATGATCATTCCCCTCTTATACAGTGCCAGTGAGGCCACACCTGGTATCCTGTGTCTGTTTTTGGGCTTCAGTACAGGAGAGATATGGATGTACTGGAGAGAGCCCAAGAGGCCCACCAAAGCTGCTGAGGAGTCTGCAGCATTTCACTAATGAGAAAAGGCTGGGAGAGCTGGGACTATTCAGCCTGGAGGAGGGTGAGGGGGATCTTACTAAGTATAAATACCTGAAGGAAGGCTGCAGAGAGGACAGAGTCAGGCTTCTTTTCGGTGGTGCCTAGTGCCAGGACCAGAGGCAATGGGCATAAACTGGAGCACAGGAGGTTCCCTCTGAATGTGAAAAAGCACTTTTTGAATACAAGAATGACTGAGTCCTCGTGCACATGGCCTAGGTAAGTTGTGGAGTCTCCATCCTCAGAGATGCTTAGAAGCTGTCTGGATATAGTTCTGGATGTTTGGCTGTAGGTGATGTGGGATTGGACCCCTGATGACCTCCCGAGGTTCCTTCCAATCTCTGCCATTCTGTGATTTTGACAGGGATGATGTTAGTAGTTGCTTCTTTTTTAAGCAGATGTAACCTCTGAAGCTCATTTTTGTTTTGCATATTACCGTTCAAGGCCATTGAACAGACTTGAAGAAAATTAACTCTTTAAAGAAAGCAGTATGGGCAGTGGGCTGTCTGTTGTGTGTAGCCAAGAAAAGAGAGGTTAATACAGAGCATATATTACAGCACTGTTACAGACACCTGCAGTATATACAAGGAACAAAACATGACAGAATTTTATTTGATTTAAATCAGTTTGTGAGACTAAATGTAGAGATTATCAAAGAAAAAATGATGTTTTGAAAACATGAAGCTGTTAATCTTTGAGGTGAGTTATTGATAAGTGTATGGTTTAGCTATCTAGTGGCAATCAATAATTTTTAATGGCATGATGCAAACAAGTTTTTAGAACAAGGAAGGGGAAAGGAAAACTCAAAATGGCTACAAAACCCTGTCTTTTTGAGGCTTTATGTAGTTAAACCATAGAATGTATTACTGCTGAAATTTAGCAGAATTCATGAGGGTATAGCACATTTGCATTCCTTCAGGCCTCTCTGGATTCCGAGTGAATTGCATTAGAATAGGAAAAAAGTGATTTTCCTTAAAGTTCTAAGAAGATATTCAAATATTGAAAATTTTATGCCTGTAGTAAGTGACAGGCTCCAGAAATACAGAGGCAAAGTCACTCCTAAAGTACAACATACTGTAGTGTGATATTTCATTTCACCATTTTATGCTCTCTATTGTCAAGTGTGTTTAGGAGAAAAAAGCTCACTTTTTTATTTTTTTCCTTGTTAATTCTAATTTTGGTTTTGTTTTGCTCTGTCCATGTTCCATTAGCACATCTGAAACTTCATCTGACCAGTTATTTAGGAGTGCCTCTTCCTAGGTTAGGATCTGAAGCAGTAGCAGATTGCACTGCTTCTAACAGTTTTTACAGAACTAGAACATACTTGTTTCAATCATCATGTTCCTGAAAGAACTGCAGAACTGTGTTTTTGCTATTCTGCTATTAATAGACTAATCTGTGAAACTTTGAGAAACCTGGCACTTAGATTTCACCAAATATGGTTCCTTAATGCTAAAATGTTCCAATGTTCTTAAAAGGTACAAATCAAAAAATACATCCTTATTAATGGAAGGTTTTATTCAAGATACTCAAAAAACTATTTTAGAACTTACCTTAAATGTCATGCATGGAAATCACTTCTTTAAATTTAAAAAAAACCAAACCCCTGGAAGAAATATGTTTTGAAAGTTGTAATTTCTGAGGAATATTGTCTTTTGGGTAGAGACATACTTGGTTTTAGGCCGGATCCTAACTGTCTATCAAAACAGCACTCGTCAGAAAACTGGAAAATCAGAGATGTTCTTTGCGTCTTGGAGGAGAGTTTTCAGTGTTCATCAAGATAAACAGAGCTGAAATAGGAGCAGCATTTGTGTGCATGTGTTGCTTGTTAATACAGCAGCATGCTGAAGATAAGCATGTTATGTGCACATGAGTAACAATTAATTTCTTCTTTTTTTATTCAAATAAATGAATCAAGTGTGATGAAAAGCAGGGCTTACAGGGAACGTTTTCTGTGCTTCCTGTATACATACCCTTTATGTGCTATATGTCTTACTTGGAAGTAGGCTGCCTTTTCCTGAAAATGTATTATTCCTCTGACAGTAAGTGCTACAGATGGATTATCACATTTCTTAATGCATGACTTACTCAGCAAATACCTTAATGGGGAAAATAACGTATCTTACAGTCTTCATTCATCTGGCAAAATAGATAGCATTATATTAAAATGTTATATTTTCTTTATATTGCTAACATAAAAATACATAAAGTTTTCTACTTCCCATTTAGTTTTAAGCCAAATGCACCCACACATTTTTTTCTAGAAAAGAGCAGTAGCTGGAAATGAAAAAAGACAAGACATAAATGTGTTGCAGAATTCAATATTTGTTTCAGAATTGCTCTTAATACTGTGTCATTCTTTGGAAATCCAGATCTTCTTTCAGTGTTGCTGTTGGAAAGTAACTAACAAAAGTTCTCCTGTATTCCATCTAGCAAGTTCTTATCTAAGCTTTTTCGGGGAATAATACTGCTTATTTGCAAACCTACCTTATATGGCTGTTTAAGTGAGACAAACACGTGGTTGTGGAGCTGAAGAAAATTGTCTTGCCAAGTGGACACCTGTACCTCATTAATTGCTGTTGACCAGCAATTTCTGTTCTCTACAACTTTCTCTACAACGTTTAAGTGTGCTGCCAGCTTTTTTTTTTTCCTTTTTTTTTTCTTTTTTTTCTTTTTTGCTTTGAAAGTCGGCGTTTCTTTTTTGTATAAAAAGCACTGCTACAGTGTTCTTGCTGAGGGTCTTTAGGCAGTTCAGAAAAGGTTATTAATTGCTGCTTGAATATTCTGCTTTTTGACAAGAGAAGTAAAAGTTAGCAACAGAATTATGAAATTAATCTAGTTATTTTAGTAAGAAATACAGAGTAGTGATTGCTAATGCCTTCTGTTTTGAGAGCTTGTTGTCAGGGTGTAGACTTTTTGTTGCTGATGTTTTAATACAAGTTGGCCAAAGGGTAGAGGTTTCCAGGCTAAGTATCTACCTAGAATTACACTGGTTTTTGTAAATCTGTGATGTAGCTTATTTGATTTTGTGGTGTAGAATTGTGCAGGGAGATCTTTGCAATTATTTGGTGCCTCAGTGATTACAATGGAGAATTTGCAAACAAGAAAAATATTTTAAAATACTGTTTTATTTCAGAATGACAGTTCTGGGTTTACACAACGGAGTCCAATGTCGATACCATGCAACAGCCACTGTATTACTCTTATATCCAACTTAAAAAGTATCAGGGCAAAATGTGAACCTTTTCTCACCTGTTTGAGAAAAGGTACTTGCATTTGATGAGAGGAGTTTTGTGCGCAAGACAACAATGTGGATAAGGCCAGTTTTTGCATTGGTCTTTGCTCTGGGGCGAATTATGCAAGATTGAGAGACAGGGTGGCCCCTCACCCCCACCCCTAGAAAATCAGATTATCATGGAATTAGAGAAATACACTGTGGAGAAACATACATGGTCACAGCTCACTGTAATCAGTCTTATCCAGTAGGTTTAATATCATAGTGGTATTTTACAATATGTGGCACTTGTGCTGATACTAATACAACAGAGAGATTGGTATTTCCCCTCATTAGTGTCAATAGAAATTATAATAGATGTTATTCAAAGATTTGAGTCAAAGGTGTTTCACAAAAAATACTTGTGCACAGTAATACAGTATTGCTAATAAAGAGTTAACCTCTCGTTTTCTTGGAGTTATTCAGTTAGAATGTGAAAGATGAGGACAAGTTAAGTGTACACTCTGGTGTAAAACTACTGAATAGAGGTGACCTTGTTTGGGAAGAGGAAATAAAGAGGATAAGGAAATATTATACATGTGGAAGTTTAAAAACAGGTAAGGAGAGACAAAACATTTAGGTAAGGTCCTGCAAACGACCTTCTGTAGTTGACTGAAATATATACCTACAGAATCTGGAGCAGAACAGCTGGGGGCAGCATGTGGCTCTAGATGGGATAGTGAAATGCAGTGACACAGACACCTGAACAGGAAGATGAGCATGGAAGAGTGTATTGTTCCCAGAAAACAGGAATTAAGTCAGCTTTGTAGGGAAGCATTATTTCTATTACAATCAGAAAGACCTAAAGAAATAGGTCTGGTATCAATAAAATACATTCTTTTTGAATAAAAATTTCTTGAGGAAGATGTGATTTAACAGTAGTACAGCAGAGTACAATTGGAAGCTACTCATAACTTCCTAAATTAAAGAATGATTTATTCTGAAAGTGAATTTAAACACTCCAAGAATTGTTATGTGAAGTTGCATTGAATTGAGTGGTCAGAAACTGGATCTGCCTTTGTAGGTGTTGGTCTAGAGCTCATTTGCTTTTGAAACTGGAGCTTTCATAAACTAAGGAAAAAATTCTTGACAGGATGCTCAAACATCATGTGCTGGTTTTGACTGGGGTGGAGTTAATTTTCTTCATAGTAGTTGATATTAGGCTGTGTTTTGGATTGTTGTGGATTTGTGAAAACAGTGTTGGTAATACAGGGATGTGTTCATTATTGCTGAGCAGTGCTCTCAGAGAGTCAAGGCCTTTTCTGCTCCTCACTCCACCCACCAGTGGGGGCTCTGGTGGTGCACAAGAAGTTGGAAAGGGACACAGCCAGGACAGCTGACCCCAACTGACCAAAGGGACATTTCATACTATGTAGCATCATGCTCAATGATAAAACTGGAGGGAGAAGGAGGAAGGAGATGGTGTTCAGAGTGATGGTATTTGTCTTCCCAAGTAACTGGTTTTTTGTGATGGAACCTGGCTTTCCTGAGATGGCTGAACACTTTCCTCTTTTCTGGACATAGTGCTGCACCTCAGTGTTTTGTGTGGGGCCCAGAACTGGACACAGGATTCAAGGTGTAGCCTCACTGGTGCCTGAGTGCAGGGGAAAAATCACTGCCCTGGTCCTGCTGGCCACACCATTGATGATACAGGCCAGGATTCCATTGGTGTTCTTGGCCACCTGCGCACGCACTGGCAAACTCATGTTTCCATGCTCAGCCACTGTTGACCAGCACCCCCAGGTCCTTTCCCACTAGGCAGCTTTCCAACCATTCTTCCCCAAATCTGTAATGTAGCCTGGGGTTGTTGTGACCTAAGGACAGGACTCTGACTTGGCCTTGTTGTGCCTCAGATGATTGGCTTTGGCCCATTAATCCATCCTATCTGAATCCTTGTTTTGTTTTGCTTATGTGTGTGGCCTTTGTTTTTCATATTAAACTGTCTATCTCAACCCACATGCTTTCTCACTTTTACTCTTCCAGTTCTCTCCCTCCTTCCACTGTGGGGGAATGAGCAAGTGGCTGCGTGGGGCTGAGTTGCCAGCTGGGGTTAAAACATGACACACTGGAACAGCTTGTCTAGAGCAGATTTGGAGTCTCCGTTCTTGGAGGTGATCAGCCCCTGACCAGACAAGGCCCTGAGAAACTTCTAGCTTTGAAATAAGCTGTGTTGTGAGCATTGAATAAGGACAGGTGACTTCCAAATCCTTGTTTAAACTGAATTATTGTGTGAGTTTTAAACTCCTCCAGGTTAATAAAGCAAACTGAATCAAGTGTATTTGGAAGAGAGCTTGGACTCAAAAATGCTAATAAGGGATATTAGAATTTATTTTGGGGTAGAGAAGAATTGATCTACAAAGAGAAGTGGCTGCATCAATGAGTTAGCTTCTTTCTCTGCAGTCCTACCATACCTATTGGTGTATTCTTAACTCATAGAACATAGAGAGCAATTTGTATAAGTTCACCTTTTCCCCATAGTGTTGAGGGATGTGGTGAAGAGCATGCCTGTGGTTTTTTACCATAGCTCAGCTGACATACTGTATTTCACTGGTGTTCTAATAACTTGATGATGTGCCTAGATCTTTTGGAGACTTATTTATCAAGACTAAGAAGAAATACTTGATGTGGTGCAGTATGAAAAATGACTGGTTAAGGTAGAGATTAGTAAAAGAATTGTAGAGAAGGAGCTGGTAGAAGTAATTAGTGTAATTAGAAGAACTATTATCAAATAGCCGTAATTGCAGTGGAGTTCACTAGGGATTGGTTGTGACTTTAGTATTTTTACTAGTGTGGCATACTGTGCTATTTGATGCGAGGGAAGTAGAGTCAGTACACAGGTAACTTTACAAGAATCTGTTCTGAGGAAGCTAGACTGCTGGGAAAGAAAGCAGTTGTCTGGAGTAGAGTGGGTGGCACAGCTGAAACTTCGTCTGAAATGACGCATGAGGTTCTTGCCATCTGTAGTCAAAAGAAAACAGATAATATTAAGATAGGCGCACAGATGAAGGAAGAGTGGAATAGGGAGTTTGGCAAAATAATCTAGGAGGAGCTAAGTTCATCTCAGCAAACATGATGAGGCATTAATTACCAAACCAGGATAAGAACTCTTGTCAATTAATTAAGGAAGTTGGCACAAGGATATTTTTAGGTAAATTAATTACATTAAAACATAAGTCTGGTCATCTTAATATTAAAGGTTTTCAGTAAGACCATGGAAGAGAAGAATGTCACAAATTTAGAGGAGATGTCACCATTAATTTCTGTTACATAATGTAAAACAACTTTTAGAAAGGAAGAAGTCAGTTCTAGAATATTTTTCTTGCAGTCTTGCAAACTCGATCACTAGCTCTGCATGGTGCTGCAGAAGCAAGGGGAACAGGTTTGCTAAAATAAACATGGTCATAGAACCTGTATTAGCCTTAGAAATCTAATTATTTGGGCTGTTAATTCTATGCCATGATAAGGAATTTTGCTGCTTAGTTGCACCAGAAATGAAGTTGTCTGTACCATAATCTTGTTAATAGTTCTGCTGGTAATGTTCATAATCTTTTCATAATTTTGAATACTGAAAACTATCAGGTATCTTTAATCATACATATTCTGAGAACAAAAGCATTTTCTTTGTTTAACTCACTGGTACTGTTTCTTTGTAGTGTGTTGTGAGCACTGTATCTTATTTTGTAACAGTAAGAGTTTCATGAAGTGGGGAAAAGCCACACTAGTGCTTCTGCACAAGTCATCTGCCCTTTTTTGCTCCATTTCCATGTATATATATGTATATATGATTAGTATGGGTTCTGACTCTCAGCAGACCTATTTTGTAAGCTGCTGTGTTCTTAACATTTTCTGCCACGCTAGAATATGACCCCAACAGGAAACCCTCACATTGTTTTCTGCTAGATTAATGAGTTAAATCAGTGCACTGAATTAACTCGCTGAATGGCTTGACAAGTAGCAGAATTAGCACCAGGGATGGAATAAGATGGCTTAGCCAGGGTTGGTGTTTAGGAGAAGGGAAGACTAAGAGTGGGAAAAGTGTGATGCAAGACTTACCTTGTTAGACTGTTGATGTGTTCAACTGCAGTCAGTTAAGCAGTCTGCTGTCTGTTTACTCAGTTTAATGTGATTTTAGTAGATATATATGGCCATGATAATTACTATTTTACACTTCTGTACTGTTAGTTATGTAGATAATGAAGCCTAATTTTATAGACTGTCATTCACGTCTACCATCATAAAACAATCTTCCTGAATTTTGTGATGGAGTCCAGTTTCTCATGTTAAGTAAACAGAATTTTCCTGTAAGCATCAGGGGGGAGGAGGAGTTGCAAGCAGCAATGTGAGGTACATCAGAGTGGTTTAGGTCTTTTCATTTTGCTCTTAGGCTAATAATTGAAAATAACATAAATCATTGTGGTATGTACAACTCACAACTGAAGTAAAATTGGATAGAAGGCAAGTAGTCTGTTAAGCAGTGAGGGACATATGATGGGAAGAAGGTGGAGTCCAGGCATGTAAGTCCATCAGTAGTAAAAATTTCTCTGTTTCTGCTGTAAGAATGGTTTGGGGCGGGGGGGGTGGCGAGGGA
>VXBC01012410.1:15974-26493 GCA_013399945.1 Ploceus nigricollis
TGTGTGTGTTTTTTTAATTTATTAAAGTAAGTGAGTCCTGCCGTAATTGAGATGACAAAATCAGGTTTTCTAAAAATAAGTAAGAAAAAATTACTGAACACAAGAGAGTTGTGGAATTGTCTTTTGTGAAATTAAAAGTATATAGATATAGCTATTATTGAACAGCAGTGTAGGAAATGTACAAAAAGAATCAGTATATCACTGAATCCCCCACTTGATGTCATTGTTCCAGATAGTGATATTTTACCTGCTTCACTTTATTTGCTTAAAAATCAAAATAACTATTCCAAGATTCTAATCATGATCCACAGTTATACATTATAATAGGACAACATCATGCAGAGTTACATATCAGTACAGGACAGTAATTCTAGTTTCTGTTCAAGTAATTAAACCTTTGAAGCAATCAATTTTTATTTCTGCTGTTAGTATTCGTGGATTTTTAGTAAACTGCCACATATTAGCATCCTACCTGCAAATTTTAGAGAGGCGGATTAGTCTCAGCATGTGCCTGGAAGGTTGCCAGAGCTCTGGTAGTGGTTTTCTTGCTTGATGTGACTGTCTGCACTTTTTTTCGTGTTGCGTCNTACTATTTTACACTTCTGTACTGTTAGTTATGTAGATAATGAAGCCTAATTTTATAGACTGTCATTCACGTCTACCATCATAAAACAATCTTCCTGAATTTTGTGATGGAGTCCAGTTTCTCATGTTAAGTAAACAGAATTTTCCTGTAAGCATCAGGGGGGAGGAGGAGTTGCAAGCAGCAATGTGAGGTACATCAGAGTGGTTTAGGTCTTTTCANTGCTTCACTTTATTTGCTTAAAAATCAAAATAACTATTCCAAGATTCTAATCATGATCCACAGTTATACATTATAATAGGACAACATCATGCAGAGTTACATATCAGTACAGGACAGTAATTCTAGTTTCTGTTCAAGTAATTAAACCTTTGAAGCAATCAATTTTTATTTCTGCTGTTAGTATTCGTGGATTTTTAGTAAACTGCCACATATTAGCATCCTACCTGCAAATTTTAGAGAGGCGGATTAGTCTCAGCATGTGCCTGGAAGGTTGCCAGAGCTCTGGTAGTGGTTTTCTTGCTTGATGTGACTGTCTGCACTTTTTTTCGTGTTGCGTCAGTGGACTTCTGCTCGAGCAAGTGGGGCCAGCTTCTAAAATTCTAACCATGTGTTGGAGAAGTCCCCTATCAGATATGTGTGTCTAAGTAATTACAGCAGTTCTGAGCTGATTTTCATGGCCGTCTTTGAAATTTCATTGCTTGAATATGTTGTAATGAAAAACTTCATGCTAGTACAGGTCAGTAATAAGCTCTCCCACAAAAGTAGCATTTTTCTTAGTTTGATGGGTGTGTCACTTTACTGAAGAACTACTAAAGCATTTAAAACTTGCCAGTCTGGAAAAGCTAACAGTTTGGGACTACTGCATTATTTTGTATGAAAGACTTGTGTTCCACTGCTTAGAGAAAACTCAACACAAACACCCCTCCCTTATGAAGTAAATAATCGTCTACATGAAATATCAGGAACTGTAGAGATAGAACACGGAGTAATGGGTACAAATTGGAAGAGGGGACATTCAGGTTAGGTGTTGGGAAGATATTCCTTATTCTGAAAGTGGCAAGACAGCTGGAACAGATTGCCCAGGGAGGTTATGGGTGTCCCAGCCCTGGCAGCACTGGCCTTGAACAATCTGGTCGAGTAGGAGTTGGCATGGAGGTTGGGACTAGATGGTCTTTAATGTCCCTTCCTGTGTGTTAACATGCTGTGATTATGTTCTATGTGTCCATCCACAGAAATTTAAGAATGGTACAGCTTTTTTCATGGGGATGGAAGATGGTTAATAAAAGCTATTAAATAAGAGTATGCACAGATAGAAGGCTGCTCCAGATCTGTGTGTAGAACAGGCAAAGTATTAATCAAATCTGGGATTTTGAAATGTGTAAGCATTAGCTTTGTACATTGGATTAATTACTTACTGTCTTCTGCCAATACAGCCAGCAGCCAGCTTCGGGTGTAGCCTACTCCCATCCAACCACAGTTGCCAGCTACACTGTCCACCAGGCCCCGGTGGCAGCTCACACGGTCACTGCAGCCTATGCCCCAGCCGCAGCCACGGTGGCGGTGGCCAGGCCTGCCCCAGTGGCCGTGGCAGCTGCTGCCACAGCTGCTGCCTACGGCGGGTATCCCACAGCACACACAACTACAGACTATGGCTACACGCAGCGGCAACAAGAAGCTCCACCACCACCACCTCCTGTCACCACGCAGAATTACCAGGTAGGTTCCTGCTGTGTGATTTTTAAAAGGTGCTTTGAGAGGAGGAAGCCTGTTTGGAGAAGAAAATGTGATTTTGTGCAACTGCTGCTGTAAAGAAAAGCACTGTCTTCCGTTAGCTTAGATCTTGGCTTGGTGTGCAGTAAACTGGGCCATGGCGCTGAAAAGACTGTTCCAGTAAAAATTTTCAGTAGAGGTAGAAATAGTTCCTTTGTCAGGTTCCTGGGTGCCACTGGAGTCTAGTACCAAGCCTGTGAGAACAGAAGATTGCTCTAGGAGATAAACTACCCTGTAGGTAGTTTTTGGATATCCTCTTCTGAGATCCCTGCCGAACTGTCTGTGGTTACAGGCTCTTTCAAAAGGGCTTTTGAAAGAAATACTATCTTGAAATACTATGTTTCTTGCAATAGTTTTTCAGCTTTTTAATTCTGAACTTATCAGGGCATTATCTAGATTCTAATTAGTATTTTGGTTTGTTTAAAAGGACTATATTATTGCTATTATTTTGTATAGCATCTGTAATTCGTTATATATTATGAGGTCAGTTATTAGATACATTTGGAAAAAAAGAGAGTCCCCTAAATGAAATGAATTCCTGTTTACACAGGTTGGACAAGAAAAGATTTTGTTGTTGTCTTTATTGGAATTAAAAAGCATTTTAATAAATTAGTATATTTCAGCTCTAGTAGTTCGTGCCTTGTTCCCCCTTGGTTGGTCAACTCTTTGTGCTTTACCATAAAAATGATGAGGATGAGACAATGTATGTAGTATGTACATGCATGTAGTGGCTTCCGGGTCATCCTCCTCCTAAGCTTATTAGAGATCTACTGAGTTGTAAGACTGTTTGAAGACTAGTTACGGTTCCCTAATGAACTAATTGATACACTAAAAAGTAAAGAAGGCTTTAAAAGTACCACTTTCATACTCTAAAAAATATAACCAAGAAAAATGTTGTTAATGATGAGATTTTTAAAGCCAGTACAGGCTCATGTTTCTACCGCTGAGAATTTATTGGGACTTGTAGAAATTCATGTTTTGTAGAGATCTGTGGTGGGTTTTTTCTTAATATTTTACAGAAATAGAATCTGATACTGTAATTAAAAACTATTGAGAGTAGATGCTTTTCAAAAATAATTTGGTAGAGAAAGGGATTAATAGCATGAGGATAGTTTCAGTATTGAGTCTGTAAAAGGCGGTTAGGACTGTTTCAGGCCTAAAGTATCTATGAAAGTAAGTTTAGTTTCTCTAATGCATTTATTTGTATATACTGTACGTGTAGATGGGGAGTTTTTATTTATACGATATAGTTTTTATTTATATTATTATATGAGTAGGGTAGAAGACAATACATTATTATTTTGACTCTGCTAATCATTTCTATTACTCTAGCGATATACCTACAGGTGGTTTCTCTGTTTTGAATCCTTAGGATTCCTACTCTTATGTTCGATCCACTGCCCCCGCTGTGGCATACGACAGCAAACAATATTATCAGCAGCCAACCGCGACCGCGGCAGCCGTGGCTGCTGCTGCCCAGCCGCAGCCCTCAGTGGCTGAGTCCTACTACCAGACAGGTGGGTGGCATGATTCAAGCTGCTCTCGTTACTCACAGTCTTGTCGACTACTTTAAGCCTTAAAAATAGTTGTTTGACTGCTTCACATTATCTTCTTTTTTTGTTTTAAGTTTTGTCACGTAATCTCTGTCACTGTGTGGAAAGTTTTTCTGTGCCTAGAACTTCAACACTTGTGACATTGCCATAAGTAGCTGCATCTGAGGTTTGGACTGCCACTAAATACATTCAAAACATACTTCTAGGCAAAGTTCTTACTGATTTGTCTAGAAACCTTGCTGAAGTAGTTGAGATAATCAGTGTTGTGTTCAGATGATAACTCAGTTAGAAATACTCTTTTGATTCTCTAGGAACTTCATGTATATAATTCTCTAATTATTTGTATCATGATTGCTACAAAGCATGAATCTTCCTTAGTTTTTTTTTTACGTAGAATTAAGAGGAAAGTTTAGGTGTGTTTTGGTTTACAGTATTGTAGTAAAACTGTTGGATAAGAAGTTTGTTTAAAACCATGTTAAAAACAAGATAGCACAGTTAAAAACAAATAAATTTAAGGCTTATTACTGTGAGCTGTGACTTGATTGAGATACATGGTATGCAGTGCATAGCCATGACAGTAAACCAACCCAATGCACAACGCTAAAAAGCAAAACAAATGAAACAAAACTCCCAAAACAAACCCCCACTTCCTACACATTTGTTCACAAACATGTTGTTAATTTTCCCTTAGTATGGTTTGCATTTCACTCAAATAAAACATGTCAATGTTTCTACACTTGTATTTTCTATCCTCATTAGCTCCAAAAGCAGGATATAGCCAAGGAGCAACTCAGTACACCCAGGCCCAGCAAACACGGCAAGTGACAGCTATAAAACCTGCGACCCCAAGTCCAGCAACAACGACATTTTCCATATATCCAGTGTCCTCGACTGTGCAGCCAGTGGCAGCTGCAGCCACTGTTGTTCCATCCTATACTCAGAGTGCGACGTACAGCACAACAGCAGTAACTTACTCTGGTAAGAATTTTGCATGTTTTCTTGCTAGAATCTTTGAAGTTGCTGCAGAAGAGGCTTTCAACACTCAGAAGTTTAGCAGTTCATGCTCAATTACATTGTAGTCTGCTGAGACGTAGCAACCAGTTCAATCATTACAATGGCAGAATGTTCTGTTGTATCTTTAAAAGAGTTTTGATGTCTTATGTACATATTTTTTAGATGTGAGAATATACAAAGTACTAGCATTGCTGCCTGAGCAGTGACTTATTGTAAGGTGAAAAGGAGAAATCAGGGAACTTAAGGAAATGCATCCACATAGATATTATTCCCAGGAAACAGGAAGGGTGCATGCAGTTACAGAGACAGGGAGGAACAGTTCAGTATAAATGTTTTAAGTTTTGATTGTCCTGACCCAAAATGGAATGAGAAATGTGTGCTGGGAAGACTTTTATTCAACCATTAGGAATCCAAAACATAGTTAAAGATGAAAATATTGTAACTTCATTGCCATAGATGGTAATTAACTGGCATGTTATAGCTACCCTGAACTTTTTGTTTTCTTTTGTTTCCTGCTTAAAAAGGGATTTGTGTACTTCCTTGAGACAGAGCCTAATTTCTTTGATTTATTCAACTAGAAATCAAGGACTGTGTAGCAAGGTTTTAACTAGAAATCAAGGACTGTGTAGCAAGGTTTTAGTGAGTGAAGCATCTTCTCTGTACCAAAACAACTTAAATCACTGAAATAAGATGTAATAGCACTAGATGTTCTGTCTTTTATCTTCATTTTTTTCCCCTTCCTCTCCATATTATCAGTCCTTGCCATTTGGAAACATGAACAGCAAATCTGGTTCTAGAAGATTGATTGCTTCATGTGGCCTTCGCTGAATCTTCCACTAAAATCCTTGTTCCATCATGCCCAATCTTCCCAGATGTACCAGGAAATTTCATATGTTCTCTAGGGATGCTTTGATATATTTAACATAACTGTGTGTCTGCAAAGATGTGTCTAGAATTGAATATATTCCAACATAATTGTTGGCTGTATATTTGTCTGCTGTGAAACATGAAGCCAAATTCAAGACTGCCTGACAAGATTTCAGTGAATTACTTACATCTTGCCTTGCCCCTCAACTGTTATGCAACATGATTTGAATTGTGTATTATGTAATTGATACATTATATATGGTGATGTAACATTTGTTTTTATTTTAATTTTTCAGGTACCTCCTATTCTGGCTATGAAGCTGCCGTGTATTCAGCTGCATCGTCCTATTACCAACAGCAGCAGCAGCAGCAACAGAAACAGGCAGCAGCAGCAGCTGCTGCTGCTGCTGCAACGGCTGCTTGGACAGGGACCACCTTTACTAAAAAGGCACCATTCCAAAATAAGCAACTGAAACCAAAACAGCCTCCCAAACCACCCCAGATCCACTACTGTGACGTTTGCAAGATCAGCTGTGCTGGACCACAGGTATCTGTATTATGTATTATTCTACTGTGCTTTATTCTACTCTACTTTATTCATAATTTCTTCAGCTAAAAAATCTTACCCTCCTAAGAGCCATAGAATTGCAGAATGGCCTGGTTGGAAAGGACCTTCAAGATCATCTGGTTCCAAGCTCTGTGCTCTAGGCAGGGACACGTTCACTGGAGCAGGTTGCTCAGAGCCCCATCCAGCCTGGCCTTGAGCACTTCCAGGGATGGGGCATCCACAGCTTTTCTGGGAAGCTGTGCCAGTACATCATCACCCGCACTGTAAAGAATTCCTTCTTAATACCTAAATCTACTTTCTTTCAGTTTGAAGCCATTGCCTCGTGTCCTGTCACTCCATGCTTTTGTAAAAAGTCTCTCTCCATCTTTCTTATAAACTTCCTTTACATACTGGATGGTCCCAGTTAGGTCGCCCCAAAGCTTTTTCCAGCCTGAACAAACCAAATTGTCTTAGCTTTTCCTCAGAGAAGGGGTGCTCCATCCCTCTAATCAAGAGTATTTGTTAACTTTTACACCTGATTCTATACTTGTACTAAAGGAATAATGAAATAAAAATGTGCACTATTATAGAAAGAGTTCCTGTTGGAAGACATAAAGATAAACCCCATGAGCTTGTACAGAGGAGCTTCACCTGACTTCAGAATTATTTGAAACTTTGAATGTGATTTGTTTCTTTAGTGTAGGAAACTTCTTAGAAAATACAGTTTTGAAAGCCGTGGAATTACACAAGTTTTGTGAATGGGAAACCTGAAAATTTATTCTTCATTATATTCCAATTTCCCATTTTAGTGTCACAGTGGGTAAAAGTGCCTAGAAAGTAGATACAAAGTCATGCAGAATGTTTATGTCTGAGTCTGGCTAAACAGTTCTTTTACTTCCGGTGAACTTGTCATTATTTCCTACCCTGTCTGCTCTAGATTGCCAATGTTAATATAGGAACTAATACCAACTTCTACATTTTGTTTTCAGTACAGCTTTATTTGTGCACTACCTTATTTTAAATTGATTTTTCTGTTTATCTGGATACACTTAAAGTTTGAGGGAAGCTGAAAATCAAGAATAATTGAATGCAATGCAGGAAACTGCAGTTTCTGATCCTATCAAGTTTTCAGTGGTGGTATCTCTTGACCACTACTTGGTTGGGAAGTTGAGAAGTTAGAGGAGAAAAACCTGTATTGTTTTACATAAGTGTGGGATCCTGATGCTGGAGAAGAAAATTTTCTGGTCTTAGAAGTGTCCTGTTAATGCATGCCATACTGCAGAAATGTTCAGTATAGGAGGTACTTCTTAGGTAAAATGTGTGTTTTCTGCTGTGTTCTGTATTACGTGTATTCATGGGAATGATGAACCAGCAGTACAAAGACAGTTTACTGTGTGTTTTGTTTATTTAAACAGACTTATAAAGAACACTTAGAAGGCCAGAAACACAAAAAGAAAGAAGCAGCATTAAAAGCTTCCCAGAACACCAATAACAACAGTATTTCTGCTCGTGGAACTCAGAATCAGTTGCGCTGTGAGCTCTGTGATGTGTCTTGTACCGGGGCAGATGCTTACACTGCCCATATCCGTGGAGCCAAGCATCAGAAAGTAAGAGGTTTCTGTTCTTACCATGCAAGTCAGTATACACATTTGTCCCCATCATTTTTTCCCATTTTAAGGAAGGAGAAAATATGCAGAAACAGTATAATTTAAATTATTTTATTTAAAAATTTTAGTTCTTCTTTTCCTTTCAAACTTATCTTTAGGCTCACTATTAGAAGGGCATTGTTGAAAGAAAGGGGGGAAAATACTGCGATGGCATCAATGAAAAGAGGATGTATTGGGATGTCATCCAAATCATAGGAAGAAGGTGTGGAATGAGATAAGGGAAAGGTACCCTTGAGGACATGTGGTACTATGCTTGTGCCCCCTATCTTTTCTCAAGACCTTTCTTGAGATTCAGAGTACAGATTTTCCTCATAACTCTGGAAAGATTAATGTCACTAACAAATACAGTATTAATACTCTGCTTTTATAGCTCTTTACATCTCAGGACACAGGTGTCAGTAATATTGTTCCTACTAAAATAAATAAATCTCATATCATGTTTAAAATAATCTTCCTCCAAGAGCAAAAAACAAAATTTAGAGAGACTTGTCCTGTGTTCTTCCTTTAGTAAACTGAACCGTTACTTTCTTGGGTTGTGCTCAGTAACTCCATAGGTATTTGGAGTATAGTATATATTATCCTTTTATATTTGGATATAGTTTTCTCTTTGTGATAGTTTCAAGCCATTGCTAGGTTTAGTTTCTTACCAGTGTGAAAGTGGTATCTCAAAGGACTCCATTGCTGTGGTAACTAAAGAACAGTGTGCATTCTGCTGGAAAAAAAGTAATTTTGAACAGTTGCTTGAGTTTAAATTGATACTATTGTGTGACATTAATATGTCAGTATTCTGATAGGGAACATAAAAAATAAGAACAAAAGCCTAAGAAATTAATTTGGACAGTTATGTGCATATCATGATTGTGTACATGTTCACGTTTAAGGCATGTCTCACAGGTTTGCATTTTTTTTACTTCTGTTTTCAACACTCAGTCTTTGGTTTTGATCTTGCCTGGTTTTTTCGTATGGATTACTTGCATTGCTTTTTCAGATGGTGGTCAGCAGACACCAAAAAGAAGTATTATTCCATGAGAGACATGTTATAGAAAGGCCTGTGCTTATTAATTCTAAGAATAAGCATGTACCTCTTTACTTTCTACAAGATACTAAAGAGCTCTGAAATACCTCTTGAATCCTCCTTAACTATTTCTAAACATTAGGAAAAAAGCAAGAGATTTGCCTAAGGAGTCTCTTCAGCTTGGCTAAATAATGCGTAAAGTCATTCAATGTGAAGACTCTTCAAATGTAGCAATCAAAAGACGCAGTGCTGAATCTGAATTAAATGACTCTTAGTTACAAATATTGTTTGGAACCAAAACAGTTCAATGTTCTCCCCTTCGAGGGAGACTAAAAAGTGACAAGGCAACAAAACAGGCACATTGAAACACTAGGAGCAAAATGTATTCTTGAACTTATCCAGAGTTGTAAGCTTGTTGTGTTTCTGTTCTTATCTAAACAGCTGTGAGAGTAAATGCCTGAATTTCTAAATTTCTAATACAAGTAAGCAATATGAGATAACAAGTACCTATTTTCTTGTTCTAGATGACAAGAGCTTTTACACGTCCATATTTTTGCTTTTCCAAGACCACTTTTTGTAAAAAAACAAGCTAACTTTTTATTTATATTGATTATTTTTATATTGATATTTTTGCTTGTGATACATTATTTTTACAGCTATCTCAGGGAGATCATGTTATGAATTTCTCTTCCTACTTACAGGTAGTAAAGTTGCATACAAAACTTGGCAAACCCATTCCTTCGACTGAACCAAATGTGGTTACCCAAGCTACTTCCTCAACATCCACATCTGCTTCCAAACCAACTGCCTCTGCTTCAAATATAGCAACTAGCAGCAGTACAGTGAACTCCTCTGTTGCATCCTCTGCAGTGAAAATTCTTACTCCCACGGCAAACACACCACTTAACACTGCGTCCAACAACAAAACATCTTCAACCGCTGCTAATATAGCTGTAAAGAAAATATCTACACCAAAAATAAACTTTGTGGGCAAGTACAGAAGTCAGTCTTTATTTTGAAACCTAACATACTGTGTAAATTTTTCTTAAGAACTAGTGCAGCAGACGCAAATTTATTTAGGTAACTCCATGCATGAGTTACTCCGCTGTGTTTAAGGGAATTAAACACAGTGATACGTGAGAATGTCTATAAAAGTTTCGCTTCAAAATTGATGGTGTTTTCTGCCCAGTTGTCTCCACCTGGCCCCTCTTGAATACTTTTCCCATCTTCATAAGAAGCCTCCCACCTTTGGTTTCTTATGTAGTAGCTGCTGGAGTATTGCAGTTTATAGTCCTAATTTCAGTTCACAGCCTGGGCTGTTAATGCTCCTGCAGTAGATTGGCAGTTTGTGATGGGCAACTGAAACATCCTTTTTCAGTGGAAAACTAACCATGTAAGCTTTGAACTGAACGTAACAGAGATGGGAAGCAGCTGTTCCACAATAAGCTACCCTGCTCTTCAAGGAGAGACCTATACAGTTGCAACACTAGGGGTATACTG
>VXBC01012410.1:33852-44237 GCA_013399945.1 Ploceus nigricollis
GACTCTGGGCTGAATCCAACTTTCCATATTATTTAAGTTTATAAAAAAAAGCATTTTATTATTAAATTAGAATAACCATTTAATGAAATTAACCTTAAACACCATGTTTATTTCTTGCTGTACTGTGCAAAAGTGTAGTATTGATTCCTGCTACTATACTCAATTTCAACTAAGTGGTTTCTGGCCCAAAATGCTATGATGTGGACTAAAAGTAAAAGAAATTTCAAATTACTTCCATCAGTCCCCTAAGTTATGCCACCAAAAGGAAACAAATCTGTATTTTTGTCTGACCCACACTTGAGTTAAATTATCTTTGTGAGTTTATTCACTGCTGAATGCAGTACTGCCTCTAGGCAAACAAAATCAAGTTAGATTTCTCTTCAAGACACTGAGCAGTATAAAATGGATGTGCAGAAAAGTTCACTTTTGAAACTGGAGCAAATAGAAGACTGAATTGCCAATTATTGCAGCAAAGAAGTTCCTTATTCCGAAGACTGCTGCTTATTTGCTGCAGAGTGACAGTATGTGTTTGTGTTTTTCTTACTGCAGCTTTTCATGCTCTGTGTCTTACATTGGTTTGAAGTTTTCATTTTCCTTAGCCCGTTTGGGGAACTAGTTCAGGTGTTAAGGAAGGCTTTACCGGAAGAACCAGTTGGAGTAAAGATGCAACTTGAGTCTTGCACGTGGAGTAGAATCATGTTTGACGTGTTATTAAGTAAAAGGCTAAAAAAAAACCAAACAGTGAAATGAAATTGTTAACCGCATAGCTACTGTTCCTCACAGTATTGTGCGTTTGACAGTTGACTGAATCTGATACATTTGAAGAGCTCTAACCCAGCTGTGGAGTCTTCCTTCGGCAAACAAAGTGTACATACTTACAAACACCTCTGTGTGTGCGCGTGTGTCTTTTTTATCCTTAGCTAACAGCCCCGGTCCAAAGCCTTCTAGCAGAGGGACTTGATTCCTGTCAGGGGTTGCTGCCAAGACATCGGAAGGATTTTTGACCAAGGTTTTCTAAAGCTCAGTGTCACACCTGCCATGCTTTACAAAGGAGGGGTTTGGATGCATAGTCCTAGCATCTGCTGTTAGTTTGTGTTTGGTTTTTGGTTTTTTTTTTTTCTTTTCGTCTTTGTCTCTCTCCTAGAATGAAGCAGTGTTCACACTAGTCTTACAATAGTTGACTGGATAAAATGTATTTTATGTAATAAAATTGACATACCTGTTAACTTTTAATGAAGAAATAGTGTGGACACAGCACGTCTAATTGAAGATTAACCCCTTATGTTTAGGCTAGTAATAAGTTATACAGGGTAAGAATTCATGCCTGTGTTTTGTAAATTAATTCAGTTTTTGTCCTAGTTTAGTAGGGTGGTAGGTTAGGCATCTGATTTTAGTTACACAGTCTTTAAGGGGTTAATCCAGAAATGTGAAACATATGCAAAAATCCACAGAATAAATATTACAGGAGTTCCCTTGATACATTTTTTCAGTCAGTGTTTTCTCAGTGTAGTACATGCCTCAACAACTTCTGACTTTCAGAGTCTTTTTAAGTTCCGAGAGTATTCTTATGACAGCTATTAGTAACTCATTTTAGATCAAGATTTCCAGCACTGAGTAAGATTCTTTCCTGTACATTTAAATTGCAATTCTTCTCAGTAAAACTATTTTACAAATTGAAGGTTTTCAGAGGTAGAAATTTCAAATCATTAATGAATTATTGTGCTAAAAGCTTGCACGGTATCACCTATTTGCATATTAGTTTTAGAAGAGTGTAAATAATTGACTGATTAGACTGTTGGCCCCACAGCACATATTTGCATTTTTAATTTCTCAACCTTATTTTGCCACTTTTTCCTGTGGTGAGTTTTCTCAAGATGTACTCCTTGTCTCATATATCTGGGTTGTACTCCTTTCATCACTTAGCTTTAACTGGCACCCCTCTTGTGTAGGTTTGGAGGGGATTTTTTGTTGTTTTTGTTTTCGTTAGGGATTTTTGGTTTTTTTAATTAGTTTTGTTTTAAAAGAAACATGACTTTAAACATCTTCATTTGCTCTGTAATTGCATTGTTAGTGAAGATTTTTATTTTTCTACTTTAATACATAGTCTGTAAGTTGGAATATCTGTGTGAGAAGTTACCTGTGTTATTTTCAACTTTGCTCTTATGAAGTCTTCACATTTTTATCCCTGTGCAGAGCAAAGGGACTATCCTATCAAAATGCTCAAATCTGAATATAGTACTTCACATTAAATTTACTTACTGTACTGCAAAGCTATACTACCGTGTTAATTCATGGCCTTTTAGCTCTATATACCAAAGAATCCTACTATTTTACATTTGTGATTTCAGAGCACACTTTCTGCAATGTTCCTAAAAGCTTCCCATTGCAGGCATGTTTCATGAGTCTCATTATTTTTTATTTTATTCCATAGCTTAAACTAAATTTAGATCTTGGAGGAGTAAACTGTACTGTTCCAAATAGCTAGCTCCTGTGAAATGTGTGCCGTTGAGTGAGGGCTTTTTGTTTCATCTTATTTGGTGTATCACCAGTTACGCTAGCAACATATATTGTGGCTAGTCACCATAGCCATTTCCAGAATGAGTGAAAAAGTAACTCCTAATGGTGATCACTGATCTGATTATATCCATATAGCTTTCAAGTAACTCAAGGATATCATTTCACATTGTTTAGTGGTTCCAGTTTCGCTTAAACCACTTCTGTGGTCTCTTCATTTGGTAGCAAAGCAGTCAGCTTGGTAATTAAATTATTTTCTTAACATTTAAACAGGCAATGTCTGGCATGTTTTCTCCATCTTTCAGATATTTTGCTTTGTTTTTTAGACTATTCCTTGCTTTTCATTATCTTGGTGACTCTTTGGTAAAGCAGTCCCTTTTCAGATCCTTCCTTGCATCCTAAGTGTTGCTGGAACATAACTGTTACAGGCTGAGGAATTTTATTTATAGGGGTGAGAGAAAAGGTGTTAGAAAACAAGGAACTCTGTAATATTGAAGAACATGTCACATTCCTTTAGTCAAGTTTTTTAAGTCAAATAATTTTAAGTTTAAGGCGTGATAAAAATAACACCATTACTAAACATTCAGTGCTTTTAAGATTTGTTATACTTAGTTTTTCTTTCAAGAATAGGTCCCAAATAACACCTGACAATTAAAATTTAAGAAGCTAAGTTTGAATGTTTCTACTTGGTTAAAGTGGATTTTTGTGTTCCTTCTGTCTTGTGTTCTCCGTGCTGGTGCACTGTGTCCAACCATCCTTCCTTCGGTATTTAATTTTAGAGGATATGTGTTTTTCCACTGTTAGCTGAAATAAAGAAGTACTATGCATTGCATAATCAGCAATGCAGTTGAAAATAACTTCAGAGCTGAAGTGCATTACGCTCTTGATCTTCCTACTGGGTCGATGCCCTAATCCTAATTGAGCGACTACTGCAGAACACTTACATTTCTCATTCAAGGGTTTAAACTTTAAATGGCATGTGTGACATTGAAGCTATTTAAGGAAGTGTCTTGCTCACCTGGTCAAACACCCATTCCTCACTGCATTTTGCCAATTCAATCCATTTTAGATGTAACCTCGGGTATGGTGAAAGACCCACCGGACGTCTTGGACAGGCAAAAATGCCTTGACGCTCTGGCTGCTCTACGCCACGCTAAGTGGTTCCAGGTTCGGAACATCATTTTACTTTCTTCTTGTAGCCTTATGAGAGATTAGTTCAGTTGCAATATAAATGTTTAACTGTGTGAAAACACTCAGCGTTGTTCATGCTAATAATACTTGATATTTCTCTGGTCCCTAAATTTAACTGTAGAAGGTTGAGTATGGAGGAGCTGCTTTATGCAGTTATTGCTCATTTGACATAATTTTTTTTTCCGGTCATTGAGAAGGCGATGTTGAAAGCTTGACTCGCTTGGGGTGATCATATGTTGTATATTTGTTATATGTTCCATAAGGCTGCAGAGTAACTTCGCTTTAAATAATGGAATATGTGTTTAAAGCTTTGTGTTTAGAATTAAGACTTTTTTTTCTATTTCCTTAAGTGCATTAAGTGTAGGGAATGAAAGGTGAGAAGCAACTGTTTGGTTTAGTGACTTTGCATTCTGGCAAAGGCACAATAAAGAAACCAAACAGATTCCCTTGACCTTTCAGTCTCTATACCTATTTCTTAGATCTTTACTTTACCCTTTTTATTTCTAATATAGAAAGATACTGTATTTATTGTTTTAAATGAACATGGGTCAAAGTGTATAGGGGATCAAGAAATGTTATTCTTGTATAACCTGTGCACTTTGACTTCTACCACCTTAAATTACTAACCCTGTATAAAATACTGCTGTAAATGGCAGCTCACGGAATAAAGTTGTAGAATGATTTGTTTCAATCTTGTATCTGAGCTTCCATTGAACAGTGGTGTTTTAGTCTTTCAACAAGTCCTGTTTGCTCTGGGTGCAGGGGTTAATTAATTTGATTTTGTATTGCTCTCAAGGCTAGAGCTAATGGTCTGCAGTCCTGTGTGATTATTATACGTATTCTTCGTGACCTCTGTCAGCGAGTTCCTACTTGGTCTGATTTTCCAAGCTGGGTAAGTAATGTTTTTTTAATGAGTATTCTTAATAAATATGTTACTACAAGGAAATCATAGGGAAGTGTTAATACAGTTTTTAAATTCAGACTTTTTCAACACATAATGTAGGGTTTTGTTTGGGATTTTGGGGTTTTTTTTTGCTAACAAATACTCCAGATTCCCTCTTAAAATGCAGTTTTCTGAGGTTCTTCATTTGAAGCTGGAAGTTACTGTTTTTTTCCAAAAAAAATTTTTTGTTCTTTTCTATTCTTTGTGGGTAGATTCCTATTGTAGGTTTTAGCATTTTTTCCCTTTACTCTATATAAAAGAACCTATTTTTTTCTAACCGCCTACTCTGAATTGCTTGGAGTTTGCTGAAGCTTATTTAAAATAATGTCAGCTGTGCCCAGATAGTTCTGTGATAACAGAAAGAACTTGAAAGAAAAAATCACATTAATTCTTATGTTTATTATGTCCCTTTTGCAAGGGGAAATACCACAGTACTTCTGTACAGCCTATGGTTGTGTCATCATCGTATTTTAGTCAGTGTCACTTAAATCTCTGGGTTGTATCAGGTCACCTTTCTTAATTCAGGTTGAGTCTTCTTGGAGCATTCCTTTTGCATTGATTACCTTACAAATGCTCCAAATACTAACAGATGTACCATCTGTGGATTGGACAAAGTTAGTTTGAAACAAATACCTGAAACATGCATCATGTGGAAGTAAACCTAGCTCTGACTGTTGTGTTTTGCAGACCAAATCCAGTTGCACTGAGCTGTTTCCTTCTCAGTTTTGACAGGAAGAGCACTAACATTGTTTTGATCATTTGACTTTATTTAGATGAGAAATATTTTACAACTGCAGTAAGTTTGCAGACAGTTTTATTAAATTACTTATAATAATATTTATTGCTTCTGGAAAGGGAGTGGAACGGTAATGTCTGTTTTTCTAAATATTTAAATGGAAAAAAAATAGTGCTATTTTCAGTACTGCATTTCATGAAAAGTACACTAAACAAGTACAGCTTAAAAGATGCTAAGTGCTCTCTTAGTATCACTATGATACTGAGTTGCCAGAGAATGAACCTTGGCATACTTTCAGAAAAGTATCCTTACAACTATTGCAACACAGAGCAGGGATATAGGTGAAGAACAAGGAATGCGGCTTCTTAATTCTCACATTATGTGTTCCAAGGCACATCCAGAGGGAAGAGAGATATGAAGCAGCTTGTCAGACCTCGCTGTGTCTCAGTTCTCTCCAGAAGTGATTCCTGATTTATTCCTGGTATCTGATGCATTCTCAGTGACATGGGTCAGCACTGAACTGTAGTCAGCTGTTCTTTTGGCCTGTAGGAAAAGTCTTACTGATAAAAACAGTGACAAAATGAAAGTGGTGATTTCAGCCAGTACGGATGGAATTGCATAGATTGGAGTAATACAGTTTTCTGAATACAGATATTCTCCTACCCTCTATACTAAAAACCTTTTACAAATGAAAGAGATGACAGAGCTTTTTAAAAAAAAAATGTAAGTAGTGGTAAAACCAGAAATTAATATGAAGCCAGAATGCTTACAGTAGTAGCATTTCATGTACCTAAAAGAAGAAATTAAATTAGAAGAATTTTGTCAGGTTCCTACACATTATTCAAATTTTAAATCCAGCCTTTTGTGCACACAAACACCAGGATGTCGTAATTCACATTTTCCTAGGACTGAGTTATAGACCTCAGTGTATTGTATGAGGATCCAAAAGAACTAGATTTTAATTTATGCAAATCCAAGATCTGCCTTTTTTTCTTTACTGATGCACTTTGTTTCCTACTTGAAAACATTCTTAATTACTGTTGCCAAATCCAGACTGATACAGCAGGAGTATGGAAATAATGTGCTCAAGAATTGAAATCTGTCAGTTAAATGGATCTAAAATAGAAAGGATTGGGCAGCCTTACTGATTAGCACTGCCTGTAATTACTTGCCTACATCAGAATAAATATTTATACCTTGAAAGGAAGAAGAAAAGGTAGCATTTGAACAACTGTAGATGTAGTGAGGAGGACAAGGTCCAAACAACAAATGCCTCCAAAAACCCTACCAAAACCTATTGTTTGAGAATTAAACTTGGCAAAGAGGTAGCAGTGAAACATCTATCTAATTCTGGGAAGGAGATCTAGGAAAAGTTATATCTTTCTTTTACAAATACCTTTATAGGTTCTTCTGGGAAAAAACAGTGTCTAATAAAAGTGAACAATGGAAATATTCACGGAAAAAACTTCAGTACTTAAAGCACAGTTAATGATTTAAACAATTTTAACTAACATCAAATAATATATACATTTTGGAATGTATACATTCTGTAAATGAAATGTATACATTCATAAAATATATTTATCATAGAGATTTTTTTAATACTTGTTTAACATCTGAGTTAGTGTTCCTTTCTAACCAGGAGAAAAATTGCTGTGAACTTTAGTTTTGCTAATCTGAAGGACTAGTGAGGATATTAAGCATTTTAAAGACATTAAATTTTTGATGTTTTAAGTTTCTGTACTCTTGTAGAAAAAACTATTTCTATTTTTCTAAAGCATCCTGTTTCATTAGGTATACCATGTACTGTATTCATGTGGCTGACAGAATCAAGTGTCCCAGAGTGTTTCAAACTCTCAAAAATGGCCGGACAAGTTGTCTACCTATATATGTAGGCTACTACTGCATAAATTGCTACAAAACTACTGAACAATTTCTGATGGGAAGAAGTTCATCATAGAATCGCTGAATTTTTCAGGTTGGAAAAGACCTTGAAGATCATCAAGTCCAATTGTTAACCCAGCACCACTAAACCATGTCCTTAATTGCCATATTCACACGTTTTGTGTACACTTCCAGGGATAGTAACTCTGTCAGCTCCCTGGGCACCCTGTTCCAATGCTTTGCAACCCTTTCAGTCAAAATTTTTTTTCCTAATCTCCAGTCTAAAGCTTTCCTGGTACAACCTGAGGCCATTTCCTCTTGTCCTATCATCATTTATGTGGGAGAAGAGACCAACCCCCACCTGGCTACACCCTCCTTTTAGGTGGTTATACAGAACAATAAGGTCATCCCTGAGCCTCCTTTTCTCCAGGATAAACACCACCAGCTTCCTCAGCAGTTCCTAACAGAACTTTTTGCTCCAGATTCTTCCCCAGCTCTGTTCCCCTTCTCTGGACACATTCCAGCACCTCAGCCTCTGTCTTGTGAGGGGCCCAAAACTGAGCCCAGGATTTGAGGTGTGGCCTCACCAGCAGCCAGCACAGAAGGGCAGTCACTGCCCTGGTCCTGCTGGCCACACCATTGCTGATACATTCAGGATGTCCTTGGCCTTCTTGGCCACCTGGGCACACTCCAGTTCGTGTCCAGCCACTGGTGACCAGCACCCCCAGGTCCTTTCCCACTGGGCAGTTTTCCAGCCACACTGTCCCAGCCTGGAGCTGCAGGGGGTTGTTGTGGCCCCAGCATTTGGCTTGGTTGAACCTCACACAACTGACCCAGGCCCATGGATCCAGCCTGTGCAGATCCCTCTGCAGAGCCTCCCTGCCCTCCAGCAGATCAACACTCACACCCAGCTTGGTGCCATCTGCAAACTGGCTGAGGGTGCTCTCAATCCTCTCATCCAGATGGTGAATAAACAGGACTGGGCCCAGCACTGAGCCCTACTGATACCACCAGTGACCAGCTGCCGGTATCAGTATTCATTGTTCATCTGGTACCACCTTTCTTTTTATTCATCTTCATAAAATAACTGGGGTTTCTTTCCATTTTAACTGAAAGTGTTCTATGATGTGTAATGTTCTTCAAAATTCAGGATTCAAAATTCTCTACTGAGGAACAGTAGCAGCTTTATTCTGTCTTAGTCCATCTTCTAATTTGGCTGAATCCTCCTGTTGTTGGTGTAGGCTATGGAGCTGCTTGTGGAAAAAGCAATTAGCAGTGCGACTGGACCACAGAGTCCTGGAGATGCACTGAGAAGAGTTTTTGAGTGTATGTCTTCAGGAATCATCCTTAAAGGCAAGTTGCCATTTATGTATACCTACACTTAACTAATCTGTAATCTTGCTCGTAATAAAGTAAAGATGTGCTACTAATTAGCCTGATTATTGTAGGTGGTCCTGGCCTTCTGGACCCTTGTGAAAAAGATCCTTTTGATACACTTGCTGTAATGACAGATCAGCAACGAGAGGATATTACTTCAAGTGCACAGGTATGGGAATGTTGTTGTGAAGTAACTAAATTTGATGTATGGTTTTTTTTTGGTTCTGTTTATTTTTTTAATGGAGTTTTATATTGGACGTGAATTTTTTTTCTCAGAATGTAGTCGGATCTTACCAGTCTTAAGCTAGGCATTGAAGGTATCACAGGAGAAGATGTTCATAGTGTTCATTATTGCACTGAAATAAATGTATTTTCCTGAACAATTTATAGCATTCTCATCTGTATATATATATCTAGATCTAGATCTGTAAACAGACTTACTCTACAGCAGTATGTTACTAGATTGGAAATGTTGTAAATACATCTGTGTAAGATTCATATAATAGTAATGATCATTCATGCTTGCAGTTTAAGAAGTTACTGCCTCTGCTTCTTAATTGATCCTTTTGCTAATGATTCCTGATTACATGTCAGCTAACGTGACATGTGACAAGCCTTGGCTGTTTCAGTGCAAGCCCAGAAGCCCAAACACATGTACATTAAGCTAAGATGCTGCACTTACAGAAGCAGCAAAACTGACATACACATTTTATTGTGTTGATTTTGTTGGGGGACAGAAAGATGGAATAATTAGAGCTAAGGGTAATATCACACAAGGTGCTCAAAAGGGACGTTTGTTTGTAACACAAGTAACTTCTCTTTACCGTTTTTCTAGTTTGCGCTGAGACTCCTTGCATTCCGTCAGATACACAAAGTTCTAGGAATGGATCCATTACCACAGATGAATCAACGCTTCAACATCCATAATAATCGTAAAAGAAGAAGGGACAGTGATGGGGTTGATGGGTTTGAAGCAGAGGGAAAGAAGGACAAAAAAGATTATGATAACTTCTAAAAATGTTTGTCGTCATTGCTAATATTGATGGTAATGAAAAGTCCATTTGTTGCCTTGCTTTTTACTTCATTCATAATGATGTCTGTTTAAAACATCCAAAACCAGCTTCTGAATTAGATTTGGAAGAGAACAACCTAGCTCTTCTGTGAGATTCTAAATATTTTAATTGGATGTACTGTACCAGACAAATTATGGATGGAAAGACTGCAAATGGAAACTTGTCATAGGAAAACAGAGTTTTCCCTCATTGCATTTCTTTAAATGTGTTGCTAAGTTTAGTATCTTTTCTTCTTTTTTTTTTGTCTTTTTTATTAACAAGTGCATTGTCTTCCTATCTTGACTGTATTTAACGCAGCATTTGTGCTTCTGTTGCTATGTGTATTTTGACCTTTTATTTAGAAGTATTTTTGTTTGCCTTTGACACTAGTTGTATGAGTTACTTTGTGTTGAGGTAGTAAAATAGTTCCCCTCCCAATTAATATTTTACAGAAGGTTTTTTTTTCTTTTTTTTTGTAAAGTGAGACTGCAGGATCATGTTTTTTTCTAAATGTGAAGGGGTTACAACACATAATTGTCCTGCCATTTGAGTGCTCAGAATTCAATGTTTTGGCCAATCTTGTGGCATTTGTCTCCTTAGTGTGATATAACGGTGTAATTAAGACAAATTTGTGTTAATCTAATCGAGTTTGCTGTTAGTTGTGCATTAGCAGTATAAAAGCTAATAT
>VXBC01012411.1:50230-88817 GCA_013399945.1 Ploceus nigricollis
CAATGAACCAATGAATTGCTATGTGTTTTGACTGTATAAAATATGTGGAAAATGTAGTAAAATTCATGTGTCATGGAATGATTTTCTCGGCACAACCCAGGACATACGTGGATGAAACGATTTGTGTTGCACATCCTGGCCAGAACAAAACCCTGGCCAGAATAAAGTAATGTCTTGATTCTCTAACAGTAAAAATGTTGTTGGAGAGTTTTTTGGTTTTCCTGCAGTTTCGGTGACAAGCCCAGNCATGCAGGAGGGGCTGCTGCGAGCAGCGCGGGAGATACACAAAACGTAACAACCATTAACGAACATCAATTCTGGACATCACCCCTCGAATAGGAAACCGAACACTAAGAACTTTGAAACTTGGGACCAATGAACAATGAACCAATGAATTGCTATGTGTTTTGACTGTATAAAATATGTGGAAAATGTAGTAAAATTCATGTGTCATGGAATGATTTTCTCGGCACAACCCAGGACATACGTGGATGAAACGATTTGTGTTGCACATCCTGGCCAGAACAAAACCCTGGCCAGAATAAAGTAATGTCTTGATTCTCTAACAGTAAAAATGTTGTTGGAGAGTTTTTTGGTTTTCCTGCAGTTTCGGTGACAAGCCCAGTCACACGGCACATCCCACGGCTCCAGCAGTTCCCAGCTGTTTTCCTGCTTCTGCAGAGCGGGGTCCAGGCCAGGAGGAGACAGGCAATAGGAAAACCACCCGCCCGGCCGTGGCTGCCAATCCCCCGCGCTGGAGCAATGCCAGAGGTGTCTGCTTCTGCTCCCCTGCTCCAGCCCCACCGGCTGCCCTGGCCTGGCAGCCCTGGCCTCCTCCTGGCCACAGACAGAGGGGGCCACCAGCTACCCTGGCCGCAGCCAGGGGCTGGGTGCTGTCGGGGCTGCATGCCCCATGTCCAGTTTGGGGATGGACTCTAAGTGGGATGGGATTTGCAGGGGATGATGTCTGGATCTGTCTGGACAGCCGGGATTAAGGCGGCCGGGCACAGCTAATCGTGTTAAGGAGCATCTGGTGCTGCTCCGGTGCCTGGGAGGTCAGGGAGCCTCGGTGTCCCCTGGCTGCAGCCTCGCTCTCCCGGGACCCTCGTGTGCTGCTCCCACACATGGGGTGAAGTGAGTGCCTGCTGTGGGCAGTTGGGTTTTCCCGAGGCCAGGAACACCAGAGGAGGACGGTGGCACTGAGGGCAGCCAGCATGCCCACTGTGCCCCAGCAGGGAGCTGGAAGGGGTCGAGCTGGGGGAGGAAGGAGCAGAGGGAACCCCAGGGACACCATCGGGGAGGGGGTGGCCCTTTCCCCCTCTGCCCCGGCTGTGCTGGCTTAGCCCTGCAGTGCGAGGAGCCCTGTCAGACAGAGCGGGGGGACGGGAGCTGCTCCCCTGGTCCCAGAGCGCTGCCAGCAGGGCTGGGCATGCCTTGAGGGCTGTGCAGAATAGGCTGGGGCTGTGCAGGACTCGCTGTGGGTGTTGGAATCTGAGAGCTGAGGACAGGGAGTAAACAGGTTGGTTTGGGGAACAACAAAAAAAGGTAAAGCAGGGAAGGCAGGATGGAAGCGGCTGATCATATGTAAGTGGTTGATGGTCACTCTGTGGGTCTGGCCACATCCAACACCTGACAGCTGCACAGCCACTCCTGGTTCTCCAAGTCTGTTTCCCGGGGTTGGGGGCACTGTTTGGTGAGGGGAGCCCGTGTGGCGTCAGCTCACAGCATCTGGAGATCAGCGAAGAGCCCTGTGCGTGTCTGTGTCGCCCAACAGGGATACGCAGAGCCAAAGCTACTGGTCAGGCTGGTGGGATCACTGGAGCACTGGGATCCCCAGGGCAGGTCTGTGTGTGCTGGCTGTGATGAGGCTGCAGCTTGGGGAACCTGTGTGTCCAGGCGTCCTCAGTGGGGATCCCGGGAATGTGAGGTCCCTGCTGGGCAGACGACGTGTCCAGGTGTTGCTGCTGCAGCTCTGGGTGCCTGCACAGCCCTGCCCACAGCCCTCACCACAGTGAGGGTATGGGATGGGACAGGGATGCCTGTGGCATGAGGGACAAGCTGTGTGCATGTGTGGGGACATGCCTTCCAAGCTGTGTTTGCACGTGTGCCTGTATGGAAACATACCCAGCCTCACTGCTGGACAGCCCCAGGGCCATGGTCCTGCTGCAGCTTCACTGGCCTCTCAGGAAAAGGACTTGGCAGGACGCAGCCGTGGATGTGGGTGCCAGAGCCTGGCCAGGCCCACGTGAGCCCTCCGTGGTGCAGGTGCAGTATCCCCCCTTTGGTCAGTCCCATGGGAACATGGTGCCAGCCTGGCATGAGCCCACGGCAGCCGGGATGGGGCTGTGTCCGTACAAACGTGTGGTTTATTAAGGCATTTTTTGAGACGTTGGCACTTGGGTTCGGCTGCGCCGAGTGGCCTCTGCGCGGCCGTGGGCAGCGCTGGTACATGCAGCTCCACAAGACACAATACAAAAGGTACAAACGAGTAAAAACAGGAATTGTAGTACAATGTGTAAAAATAAATAACTGGGGGCTCAGTGACCCCAGCCCAAAGCAGGGTGCACGTGTCTGGCCCTTCCCGTGGCGTGCAGGGTGACCCATCTGTGTCCCCATCCCAGAAGTGCGGTGCAGCTGAGCTGTGTGGGCAGCCCGGGCAGCACAGGGCCGGGGGGCATGGGGCACCCCAGCATGGGACTCAGGGGCACCGGGTAGCCCTAGAGTGCCCCCACAGTCCTGGGGGACACAGGACACCCCCAGAGTGCCCCTTTGGGGGCTGGGGAGAACAATGTGTCCCCACAGTGCTTGTGAGCAGGACAGAGAGGGGATGAGGGTGCCCACCTCAAGAACCTCTGTGGGGTGTCCCTGTGCCAAGGCAGAACCGTCCCCCCCTCCCAGGGCACCTCAGGCTCCTGTGGGTTCCCAGGCAAGAGTGGGCATGGCCCTTGGTGGGGCCCCCTAGGTGCCCTTGTCACTGTTGCAGATGCCTGTCCCCTGTCACTGCCCTGTGCCTAGGACAGCACCTGGGACCCAGCAGCATGTGCCAGGAGCCCATGGCACAAGGGGGATGAGAGGATGACTGTGACACACGGAGCTGCAGCCACAGATGGTTGGTTCTTCATGGGAAACGGGGGGACAGGCAGAAGTGGTGCATTTTCCTGCTGTGACAACACCTTCGGGGCTGGGGCTGCAGCCACACTGCAGATGTGTTGGGTCTGGGGAACGTGTGATGGCAAGGAGCTTCCCCCCGGCTCTGCTCAGGCATGGGGTGTCCCCCCCGACCCCCTAACACACTTGTGACCAGACTGGGCATTCAGGGCTGCTGTGGGGCACCCCATGCTGTTGCAGCCCTCGCTCTGCACCCATGGCCGTGTGGGGATGACAGCCCCGGGAGCACCAGGGCTGCAGCGGCAGAGCCCAGGGCCGCACTCCCAGGGGCCGTGATGTGGGAGCAGCTCCCCGTGAGCAGCCGGGCTCAGGGAGAGTCCGGTGGGGTCAGCGTGCTGCGGGTGTGACGCTGCCTGTGTGACTGGCCGTGCACAGTGCTGGGAGGAGATGGGGACCGGCCCCGTGGCGGGGGCTCCGTCCGGGCTCACAACATGCATAACGGGGGTGCAGAGCAGCCCCACACAGGGGGCTGGGGCCAGGAGCAGGGGGTTCTGGCACCTTGACCATGTTCTGGAGGTGGCCTAGACGGTCCTGGGAAGCAATCATGCAACAGGGCCCCAGGAAAGGCCAAATGCCCAGTGTCCCCACTGTGGCTGTAAGAGAACATGCTGGGCAATGTGGCTTTTTGGGGCACCACCTCCCACCTGTGCCCCTGCAGCTGCAGGCTGCCTGCTGGGCCTGAGGCAGGTGCGGGTCACAGCAGCCATCACCACTGCTGTGAGGCTGGGCTGTCCCTGTCAGCTTCACACAGCTCTGCCAGCCCCATTGTGCTGTCTTTGCCTGGGCACTGTCCCTGACTGGGACTCTTGCCCAGAGAGGTACCTGGTCCCAGGAACGCTGAGCACGGCAAGTGCCTCCCTCCCAGGACCACAGGAACCATCCTGAAGTTCTGGGCAGGAGATTCCCTGGATGTGTCACCTGCAGTGGGTAGCAAAAGGGCTGGAGAGACCTCAAAGGCTCTCCTGTCCCTGCCCAGCCACAGACAGGCAGCAAGATGTGGGCACTGCTGCCTTCTGCTGCAGCCAGCCCAGTGAGTGTCCCCTCCCGGCCAGGGGGCAGGTTCATTCCCACAGGCAGCGGCCGTGCCCTGGGGCATCGCGCCCTGCCCTGGGACATCACCCCCAGCCATGGGGCACTGTCCCCTTGCCCTGGGAGCTCCTAGGGTCGCAAGGGAAGGCTCAGGGTCCTCCTGCACCCAGGCTGCTGCATGGCCCCTGGAGCTGGGTAGGGCAGGGTCTGGGCCTCCAGCCCCCTTCAGCTCCCCACCGCTCCCGGAGCGCCAAGTACCGTGAAGCACCATCCTGCCCAGCACCAATCTGAGCCACTGCAAGCAGCACATGGACCATCACCCCGGGGTGCCAGCACTGGGGTCAGCAGTCCATAGGGCACCAGCCAGCACAGGGTCTGCCAAGCTGTGGGGAGGGACAGGGGCCAGAGCCCCCAGGGGCATCCGCAGTCCCAGGGGCCCAGGCCAGGCACAGCGCTGGGAGCGGGATGAGCACCCATTTTAGCAGCCCTGGGCTGGGCCCCGCTCCGGCCCCATGGCTGCGGGCTGGGGCAGAGGAGTCCAGGGGCCCAGCTCTAAATCCTGAGCTCGGCCTCCTCAGGAGGTTCCAGCGAGTGCTCAGCACTGATGGTGGAGGTGGATGGCCCCTGTGAGATGCCGAAGGGCGAGACCACAGGGGAGCGGGCGGCCAGCGGGGACAGCGATGGGGAGAAGCTGGGCGACATGGCAGAGGACGAAATGGAACCCTCGTGGCTAATAGGCGAGCGGCGCAGGGAGGATGGGTGCGGGAAGGTCCTGCCTGGTGGCGGCTTGGGGGGCACAGACTTGGCACCTGGATGGGCCACTGAGGTGATGAGGGGCGGGGGGTCGATGCGGGGCTTGGGCTCTGCCTTGGGCTTGGCTGGGAAGGGCTTGCGCAGGGAGCTCTCATCCTTGAGGCGGGCGATCTCCGTGAAGACACTGGCCAGTGGCTGGAACTGGGGACACCAGTTCAGCAGGTAATCCCAGTTGTAGCTGCCGCGGAGCTCCTCATCGCTGGCCACAATGGCAGTGAGCGAGCCCTCCACGGAGGGCTTGCCGTCCTCTGGGAAGGTGTAGTCCTGGGGCTGTGAGGAGACGCTGAGGCCACAGCGGACGCCCAGGAAGGCGCTGCCCCCCCCATCCTCACGGTACAGCTGCAGGGGTGGCCCAGGCAGCAGCAGCCCAGAGCCCTTCTTGCTCTTGAACCACTGGGCACTCTCCAACGCAGCTGGCTCACAGGAGATGTCAGAGAGCTGGTCAGCATCCTGCTGGATGCCAGAGTCAGGACCGCGGGCAGCGATGTGCTCCTGCATGGAGGCTGTGATGCTGGCCACGCGTGGGTACTCATTGATCATCCGTATCTCGTCATCCTCAGCGGCTTCAGCAGAGCCACGGCCACTGGAATGCGAGGGGTCCAGGGAGCCGCCCCGCGTGTAGGGCCCCGCCGGCTCAGTCCCATACCCTGGCAGCGCCTGGTGGTAGATGTGCTCAGCCCCAGGCAGTGCTGGCTCCTCACGGCCCAGCTTCTGCAAGGACCCGCTCTGTGCACGGGCCAGTGCCCTCTCTCCCTCTGCCTTCTTGCGGCCCCGGCGCTGCCGGGAGCGCACCAGGGCCAGCACGATGGCCACGGCGGCCAGCACCACCACAACGCCCAGCGAGGCGGCCACGGCCACCAGCAGGAGGTTGAGGTCAGGTGCCAGGCCAAAGGAGGTGTGCGTGACATCAATGGTGACCTGTGCAGAGGCCACACGGGAAGCAGGCAGTGGGCTGCGTGCCTGCACCTCCAGGCTCATCTCCCGTGGCTCCCTCTTGGCGCGCCCAGCCCCGGCTTGGGGCTGGCTGTCCACACGCAGGTAGATGGAGCCCGTGGTCTGGTTGATGGCAAAGTATGGTGAGGGCTTTGCCAGGGTGTACAGCACAACACCGTCAACCCCCTCATCCTCATCCGTGGCCAGCACCCGCCCAATGCTCTGCCCTTTGCGCGCGCCCTCAGGCACCTCAAAGTTGAAGGAGGGGCTCAGGAAGATGGGATCATACTCATCTTCCCCTGTCACCAGCACCCGCACAGTCACAGTGGCTGAGGCATTGCCAGCGTCGGTGGCCCGAACCAGGAGCTGGAAGGCTTTGGCTCGCTCATAGTCAAAGGTGAGGCGGGAGCGCAGCTCCCCAGAGCTCCCATTGACAGCAAAGGCGTCCCGGCCGTCCCCCGTGCTGGGGTCCCCCACTGCCGGCTCCAGCACCACGTACCGCAGCTCCCCGAAGGCGCCGGTGTCGGCATCGACAGCACGCAGCGTGGTGACCAGTGTGCCGGGGGGCAAGTTCTCCCGGATGCTGGCGCTCAGCACCTCCACCGGGAAGTACGGCTTATTGTCGTTGATGTCCTTCACCTCAATGGTCACGGGGACCAGCGCAAAGTGCCCGCCTGGTGTGTCCGTGGCCCGCACCACCAGTGTGTGCAGCGCCTGGGCCTCCCGATCCAGTGGCCGTGCCAGGCTCAGGGCCCCTGTGCTCTCATGAAGCTGGAACAGCCCGTGCTGGTCACCTGAGCTGATGGTGTAGTGAACGTGGCCGCGCGGCCCCGAGTCGGCATCGTGGGCTGCCACACGCAGCAGCTCGGTGCCAGGCAGCGCGGCCTCGCTCACCGCCGCACGGTACTCGGCCCGGCTGAACACGGGCGGGTTGTCATTGACGTCCTGCACGGTGATCAGCACGGGCACGGTGGCGCTGCGCTGCGGCAGGCCCCGGTCCGAGGCTGCCACGGTCAAGTTGTACACTGGGATGGCCTCGAAGTCCAGGGGCTCCACAAGCACCAGGGCTCCCTGCGTGCGGAGCTGTCCCCCTGCCCGGGCCACCCGGCTCTCCACCTGGAAGGCGTTGCCGCCGTTCCCGCTGACGATGGTGTAATCAAAGCCAGCATTCTCCCGGGAGAGGTCGGCGTCACCTGCCTCCAGCATTAGCACAGTGGTGCCTGGGCGCAGGTCCTCGGGAACGCTGGCGTTGTAGCATGGCTCCTGGAAGCGGGGGCTGTGGTCGTTAACATCCAGAACCTGGAGCTGCACTGTGGCCCAGGAGGAGAGGCTGGGAGAGCCGTGGTCTCGGGCCTCCACCACCAGGTCCAGGGTGGGCTGGCTGGCATTGAACTCCACCTGCCGGGTGGTGAAGAGAGTCCCTGTGGAGCACAAAGCCAGGATCAGCATGGGAACCAGTGAGAGCTGGGAAGGGTATCGGCTGGAGGAGCATTTGATGGTCACCCTGCTGTGTCTGCTTCACCAGCCACACCAGAAAGTGACCTCGTGAGGGTTTGAACAGAGGCAGGACGGGGGCACTCCCCTCCACAGGCAACCTTAGATTGACCCATGAGAGAGGCACACAGGGCACCAAGCCCACGCACCATTGCTGGGGTCGATGGCAACATCAGGGCTGGGCACAGCCAGGTGGAAGGTGATGTCCCCATTGCTCCCTGAGTCGGGGTCAGTAGCACTCACAGCGAGGATGACACTGCCAGCAGGTGTGTGCTCTGGCAGCAGCACCTGGAAGAGGAGGAAACCCCAGTCACCATCTGGTTCCCCCCCGCTCAGAGCCCCCAGCATCCCTGGGACAAGGGTCTGGGGCTGGCCAGGCAGCCAAAGCCAAGGGCATCCAGCCTCTCACTGGCCAGGGAAACCACACGCAAGGGGTTTGTGCTCCTAGACCCTTCAAGCATTCCTGGGGCTCCCTAGCCCCTTGCCTGGGCTTCAGTGCTGCAGCACACACTGCCCAAGCCAGCCTTCAACAGGGTCCTACCCAGGTCTCACCACAAACACTTGTCTGGGCTGTGGCCCATTTCCCACCTGCTCTGGCCTCCCCACTGTGCTCATCCATTTCTGCTGGACCCTCTGCATCCAGCTGTGCCTCTTGCAGGGGCTGGTCCCAGGGTCACCTGCCTGGTTTCAACTCCTTCTATGCCACAGTGACAGCATGAGGGATGCCAGGATGTAGATGTGGGTCAGAAAGTGGGACCAGAAGGGGCTCAGGCCCATCCTCTGCTTTCTAAGGGCAGATGGGCCAGGCAGGAGCTGCAGAGGACTTGCGTGGGATGGCTCCTGCTGGCTGGCACACCTGGTGCATGTACCTGATAGAAAACCTGGGTGAAGGTGGGCACATTGTCGTTCACATCCTCCACAAGGACGGTGAGGTTGGCCTCAGTCTCGTGGCGAGTGTCAGAGGCGCGCAGGGTGAGGGTGTAGCGGCTGCGCTGCTCGTGGTCCAGCGGCCCCGTCAGGGCAATGTGGCCACCGTAGCGCAGCACCCCAAAGGTGTCTGCCACGTCCCCCTCCAGCAGCAGTGTGTAGGAGAGTGCAGGGCCCGAGTCCACATCGTTCCCAGTCAGCTGGGCTATCTGGGTGCCCAGCAGTGTGTCTGTGGGGAGCAGACATGTGAGTGAGCAGACCCATCCCTGCCCAGCATACCTGGCTCACCTGGTGGGAAACCAGTTCAATCCAGACCTTGAGCACCCGGAAGAGGGGAAGATGCCATGGGAGAGGGAAATGCTGGGGGGAAGACGAAGGTCTTGGGGGCTTGGCAGGACAGGTGGAGGTATGGCATGAGCACAGGGCATACTGGCTGAGGACTGTGAGCAGGCAGGGCAGGTGTCTGCAGCCAGAGTCCCAGACATGGGGCAGGGGCCAGGGCTGAGTCGGTAATTCAGGTTGCTCCCTCAGGACACAGCAGCAGCACAAGGGTCATGCTGGAGAGCTCGGGGGGCTTCAGAGGGTCAGTGTGACCCAGCTCTTGACAGGGACTGGCCTGGCCTCCCTGGGGCTCCTCCCCACCCCAAGGTGCCCATCGTACCCAGCTCTGGCCCTCAGTGCTACAGCACTCACTCTCAGGGACACGGATCTCCCAGGGGACCGGGATGGTAGGGCTATTGTCATTGATGTCCATCACCACCACAGTCAGCGTGGCCGAGCCCATGAGCGGTGGTGTTCCTCGGTCCATCGCTGTCACCACCAAGCTGTGGGCAGGCATGAGGGTCAGATGTGTCCACACATGTGAGGGAGCACCTCACCCGTGTACAGTTCCTCGGACATGCACTGCACACCTGCATCACACCTGGGACATGAACTGCAGGTGTGCACGGGCTGGAGCGTGTGCGTGTGGTGGGGAAATGCGCAGCAGCTCAGACTCTGGGGTGATGGATCTGTGCAGTGCATCCTCTGGAGGTGCTTAGGAAAAGACTGGATGCGGCACTCAGTGCTCTAGTCTAGCTGACAAGACGGTGACCAGTCACAGGCTGGACTCAATAATCTCAGCTGTCTTTTCCAACCTCAATGGTTCTGTGATTTGGAGAGCACATGTGGGGCAGTGGGTGTGGTACATGGAGAGCATGGTGGGGCACAGCAGCAGGTTTTTGCACACCTAAGGCATGTGTTGTAGTCTGGAAGGTGTGTGGGTGCAGGCAGAGCACCTTGCGGGGTGCAGGCAGGTGTCTGGGGCTCTCTGGCTGCTGGGGAACACTTGGAGCCTCTCTGGAATGGCGAGGGGTGTGTGTATGGAAGGGATACCCCAGACTCCCCCCATGGGGGAAGAGGGCAGAGGAGCCCACAGCCATGGGGGCACATGTGGAGGGGGAGAACACATGGGGGTCCTCATTTGAGCAAGGTGTGTGGGAAAGGGCAGGAGAAGCCTCAGATTTGCGGTGGGGTGTTTGCCAGCATTTCACATATGTGTGGATGGACATGTCCAGAGCATGCACATATGGCAAGGGGCCCAGAGGACCTGTCTGGATGCAAGGGGACATCTAGGGGAGCTAGTGCAGGGGTCTGGAGCCATGTGGCAGGACACAAGGGTCCTGTGCTTGGAGGTGGAAGAAATTGAGCAGATGCAGTGCGGATTAAGGAGGCAGGAAGGGGAATGGATGAACCTAGGGCCCTCTCACAATCTCCTCAGCTCTGTAGAGACCTCACTGAGCTGTGCATGGGCTCATCTTGGCCATCTGGCTCCTGTGTCCTTCACTCCCACTGACCCTCAGCTGTGCTGCTTGATAAAGCAATTTCACAGCCAGGCTGGGACAGCTCTGGGGGCACCAAGAACAGTGTTCCCCATGCCCCGGGGCTGTGCTCCACAGCTCTGTCCCTGTCCTGGCATCCCCTAGCCTGCCTGCACTCACCGTGTCTGGGACCAGATCTCTCTGTCCAGGATGGCAGCAGTGGTAATGGTGCCAGTCTGAGGGTCAATGTGGTACAAGCCCGGCATTGGCAGGGACTGGTTGATGGCATAAGTCACCTGCCCATTCACTCCCTGGTCCAGGTCATCTGCCAGCACCTGCAAAGCCACATGAGATTCAGCTGTGGAGCCCCTGAGGCAGGACTTGTGTGCTGGTGCCAACCCCAGGCCCATGCAGTCCCCATCCCATAACTCCAGCCAGGCCAGGGCTCAGGTGTCCCTGTTTGTGCCTCGCCATACCTGGATGACAGGTGAGTCGTAGCTCTGTGACTCCCAGATGAATGCCACATAGTTCTGCAGCTGGAAGCGGGGCAGGTTGTCATTCACATCCTGGAGGTTGAGGTTTATGGCCATAAAGCCAAAGGAAGCTGCAGTCTCTGCCTGGATCACCAGGCGCAGCCGGGGGCTGGCCTCGAAGTCCAGGCTACTGGAGTCCTGCACTGAGATGGCACCTGGGAGGGGGAATGGAGGGAAGGGGGAGTGATGTACCAGCACCATCCATCCATCATCCATCCATCATCCATCCATCCATCCTTTCTCAGGTGGACAGGACAGACACACTGAGCCCTTCCAAGCCCTCCCCACACTGCCAGCTTCTCATCATTCTCAAGAGCTGCCCTGAGTGGTAACACCCACACCTTGCTGGGGACAGGCAGTTCCTGCTGACATTACAGCATGTGACAGTCCTCCCATCTGGAGACCCCCCCGAAGGTGTGGCGCAGAAAGAGCTGTTCCTACCATGACATAAGCTCATCCAGCTCCAAGCCAGAGACACCTCGCTGCAGCTTTGAGTCCAGTCAGAGCATTACAAAGAGCTCTGAGGACAGACACCCACTGCCACCAACCTGAACCGTGGGCAGCTAGGCTGCTGGAGTGACAAGGTGCTGCTGTCCCACCTGAGCAGGACGAGGACAGCCAGCAGGATGTACTGAACTAATTGACAACATTCCTATGGGCACATAGGGACACCTTCCGTTATCCCAGGTTGCTCCAAGCGCTGTCCAACCTGGCCTTGGACACTTCCAGGGATGGGGCAGCCACAGCTTCTCTGGGCAACCTGTGCCAGAGCCTCACCACCCTCACAGGGAAGAATGTCTTCCCAAAATCCCATCTAACCCTGCTCTCTGAGATTTTGGGAAAAGGTCTAATTATGAGGGACCACAATTGCACTGGGAGCAGTGCTAACAGCCTCTGGCCAGTGACAGGGCAGCATCCACATTCCAGTACTAACACCTCTCACCTAACTGGTACAGAGTGTGGACAGTGCTCATGTGCCCTGGGGGCCTCAAGCACCTGAGCAGGCATGAGCAGAGCTCCCCAAGCATTCCTGGAGCTGTACCTGAGCTGGGCTGGATCAGGAAGGTGTTCCTCTCGTTGCCACTGATGATGCTGTAGGTGATGTGCCCTGAGGAGCCCCCCGTGTGCATGGCCTGGACACTTGCCACCTCAGTGCCTGGGAGAGCAAAAGGGTATGAAGAGAGAGTGGACCCTGGGAGCACGTGGCAAAGGGTTAGGGTGACCAGGGCAGCATGTGCTGCACCACCGGAGCACTGCTCTGTCTGAGGACACTGTGACAGGGGACTGAAGATCTAAGGTTAATGTTAGGCTGGGAGCCTGGTGTCATGGTGCCTTATCCATGGCTCCTCAGTGGTCTCACTGTGACCCTGGAAACCTTCTGGGAGCACTTGGGCACCTGTGGCTGCCTACAGTGGTCTGAACACACTCAGGCCAGCCTACAGGGACACCACCCTGACCAGCCTGGGTACCACTCAGACCCTGCAGTTCCTTGGGTCTGCCCAAAGCACTGCTCAGACCCCACAGTGCTCTCTGGTCCAAGTTTCCCACAGCGCTGCTCCCACCTCCCCTTGTGCCCTATCCCATTCCATCACAGCACTTTCTGCTCACTGCCAGTGGGTACCTGGGGCAGCATTTTCGGCCAGGGCCACATCACTGGTGCTGCGAGGAAAGCGCAGCCCCCGGTAGGGCTCCTCCTGCACATGGATCACCACCACCCCTGTGGAGGAGAGCGCCGGCTGCCCCAGGTCCATGGCCAGCACGAAGAGCGTCCGCTGGCGCTGGCTGAGGGAGCCAAGGGGCTGCAGCAGCTGGATGTCCCCCGTGTAGGAGTTGATTGCGAAGGCGGAGCTGGGGGTGGCAAAGCGGTACAGGATGGAGGCATTGGCACCCGCGTCCCTGTCCTCGGCCCTCATGGTGGCCACCACCTGCTTGAGCGGCGTGTGGCGGGACAGGTTGACGGTGAGCGGGCTGTGCAGGAAGGCCGGAACGTGGTCGTTGACATCTCGCACCACGACAGTGACACGCACAGCCGCGCTCTTGGGCTCCCACGGTGCCGAGTCCACCGCCTTGGCCAGGAAGCTGTAGGTGGGCTGGCGCTCCCGGTCCAGTGCCTGGGCACTCCGGATGCGCCCGCTCTGTGGCTCCACCTGGAACATGCCCAGCGACTCATTGCCCAGGTAGTAGGAGACCTGCCCGTTGGTGCCCTCATCTGGGTCTTCAGCCACCAGCTGCAGCACCAGGGCACCGACTGGCAAGTCCTCTGGCACCTCCACCGTGTAGCTGGCCTGAGCAAAACTGGGTGCATTGTCATTGAGATCCAACACCTGCACAGTCACCGACATGGTTGCACTGCGTGGGGGGGAGCCGTGGTCCTGCACCACTACAATGAGGCTGTAGGAAGCAATTTGCTCTCGGTCGAGGGCATGTGCAGTGGAGAGGACACCGGAGACGGGGTCTAGGCTGAAATCCTGCCCAGGGTCTCCACCTAAAAGAGAAGAGGGGGAGTAACAACGCATCATGCCTGTAACTGGAATGAGAAAGGTCCCGGAGAGCATGAAGCCCACCACCATGGGATCTGGCAGGGTGGGTAGAGTGAGCCCCAGTGGGAGCAAACTCCTTGGGCTAGCTCCATATGAAGAACTGACTCTAACCACTCACAGGCTAGTGCTGTCGCCATGGGGAGTTGCCAGGCAGCCTGTGACAGGATACAGCAAAAATCTGACTTGGCAACCTGTGAATTAACAGGTCAGAGCAGCCAGGAGAGGTGTGGAACTGGTCTAAGCCTGGGGAACTAGACACAAGCCTGGGGAATGAGCAGTGCAGCCTGTTCAGATCTTAGGGTGCTCTTCACTGGGGGCAGAGAGCTGAGAGATGACAGCAGTGCCATGCAGTTTGGAGCAGGAGAGAACTGATGTGGAATGGGACTGCTGCAGTTGATGTCCCCAGATCCAGGGAAGCCCAGGGAGAAGTCTTTGCCCAGACCCACACTCCCAGTGCATCTCACCTGCCACCCGGTATTCCAGGCGTCCGTTCTCCCCACCATCAGGATCAGTGGCCCGCAGGGTGTAGAGTGCCACACGACTCTGGTTCTCAGGAACCTCCACGGAGCAGGACTCACTCTCCAGGTGGGGTGCATGGTCATTCTCATCCCCCACCGTGACCCACACCGTGGCCTTGGTGAGGCTGGGCGGCAGGCCGGCGTCCCGCGCGTAGACTGCAGGACAGTGAGAGCAGCAGAGGCTGCCTTGACTGGGAGCTACAGCCATAGCGCTTGTATGCCAACACCCAGGCACCCACAGGGGCAGCCAGGCATGCGAGCATTGCATTCCTGCAGCCCCAAACCACCCCACAGCCCTGCTGTGCCCCACAGCCCCTCCTCCCTCCCCATGGCCTGCCCTCTCTGCAACACTCCCCACCCCAGCAGCAGGGAGTCCCTGTGTACCCCCACTGACACCCTGCCTGCTGCCTCCCCTTGCTTACTTGTCAGCACGTGCTGCTCCTGCTCCTCCCGGTCCAGGGGACGCATGGTGACAATGAGCCCTGTCTGTGGGTGGATGGAGAACGGCCCCCCAGAGAGACCCCCGTAGGACACCTGCCCATTGGCACCTGTGGGCACAAAGGTGGTCTGAAGGCAGCCCAGCAGCAGCCCCAGCGCCTCGATGGGCTCCCAGTCCTGCACCTCCCGGCTCTCACCCGGGGCTGCGTGAGAGGGTGGGCTTGCTCCCTGGTGGCAGAGGTGAGTGTGGGGGTCCCAGCTGCTGGGAGGCCAGCTGGGCCAAGGAGAACCCACAGAACAAAGGCCACAGGGCAGGGGGGCCAGAGGTTTCCTACCCTCTCCCAGGATTCAGCCCATCTCCCACCTCCAGGCCAGGTGCTGATCCTTCCCTCTGGTCAGCCAGGCTCTCCAGACTGGCAGAAGGGAGCAGGGTATGCCCAGACCTGGGGCTGCATTTCCAGACAGGCCCTGACTGAAGTGGGCAGCTCACCCTCGCCTGCATCCTCACCCAGATCCCGGTCCGTGGCCAGCACCTGCAGCACTGGGCTGCCGGCCGGCAGGTTCTCCATGATGTGGGCTTCATACTCGGGTTTCTCAAACACAGGAGCCTCGTCATTGACATCCAGCACCAGCACGGACAGCAGCTGTGTGGCCGAGAGGCGTGGGAAGCCGTGGTCGGTGGCCACCACCGTCAGGTTGTGCTGCGCCACCTCCTCCCGGTTCAGGGCCCGCACGATGGAGAGTGCACCTGTGGGCACAGGAGAGGGCCAAGCTGGCACCAGCGGCACTGGGCCTTATGCCTTGGGACTACTATATGGCTGCAGGCACTGGGCTGCAGGACAGGGGGGTTTCAGGAGACAGCAGCACTGTGCCACCCAGATGCCCTGCACCCCTAGTCTCCCTCCTCCGGGCTCCCCAGCCCACACCCTCCTCCCACGCACCGTGCAATGTCCTCGCATACCCCTGCACCCTCCTCAGCCTCGTGTTCCCAGGATCCCTGCCACCACCTCTGCACCCTCCCAGCCCTCACCAGTGCTGGGGTTGAGGTGGAAGCGGCCATCAGCGTTGCCTGCTCGCAAGGAGTAGCTCACACGTCCGTTCTCTCCCAGATCGCTGTCCTGGGCCACCACGTGCAGTGCCACAAAGCCTGTGGGCTGGTCCTCCATGACGCTGACGGTGGCCGGGGAGAGGAAGACGGGCACATTGTCGTTCTCGTCAGTGACAAACACACGGGCTGTGACAGCGGCCGAGCGGCGCTGGCTGACGTTGCGGGCCTGGTCTGTGGCCTCCACCACCAGCAGGAAGGAGGCAGCGGCCTCCCGGTCGAGGCCCTGGCGCAGGGTCAGCTGCCCCGAGCGGCCATCGAGCTGGAAGGGGGCTCCGGGTGGCTCCAGGTGCAGCAGAGCATAGCGCACCTGGCTGTTGGGGCCCACTCCATCCCCATCCAGCGCCTGGAAGGTGAAGATGGAGGAGCCAGCCTGGGCATTCTCAGGCACCACAATGGTAATGGGGTCTTCGGGGAAGGTGGGCGCCTGGTCATTGCAGTCCTGCACGTGGATATGGACCAGCACCAACCTGCTGGAGGGATAGCCGTGCTGCGTGTCCTCAGCACTCACCTGGAGCACGTGCCGTGCCCCAGCTTCATAGTCCAGCTCACGGGCAGCGTAAATCTCCCCTGTCATACTATCAACCACAAAGGTGCCATCCCCACCACCTCCTACCACCGTGTAGATCAGTTGTCCTCGCGCAGGGGCGTCCAGGGGGGCCACTGAACCAATCACAGACCCCGGCTTGACCCCCTCGAGAGGATGCAGGGTCACCACGGTGGCATCAGGCCGTGGCAGCACACGGGAGGATGGCAACACCTGTGAGGAGAGGAAGGAGTGAGGGGCACGCACAGGGGGCTGTGTGCCAGGGCACATGCTGGAACACAGGAGGGTCCCTCTGCTCCTCAGAATACACTTTTCACTGTGAGGGTGCCTTAGCCCTGGCACAAGCTGCCCACAGGTGCTGGAGTCTCCAGCCTTGGAGGCAGCCAGAAGTCACCCAGACAACCCCATTTGAGCAGGGGGCTGGAGAAGGTGATCTTCACAGGTGCCTTCCTGTGAAGCCACTCTTGGGCTCTGCGACCGAGTCTGATACTACAAAGCCAAGAGACAGCAGGAGAAACAATTCTGCAAACATAAGCAAGAGTGAATAAGAAGAGAGGTCACGCTCATCCTGATGGGAGGCACAGAAAGAGTATGTGCCCAAGACAAATAAATACTATCACTAGTTTTATTAAAGATATTGGAGTTAATTTGGGCATGACGTGCACTCGCAGATGGGAGAGAGGATCCTCTACAGTATGACCTGAAGGGAAAATCCACTGAAGAAGCACATTCCTGTCAAGGAGCTGAGGAAAACGGGAGTAACAACAAACCTGTCAGCCCAGAGGGGATCAAACCCAGTGACTGTCAAGCAAATATCTGTTACAGGGATGCAAACCAGCATGATGGGGATGGCCAGCCTAGCCTCAGTGCTCTGGAGGCTGCAGAACAGCTCTGATGACAAGAACAGTTACAGACATAGTGTAAAAAGGAAATGGTATAAAACATGTTGCTGGTGGCTGAAGGCAGTTGTGGCAGGCTAACACCAGGCTCCACTCCTCCAGGGAGCGTGGTATATCACACCCACCTGGGCTAGAACTCAGCTCTGGAGCTCCCACACTAGCGAGGGACAGGCACAGAGTGGGGATGGCTGTGTGACAAAGGACTGAGAGACCAGCTGGCTCAAGGGAGAAATGGGCAGGGCTGGTGGAGATGGCACAGCAAGGACAGTCAAATGGCCTTGGCAACTGCAAGGACATGGACGAGAAGATGTGAAACAATGTTCAGTGGGAGTGCCTTGATGGGGGGAACCAGAGCCACTGCTGTAAAAGGAAGCTCATTACTAACAGTAAAGAAAGGATGTAGCTGTCTGGGCAGTACCAGGCAGGGAGTACCAAAGTGACACAGACATGAGGGGCACCCTGCAGGTCAGAATAAACACCCTGCAGGTCAGAACACTGGTTTCAGCAGATGCTGGGAAGTCTCTGTGCAGGGAACTTCTGACGTCTTTCCTGTACCAGGGTATCTAGGACAGGGTCAGTTGTCTAAAGCCTGGAGAAGGCAGAACTGCAATTGGCAGTTCTTTGGACATGAGAACAGGTGCAGGGTCATCCCTTCCCATCCAGGTTCTCCCTGTGGATTTTAGGGCTGGATCAACAGCTGAGCAGGAGCAGAGGGTGCCCAGGGATGAAGGCGGTAGGGGATGAGGAGGTGGGGAGAAAGGCTGCCAAGTATCTGGATGGTGTCTTCCAAGAGGCAAGTCTTGGGCAGATGGCACAGGGACAAGAGGAGCTGGCGTGCAGGGACAGGAGGAGCTCGGGTACCTGGACACGGACGATGGCTGACGTGCTGCGAGGCGCCGTGCCGCGGTCGCTGGCTGTCACCGTGAAGATGTACTCAGCCCGGTCCGTCCGCCGCAGCACCGTGGCCGTGCGCAGCTCTCCGGTAGACACATGCAGAGTGAAACGCTCTGCCCAGGCTCCTGCAGGGAGGGGAACATGGCTGGGGAGGCATGGCAGAGGGAGGGCAGGGGAGGGTGCCAGGGAGGGGAGTGTGCTGTGGGGATCCCGGGCAGTGGGCACCCATCCGCCCGGGTGATGGCTGCCAGGCAGAGCAGCGCGGCTGTGCCCGTTCTGGAGCTCCTACCTGTCAGGGAGTAGATGATGGTCCCATTCTCCCCCTCGTCAGGGTCCTTGGCCTGCAGGGAGGCGACCAGGAGTCCTGATGGCTTCTCTTCCAGCACCTGCCGCATGGCCCAGGGAGTAGTTGAGTGGCACAGGGAACCTCTCAGGTCACCCCACAGCCCCCCAAGCACGGCACGAGGTCTGCACCATCTTGCACCAGCCCTACACCTTACCCACAACACAGACTCCCCGCAGGACCCACAAGCTGTGCCTGAGGCTGGGAACATGGAGGAGCCCACAGCAATTGGCCAGGGGAGGTTCTGCCTCACCAGCCCTCCTCCCCTTCTGTCCCATTTAACAACACACTTGGCAGGGTGGGGGCACACTGGAGGAGGGCACTGCTTCACTCCTGTTACACCCCGAGCCTCTGCAGGCAGGTAAGCGCAGGGCTCCACAACAGTCCTGGTTTTCCCTGCTGGAAATCACACCTTCAGCTGGAAATGCCAATGTGTGAGCCCTGACAGCCCAGTGCCAGCCTCCATGGCCACAGACAGGGATCTTCTCAGTTCCCACAGTTAGCCAAGGAGGTTTTCCACCTCTGGAAATGCAGCTGGCAGATCTTCTGGGGCTCAGGTACCTCAGCTTGGGGTTCTCCTTTCTCTCCTTTGTTCCTGGGTTGCACTGCCTGTCTGTAGGTACTTCAGACCCCCAATTTATGCTAGTGCAGCACAAGAGCATTGAGACATCAATCACATGTGCTCAGGTAACCTTGTGTCCTGAGGGGACCTACCTCCTTTGCCACTGAGACCACACATTACAGCACTGCACACCTTTTCTGGATAGCTATGGAACTGGATGCACCCCCATCACTGTCCCTCAGCACCCATCAGGTTTTGGAATCATCCTCAGCAAACATCCCCTCCCTGCTGCAGACCTGCCCCCTCCAGCACACACTCTTTGCTGGAACAGGATTCCCACTTGGCACAGGCTCTGCTGTTCCTTCCACCCCAGCAGATGCCAAATTCCCACCTCAAGGGGACAGACCTCACATTCCCATCCCATCAGCACATCCTGTGGCAGAGACCACCCTTCCAGACCCAGCTGTGCAGGGTGATCTGTGCCACTTAATGCATTTAGGGAAGGGATAAGTGGAATCCAAGCACGACTCTGGAGAAGAGGATGCAGGTTTCCAGGTGGAGGTGAGGGCCAGAGCTATTGCCCAAGCTGCTGGCACTGTGCTGAAGCCCTGGGAGGGGAGACCAGAGGAGCTGGACTCGTTCAGCCAGGCTAGGCAGTGCTGGGACTGTGCTCTGTAAACACTGGGAGAGGGAGGGAAATTCCAGGGAGAGAGGACAGCTTTTTAAGCAAAAACACAATATTGGCACAAGAACAAATGAGTATAAAATGGTCAGAAATTAGTTTAGGCTGGAAATGAAGAGATGTTTTCTAGTACCAGATCAAGGAATCTGGAACAGCCTTTCACAGCAGTGATGGAAGCACAGACCTAAATATAGCCTGGCCCTTGATGAAAGGAAGGTCTGCGTGGACACCTCGATGTGGGGCCACGCTTCAGAGGCCCCTTCCAACCTCTCCCTGCCACAGGCTGGGGCAACATCTGCCCCCACTGCCCTCAACCCAGACCTGAGTGGCTGCTGCTCAGCAGGCAGGGACACTCTCCCTTCCATGAGGAATCAGAGCCCCTTGAGAAAAGCAGACATGTCAGAGGAGTTGCATGAGCAGCACCCACAGGTACAAATGCCAGTCCAGTCAGACAGACAGGAATAAGCAGCAATGGCAGTGGGCTCGCCCATGCACACTGGTAAGACAGCGGCCATGTGGGCATATGTGGGTCTGCCCACCCTCCCCGAAGGTTGCTGCAAACACCAGCCTGGTCCCAGGCCTACAGAGCCCTTCTGGCCACAAGCACAGCTCCGGCAGGGAATGGCAGTGGCTGTACAGAAATGTGAGAAACATGGTACGTATGGAACAATCCTCCTGTGAACTTCCCCGGCTCCCAGCCCACTGTGGCTCAGACACTTCCTGAGCCACAGATCATATTTGTGTTCATCAGCCTTTGATGGATTTTTTTCTTTCCATGAATTCATCTAGTTTTGAACCCATGCAACTCTGGACAATGATTTCACAATTTAATTATATTCTGCATGAAGAAATGCTGCCTGTGTTTATTTTAAACCTGCTGCCTGGTCAGTTCTTATGGAGCTGCTCAGCCTTGTGTTATGAAAAAAGCAACTTCTCATTTCCCTATGACTCTGTGCACACCTTTGTCATATTCCTGCAGCTTTGTCCATGCCAAAGAATGTTTTATTTCTGCTTGGAACCATTATCTGCCAGAGATTCCGTTAACATCCTTTTCTAAACAGTTTCTATCACTTCTGCTCACTTAGGGAATGGAACCAGACAGAGTGTGGGCAGAATCTGAGCTGTGGGTGATGATATTTTCTTTCATTCTCTGTTTCTTTTCTAATTAAACTCAGCATTTGATTTGCTTTTTTGCCTGCCCTTAGCCTGATGTGGCACATTCACAAAGCTCCAGGCTTCTCCCCAAACTGAAGCAGCCAGTTCAGAGCCCACCCCTAAGTGCCATCCGTGTTGCTTTCCAGCAACTTGCTTAGAAGCAGTGATTTCATGTCCCATCATCTTCCCTGACCCAACAGCGGAACATGATGTGGAACGTGATCCTTCTACAGTTCTTCACAGGGAGCCCTCACCTTGAATGCTGTAAATAGAACAGTGACACCAACCATCATATCTTTGAGGGGATACAGCAAAACACCAGCCCCAGGGGCATGCCCTCTGTGACAACAGGCACTCTCTTCCTTCCCTTTACTCCCTCTCCCCCCTCCTAGCAATCATTCCCTGGGAGGATCCATCACTGCAGACCCTTTGCAGACACCCCCTGCACTGCCAGCACATCACCAAAGTGCTTCATCTCAGCACGCCACAGCTGCTGCTCGAAGGTGCCCACACAGAACCCTCCTCTGCTTTGCCTGAAGAACACTGACATGAACACTGCCCTGAGCATGTCTGCAAGAAATCATGGAGCTTTGTGTTATCATCCAGTTTCCACTTCTTCCTCCAAGTCTCTTCTACATCCAAAACATGGCTAACGGTGGGCTGTTATGGTACTTCACCCTTCTCTATCTCTGTTTTCAGCACCTGCAAACCAAAGTGCCCAAACAGGTGTTTTCTCAGAGCTGCTGCAGCATTTACCTGCCCTCAGAACTCTGAACCCATCTCAGCCTTGTCCTGTCCCCTGAAGGACACATCTGCTTTCATGGTCTCTTTGTAAGAGCAGAGCCCTCCCAAGCTCTAGCAGGGCCCTTTCAGCACTTTGTGCCCCCAGACACTGGGAGTAGCTGCAGATCCTGCCATGTGGTGTGTCACACGTGTCCCCACGAGGGCTCCCAACAGATACCAGGTGTGAGCAAAGCCATATTGCAGAGCCCATCCAGTGCTCCCTCAGCCATGCTATGGCTGGCTAGTCCCTGGCCTGCTCTGGTCCCAGAGCCTTGCTCAGAGAGAGGGCAAGACTTACTGTGCCCCCTTCACCTCCTCTAGGCTCTGGGAGATGTGCTCACCCAGGCCAAGCCCTGCCAGCAGCTTTGCCAGCAGAGCAGGGCATGCAGGAAGATGGCTGGGCAAGGAATGACTGCACCCTAGGATGGGAAGGGAAGCAGCAATAACAGGGAAGGCCTGGCTGGAGCTGCAGAGTGTCCCCAGATCTTGTGTCACCCAGGTGGCTACCAACACAGTCATGTCTGCTCTGACCTGTCTAGGGTGCCCAGCTCCGGCAGGACGCGTGACAGAGGCTGGCTGTCACCATCATGGTGTTTCTGAACCACTCAGAGCCAGGAGCTTTGAGCATACAGCCTGACATGCAGCAATGGACAGCTGTGGGCTGCCCCTGCTCTGTGCTAAGCAGGTGAGCCAGGGCCCTGGCTGCCCATCCTGCTCTGCTGCTGCCAGTGCCCCTCAGCTGGCTCCCACGAGCCCTCGCTGGGGGGCAGGTCCTCACCCAGTTCTCCTGAGCAGTACCCATGCAGCTGGGTATGCAGCATGCGCAGTGCCCAGTGACTGCTGCCACCAGAGTGTGCAGGGAAAGCTTGGCTGGCAGACACAGTAGATTCACAGAAAACTCTTGTGCATGCCAAGCCCAGCCGGACAACATTTTCTTGACCTCTCAGAAAGACAAGTGGCTGTACCCAAAATCCCCAGACCTAGAGGGTGATAGCCTCGTGCGTCTCTGGCTCACCACTGTTCACCCTGGCTCTTCTCTGAACCTGTGTCAGGTTCAGGGCTCCTTTTGCTGTCCCTCCCTACAGGCTCGTGTGAGCCAAGAGCTTCTGCCCGCTGGCCAGTCCTGATTGTGCCAGAGACCTCCAGAGTCCCTGCCTGCTCTGTGCACCAGGATTTCTGCCCTGCCCAAGGACACGCCCCTCCTGCCACATCTCAAATTTATCAAACTGTCCTGGTTGCTGCATGGATCCAACTTGTGCCTGCTCATCTCCTACCCTGAAACTCTCCTGGGTTGCCCTACCCACCCCCTTTTCCCCAGCAGTACCACCTGCCCCCACATCCAGAGGCCACCAGGCCTCATCGGTGCTCCAGCCTGCACCCCTACCTGCACAGTTAGCTCCTGACCACTGCCCACATGGAGGAAAGCAGGAGCGTTGTCATTCTCATCCAGCACAGTGACATAGATGGTTCCGGTGGCACTGCGAGGTGGTGCTCCCCCATCCTGCACAATCACCAGGAGCTGGAAGTTGGACTGCTGCTCCCGATCCAAGCTGTGCTTGGTGCTGACCTCTCCTGTGAGGGAGAATCCCAGAAGGGCTTGGGTTGGAAGAGACCTTCAAGCCCATCTTGTTCCACCCTGCTGCCATGAGCAGGGACACCTTCCACTATCCCAGGTTGCTCCAAGCCCTATCCAACACGGCCTTGAATACTTCCACGAATGGGGCAGGCACAAGAAGTGAGAACACGGATAAGTAGGGACACAGCTCAGCCCACAAGCTGCATTAGAGCAGAGCCTGTGCTCAGCTGTGTTATTCAGGTGTGTTGCTGGAGCCCAGCACTGTGGGGGCAGTAAGGTGAATATTCTGCTGCTGCTGCATTGGCCTGGCCACCATCACTGCTGCCCTGGCCTGGGCTTTCTCACCAGACAGCCCCGCCTAGGAAGCCAGGAGTCTCTCACCTGTCTGCGTGTGGATAAGAAAGTTGGGGTCATGCTGGAGAAGGCGGTAGGTGAGCCGGCTGTTCTGCCCGGCGTCCCGGTCGCTTGCCATCACCCTTCCCACAGTGCTGCCAGGAGCCTGGTTCTCAGACACGGTGAAGAAGTACCGCTCCTCGCTCAGCCGAGGGCTGTTGTCGTTCTCATCGGTGATGCTGATCCGCACGGTGCTGGTGCCGGTTTTCCGTGCGTCTGCCGCAGCTCCGGTGCCTCCCACGGAGGCCAGCACCGTCAGCACGTACAGGTCCCGTGTCTCCCGGTCCAGGGCACTCTTGACGTACAGCCAGCCGCTGTCGGGCACGATGCCGAAGCTGGCAGCATCCCCATCTGCACGCAGGTGGTAGGTAAGGGCCATGGATTCCACATCATGTGCCAGGGCCCTCACCTGAAGGAAGCGGGTGGAGACGGGAACACCCTCCTGCACCTCCACACGGTAGGTGAGTGTGTCAAAGATGGGTCCGTTGTCGTCCTCGGCTTGCACGTGCACCAGCAGCGTGAAGGTGGAGCTGAGCTGGGGAATGCCACTGTCCCGGGCCATGATGGCCAGGCTGTAGGCTGAGATGGCCTCGTACCGCAGGGCCCCAAGGAGCCGCACTGCCCCCGAGGCACGCTCCACGACGAAGGTGCCCTCACCTCCCGACACCAGCTCAAAGGTCACCTGTCCATTGGCACCACTGTCACGGTCCTCAGCCTGCAGGGTGTAGACTGTAGTCCCAGGTTCTGTGGCCTCTGGCAGCAGGATGGAGTCAGAGGGAGTTGGGAATGCCGGCATGTTATCGTTCACATCTGACACGGAGATCTTCACACGCGTGTTGCTGTAGGCAGGGGGTGAGCCGCTCCGGGCCTGGACATCCAGGATGAGAACTGACTGGGACTCGTGATCCAGAGGCAGGCTGGTGCGGAGCTGCCCTGAGGCCGAGTCGATGGAGAAATAGCCATGAGGGTCCCCCGAGGAGATGGAATAGAAGATGTCATCAGCATGACCTGTGGGCAAGAGGACGGAGACAGAAGGAATGAGCTGCCATCCAGCTTACTGCCTCAGCCCCAGGGTCAGGAAGCTGTGGTCCAAGGGGTGCAGCAGCACTGTGCCCACGTGCACAGATGCCCAGGTGTGCTTACGCACTTGTGTGAGCACAGGTGCTGAGCTGGGTGCGTGACCAGGTGTGAGTGTATGGAGCTCTCAGAGCAGGGTTCTGAGAGCTCCACACACACCTGAGGTTCCTCTTCCATGAGGAAGTGTGGTGGATGCTGGACCTCAAGGATGGTGTGGGAACAGGGAAAGTGGCAACATACAAAAGGGACAAGGCCATACCTGGAGGGTTCTGGGCCTGGACAGCCCCCACACTGGCGCCCTGTGGCGTGTCCTCGGGCACGCTGAAGAAGTACTGAGCTTGCTCAAAGACAGGGGGTGAGACTGTGCCCTCCACGATGCTGATGTTTACCCGGGCATTCGGCTGTGCCTGCAGGCCCCCCCCATCCTGAGCAGAGATCACCAGCTGCACCAGGGTGTTGGCTTTGCCACTCAGAGACCATGACAGAGAAATGACACCTGAGGAAGAAAGTAATTGATGCAACATTGTGCTGCACCCCTGGCACCTAGCACCAGGGGACAGGCCAAACCATAAGATGGAAAAGACAAACCAGAAGGAGTAGAAAACAATGTGCATCACAGTGGGAGCCCACCACAGAGGAGCTGGAGTGAACGAGTGGAGCTCTCCCAGGAAAGCCTCCCCAAATCCTCTGCACTTTTTCTTACATCCAGCTCTGAGTTAAGCAGTGGTACAGGCTGTGGGACATGAGCCAGAAGGCAGGTCTTGGGACAGTGAAAGGCAGGGAGAGGGCTTCCAATCTGGGGCACAGGGTGAGTGTCATAATACAGCAAGCAGGCCCTGGGCTGGCAGAGAGGATCTGGGAGGGGATATAGAAGTGAAGGACCATAGCTGATAGGCCTTACAAAGGAGGTGGCCCAGCATTAGGAGGGCTGGTAGGGCTTGTCACCTTCCCAGTCACTTGCTGGGAACTTGAGAACCAGTGTGCAGATTCTCCAATGCACCCTTCTGTCCTGCTGAGAGTCCCTGGCATCACATACCCATGCACCCACTTCCCCAGCAGAAACTGCTCTGGCTCCGAGCAGATGCAGCCAATGAGAATGGGACCAAGAGTGACAGAGTTACAGAGGAGAGTTAACTGAGCTGGAGAAGAGGGGACTGGCAGGGACAAGAAAGGAAGCAGGATACAGTCTGACCATACAGTTTATCATACAGCTGTGTGATCAGCACACAAGAGGAAGGGCACAGTGAGTCGGAGATGGGGAATAGGGAGAAGAAGGAAGACAGGACAAATGAAGAACAGAACAGGAAGCAGAAACAAAAAGTCAGGGACTGAGTCTGGGAAGGGGTTACCAAAGGCTAAGGAAGTTTAGCAGGGAAAGATGTGGCAGGGAGAGGAACTGATGTACTCTGGAGACAGACTGCACTGCTGAGGTGGCCAAGCAGTGACACTCAGGCTGGTTTTGATACCTCCCACATCACAGTGCTCCAACTGCTGCCTGCTCTGGCTGCCTGAGATCTCACCTGTGTCCTTGTTGAGGGAGAAGAGTGGGGGCGAGTTTCCCAGGACGATGCGGTATGTCACCCTCCCATTCAGCCCCTCGTCCTTGTCATGGGCAGTGACACGCAGCACGGCTGTCCCCGGCATGCTCTGGGTGCTGATGCTGGCAGCGTACTCCAGCGGGTAGAACACTGGCCGGTTGTCATTCGTGTCCTCCAGGAACACCTTCACATACACCATGGAGTTCAGGCCGCCCTGAGGAGGCACCAGATCAGAGGCAGTGCAAGGACAGCAGCAGCCCCTGCACAATGCAGGGTCAGCAGCACTGCATGCGCGGCCTCGCTAGCACTCACCCCATCCACAGCAGTGATGGTGAAGTCGTAGGCAGACGTGCCCTCATCACGGTCCAGGGGCTGCACCGTGCACAGCTGCCCTGAGTGCTTGTCAATGCTGAACTGTGTGGGGATAATGCTGCCGATGCCAGAGCCAATGGAGTAGGAAAGGGAGCCAAATGCACCACTATCTGAGTCTGTGGCTGTCACCTGTGTGAGGGAAGGCACCACCTGAACAGAACAGACCACCAGCCAGACCCAGCCCAGCAGCACCACCACACCCCAGTGCCACCTTCTGCTCCGTGGCCACAGCCACCATGCCGCCCTCAGAAGCAGCCATCGCAACGCAGTGTGACAGCAACTGTGGCTCTTGTCCCAGACCAGCCACTTCTTCTTCTGCAGGACATGCAGCACTGCAGCAGCAGCAGCCCCTGCATCTCTATTCCTTCTTTTCTGTAAAGACACTCAGGATGGGACAGGAAGAAAGTCACCTCCCTGTCACCATGGCCCTGGCTCTGTCCTGCTCTCAGGGCTCTGTGTCTAGCAGCCCCAGACACGGGGCATGAGGATGGAGGGTGGCACTGCCCCGTGACAGTCCAGTCTCACGTTGCCTGTAGCACAAGAAGTACACCCACTATGACAGACATAGCAGGATGAGGAATGCTGCTCCCTGCTTGCCCTCCCCAGCTCCCCCTTCGGGCTCCTACAGAGCTCAGGTCAGCAGAAACCAACTCCTGACTCCACATCTCTGCCCACAGCTCCTCCACCAGCTGGGAGCTCCATGGAGAACAAAGCTGGGGGACAGAGCTGGGGAAAGGCAGCTGGGCCAGGCCCGGGTGAAGCGGAGTTCAGGCCTCGTCAGCCACAGCTCCTCCCCGCAGCAGCCATGGGGCCTCGGCTGCACACGAGGAGCGCAGGAACGCCGCGCGCGCGCCAAGCGAGGGCCCGGCTGGGGGCTGCGAGCCCGGTCATCGGGGATGGAGGAACAAGGGTAAGGGGACACGGCTGGGCCTGCAGGGAACAGTCAACGGGCAGCGCTGGGACCACCCTGTCCTGACCAGGAAGGGGAGGCAGCACCTGCGACACTCCCAGCTGCCCTGCTGCCTGTGGTCTGAGGGGCTGCCTGCAGGGAGAAACTGAGACCACATCTCCGGTGAGCACTAAGCTGCTGTGCAGAGGATCTGCTCCCCAACCCTGCAGCAGCTGCCAGAAGAAGCACCATGGAACAGGATCTTCCTTCCCCACTCCAGCTGCAGAGCACTTGGAAGCACAGGTGCTGTGACAGAACTGGGTCAGGAGGCACTTTGGGAAACTGGACCCACCTAGAGCTCACCATCCCCCTCCTTGCTGCCCCAGCCCGTCTTCCTGGGGAGCTGCTCAGCAAAGAGCACAAATCTGACCCTGCTGACATCACTGGAGCTCGTACGCAGGTTACCAGTACAGTGGCTCCATGCTGCCTGTGATCACTGGGGTATAGCCTGTACCCACACCCCACTGTGCCTCTGCCATGCCCGGGATACAGCCCTGTCCCACACCCCACTGTGCCTCTGCCATAATCAGGATACAGCCCTGTACCACACCCTGGTGTGCCTCTGCCATGCCCGGGATACAGCCCTGTCCCACACCCCACTGTGCCTCTGCCATTCCTTGGGTCAGCTGCCAGCCTTTTCCACCACTGCAGCTGGAAATGCATAATCAGCTGCCACGGTGACTGGAATAGGTACTACATGGTAAACAAAGAGTTTTCTTTCCTTCAGAATGAGCTACTTCTCACTCTGAAGGTTATCCAAAATGCACATCAGCTGCTTTAATCACTGTACAGCAACACACTCTGCTGCAGAGTGAGATAGCAGCTTCAGGCTCCTTAGCCCAGGGGCTCTGATGCTCCCAGAAGAGTCTCCCTTCCCCACCGTAACCATCTTCTGATGGGTGCCACCCTTAGGAATACCCAAAGTGGAAATATCCAGCTTCCTGCCACAAGACCTGAGCCAGGTTTCAGGAACAGGGAAGCAATAGATGAGCTCTCACTACTGTGTAGTGCAGCACCATGTCCCTGGCAGCTTCCTGGTACCCAGAGCCATGTTCCAGCAAGATAACTGGTGGAGCCAGCAGTCTGGTGTCAGAACCAGCCCTGGCTGTGCAGCCAGGACAAGGTATCCCATGTATCTACTGCTTCACTGCCCCATCCTGTGGTGTGACCATCTGTGAACTGCTGGTCCAACACAAAACTCTGCCCAATATGAGCCTACACAGTGTCTAAGAGAGGTCACATCACTGGTGCAACCACAACTGGAGCCTTGCACCTGGTTCTTGTCTCCCTTGGATGGGTGATGCTAAACTGGTGCCTAGAGAGAAGCCACAGGAACAGCAAACACCTGCTGGACGAGGTCATGGTGTTGGCTGAGTTTGGGGCCACTGGACACTTTGCTCTGTGCTCTGCCACTGCGTGCAGAAGGGAGGGGGGCTGTGGCTGGTGCACTCCAGTCCCAGCTCCCTGCCTGCAGACTGCTGATATCCCATGTGTGAATCCCATGGGATGGGGCTGGCTGACTGCCTGTGGGCAGCCCACGCTCAGCAGGGCCTGACACGAGACCCAGGAACAGCAGGATCCCCGCTGCAGCTGGGTGATGCCTCCTGGGGACTCCTGAGAGACATCACAGGGACCACCAGCCACCAGGTATGGCAACCACCTCATTTCAGCTGGCATGCGCTGCTGCAAACTCAGAGCACACACAGTTTGAGACAGGGACACATTTTTAGCTGTGAGGGCAATTAGCCACCAAAAGGGCTCATTAAGGCCTGCGGTGAGTTCACCACTTCTGGAAATTTTTAAGCCAAGCATGGACATTTTTCCAGGAACTTTGCTAGAAGTTAATGCAGGGCAGCCCCAGGCTCTGTATTTAGCATCCGCCCCAAATCTTGGATCCACAGCTGGTTTTACTGCAGCTCACTCATGAGACTCCTGATGTTTGCCTGAAAAGTAGAGGGAAATGGGGTCAAGCTGCCTGTGGAACTACCCAGGAAACCCTCCACTGGGACTGTGCCAGTCCTGCTGCTCCAATATGTGGGAGCAGGAGCCAGGGCTCTGAGCCTAAATGGCAGCCCCACTGCCCTCTCACCTCTGACTTCTGAACGGAGCCCACACAGCCACTGAAGGCTTTAACCACAAGGACATCAATGCTCTGCCAGGAGATTCCTGACCTGAAGCTGCCAAGGAAGCAGCAGTACCTGAGGAAGCTAGGATCACAGACCCTTGGTCTCGCAAAGAATTCCAGTGTCCCTGCCAAGTAGGGGTGGCACACAGCTGGATCTGCTGTTCCCTAGAAGGGACTGCTAACTGGGGATGTGGCAGTTGGCAGTAGCTGTGACTGCAGTGGCCATGAAGCAGCAGATTCAGGATTCTAAAGGGAGTGAGGAAGCAGAGAAGCAGCGTACAGACCCTGGATTGCAAGACAGACTTCAGCTTTTACAGGGAACTGGTCGATGGAAGGGATCTCATGGGAGGCAGCACTGAAGGCCAAGGCAGCTCAGGAAAGCTGGCAAGCCTTCAGGACAGCACACTCCAGAGCAGCCCATCCCAGTGCTCAGGAAAACACAGAGACCTCAGCAGATGGCCTGGGCTAAGCAGGGGCCTCCGGGCTAAGCTGCCATGCAAAAGGTGGTGTATGCTAAGAGAACTGGGACTGTTCAGCCTGGAGAGGAGAAGGCTCTGGAGTGACCTAACTGGGGCCTTTCAGTACCTGAAGGGAGCCAACGAGATGGAGAAGCTATTTAAAAGGGCCTCAAAAGACAGGACAAGGGAGAACTGCTTCACACTGACAGCAAGTAGGTTTAGATTGGATATTGGGAAGAAATTCTTCCCTGTGCCATGAGGCCCTGGCACAGGCTGCCCAGAGAAGCTGTGGCTGCCCCTGGACCCCTGGGAGTGTCCAAGGCCAGGCTGGACCAGGGCTTGGAACAACCTGGTCTAGTGGAAGGTGTCCCTGCTCATGGCAGGGGGGTGGCAGGAGATCATATTTAAGGTCCCTTCCAACCCAAACCATTCCACAATTCTTTGAGATGGGCACAGAGGCGAGACACATAGCAAGAATCTATAAACATTGCCAGGCATGTCAGGAGTGTGTCAGCAAAGTCAAAGTTCAAGCCTGAGTGTGCCAAGAAGAGCCTCTGCACTGTGCTGGTAGTGAAGGCCTGGAGAAGGGCCCATTTCTGAGTGTGGATTCAGCAGCAGCAGGCACAGGTAAGACTGGAACACTCAGTGCCTCCTCCACCTCGGGCTCCACCAGCCTCCCAGGCCTCCATGCTGTTCAAAAGCTTCAGAGAGCCTCCAGAGAGGGCTGAAGAGAGAGTCAGTATTTCTTTGAAAAGATTGATCCATGTGAATCCATGGGGCTCAACAGGCTGCATCAATGGATGCTGACAGAAATGGATTTGTAGGGCTGCTCTTCACATGTGGGGGCAAACCAGGGGAGATCCCTGACACCTGGAGGAATGCAAGTCTCACATCCCACCCTCAACAAAGGCCAAAAGGATCATCTGAGGGTCTACGTTCTTGTTAGCCACACTTTGGGCCCTGGGAGAATCGTGGAGTGAATCTTCTAGAATATTTTAGGCCACATGAAAGATCCTGGAAGAGAAGAGCCATCATGGATTGACCATCCTGTTTGCTCTCTGTGGTGGAGTGATGGGATCTGGGGTCAAAGGGCTGACAGCTGTGGGTGACAATTGCCTTGACTTTAGGAAGGATTTTGACACTTTCTCCCACTGTCCTCATATCCAAGGCAGGATGTTACAGTTTGGAGGGCTGGGCAATCGGGTGGGTGAAAGACAGGTTAGGAGACAGGCTCTGGGGGGAGGTTCATGAGCAGTGCTCTGCCTGGGGGCCGGTAATGAGCAAAAGGGTCTGGATGAAAGTGACAGAAGAAATACATCTTTTCTGTCAGACAATGGATGCAAATGAAAAGGCATATGCCCTTGAGACCAGAGGATGTGATAAGGAACCCAGGGATGACCCCGATGCTGTGTTTTGAAGACTTCGTGGATAGGTGTAGAAGAGGCTGCTACCATGGCAGGGTTTGGGGAACATATCTAGGCTACCTTCTGCTGAAATCACTCACTGATCAGTGTAATTACATGGGAATGCAGCTGTTAGCATCCAATTCCCAACTGGATTTGAATCTGGCAAGGGATGTCAAAATCATCAAGAAGGGCTTCTATAAGTACATTGGTGACAAAAGGAAGGCTGGGTAAAATGTAGGCCCACAGCTGAAGGAGAGTAGGGACCTGGTGACAAAGGACATGAAAAGACTGGGGTACTTAATGCCCTCTTTCTCTTACTCTGTACTAGTAAGATGGGTCTTCAGGAGCCTCAGGTCTCAGAGAACAGGGTGAAAGACATCACTGCCAGGCCCTTCACAATAATCTTTGCTCAATCATCATGTCTGGGAGATGCTTGAAGACTGTGGGAAGGTAAATCTCTCCTATCTTCAAGAGTAAGGCAGGAGGACCCAGGTAACTACAAAACAATCAGTGTCACCTTGATCCCTGAGAAACCGATGGAGCAGCTACTCCTGGAAACCATTTTTATGCATGGGAAGGACAAGAAAATCATCAGGAGTGGTGAGCACAGCTTCGCCTAAGGACAAATCATGCTTGATCCACTTGATAAATGACTGGCCTGGTGGATGACAGAAAAGGAGTGGATATTGTCAACCTGAAGTGCACTAAATTCTTTGACAGTCCCCCCCATGAGATCCTCATTCAGCTGAAAACCAGCTGAATGCCTCCTGTCCAGAGAGTGGTGGTCAGGGGCACAGTATCTACTTGGAGGCCAGTAGCTAGCAGTGTGCCCCAGGGACCAATCCTGCCTCCAGTCCTGTTTGGCATCTTCATTAATGACCTGTTTGATGGTGCAGTGTGTACCCTGAGCATGTTTGCTGATGACCCCAAATTGGGAGGAGTGGCTGATTTGCCAGAGGGTCATGCTGCATCTGGAGCGACCTTGAGCAGCTGCAGGGAGGGACGAGAGGCCTCCTAAAGTTCATAAGGGACAGTGCAAAGTTCTGTCCTGGGGAAGAAACAATCCCCTGCACCAGCAGATGCTGGGGGCTGCACCACTGGAGAGCAGCTCAGCAGAGAGGCCCTCCAGGTCCTCATGGGTGCCAAGCTGAAGATGAGACAGCAATGTGCCCTTGCTGCAAGGAAGGAGAATGGTGTCCTGGGCAACATCAGGGTGAGTGTGGCCAGCAGGTCAAGGAGAGGATCCTGCCCCTCTCCTCAGCAGTGGTGAGGCCACAGCTGGAGCTGCGTACAGTACAGTACTCCTCAGTATTCCTACACTACAGTACTGGCTCCCCAGTACAGGAGAGAGATGGCCATACTGGAGAGAGTCCAGTGAAGGGCCACAAAGATGACGAAGAGACTGGAGCACCTCTCCTGTGACAAAAGACTGAGGGAGCTGGGATGGTTCAGCCTGGAGAAGGGGTATCATTCATACAGGAAAGAGGGCAACAAGAGGATGGATCCAGGCTCTTCTCAGTTGTGCCCAGTGTCAGGATCAGAGGGCATGGGCACACACTGGAACACAGGAGAGTCCCTCTGAAGATCAGGAAGCACTTTTCCTTTACGAGGTTTCCCAGGAAAGTGGGGATGTCCAAGGCAACCAACTCTGGATGGTGCTGCTTGTGCATGGGGGGGTTGTACTAGACTGTCTCAAGAGGTCCTTTCCAAACTCAACCATTCTGTGATCTCCAGCCAAAGAAAGACCCTCCCGAACACCCCAGTTCCCCATTGAGCTCAAATTGTTCCAAGAGAGCTGATCTGCTCCCCATCCCTGCACAGCAGCCTTGACCACACCGGGCAGTAGCATCTGCTACCTGCCCATCCTTGCCCACAGGTGTGGAGAGAAGGCTTTGCTGGAGTGCCTTGCAGCTGGGCAGAAGAGCATGCAGCAGGAGTGCCGTGGCCACCACGGAGCAGAAGAGGACAACAAAGGAGAACAGAAAGATGACTCAGGGTTAGGCAGCAAGAAACCAGAGCACCAGACTTTGAAAAGGAAGTAGGGTCCTGGCCAAGCGTGCCTCTCTCCCCACTGCATGGAGAGCTGGGAGGGCAGTGATGGGTATCGAGGCCTTGCAATTTCACACCCTCCTCCCAGTACCCCAGCAAGACAGGAGGAACAAGTGGAGCCAAGGCACAACAGACTTCCTACATTTCCCAGAGATGGTACAGTTCCCAGAAGTACAGCCCCACACCAAGGTCCCTCACCCTGTGGGAGTCAAAGCTGCCCCTTCCCATAGATCCATCTCAAGCACATCACCAGAGTCCCTCACACACATCTCCTGCTTTCACAGCCCTCCTGCTGACCCTGCCTCTGCCCAGCCCACAGTACTGTGAAGCGATGGAGCACTGCTCAGCAGCTCGGGCTCCATTCCTCAGCCATCCTCCCCACTCCAGCCAGCGCAGTCAGCAGGCAGGGAACTCATCTGGAGCCTGGCCATGGCTGGGGCTCTGCTGCGCACATGTTGTGCTGTGGCTTTGGCAAACATCTGGCTCTCGGGCTCCCGCCCCTCTGAGTGACGGCTCTTGGTGGGAGAGGAGGGGAGGCTGGCGCCAGTGTGGTCAGCGATCCCACGCACGGCTCCCTGCGCCTGAGTGCGTGCCAGGCGTCCTGCCCTCCCAGCCCTGGCACAGCCACTGACCAGCTAAAAGTGGCCAGGGAGCAGCCACGCAGCTATTTCAGGAGCCGTTCCTGTCTCCAGGGCTTTGTCTCAGCCTCCAGCACACTCGGGTCTCAGGGGAGGGAGCAGGGTCAGGGTTTGGCCCAGCGACAGTCCAGCACACGTGGCCAAGGCGAGGGTCAGAGCTCATGGCTACCAGAGCCCCCTGTCCAGGGAGCCCCAGCGCAGCTGCCGGCACTGCTGGCTCACACTGCTGGGTCCCCAAGGCCCCAGACACGGGCAGGAGTCCGGCTGGTGGTCCCACAGCCAAGGCCTCCACACTGCCCAGAGCAGCTGTGACTGCCCCGGCCCTGGCATCCAAGGCCAGGCTGGATGGGGCTTGGAGCAACTTGGTCTAGTGGAAGATGTCCCTGCCCATGGCAGGGCATGGAACGAGGTGGGCTTTAAGGTCCCTTCCCACCCTTCTGTGATTCTATGACAGACACAGGGCTGCCAGAAACACATGTAGCTGGGCATGGGGAGCAGGGGCTGCCCTGAGATGGGCTAAAGCCTTCGGTTCAGAGGGTGAGGGGAAGTGGGTTAACCACAGACACTGGCAGGGAGGCAGGATGTGAATGGTGGGGCTGGGCAAGAGGTGAGAGAGCCTGGGAGTGCCCAGCACCCTTCTGGGAGCCCAGGGGCCTCCAAGCACAGGGACAGGGCACAGACGCACAAGGAGTGAGGTTCTGCACCTGGGCTCCCGGGTGTCCTTGCTAGTGAAATGGCATCTGCAGCCAGGAGCTACAGGGCATAGGGAGCCCCATAGAAGGCACAGGAGCTGAACAGGACCTGGAAGCTGGGGAGCAGAAAGGGGCAGGGAATCCTGGAGCAGAGCAGGGCTGGGAAGAGTGCTGAATGAGGGGCTTGAATGGGGCAGCCACAGCACAGGGCAGAAATGGCAGGACTCTGGGGGGCACTGAAGCCAGAATGACCCCAAACCAGGGTGTGGGGCTAGGTTTCAGCCATACGGAGCTCAGGCAGAGAGTGCTCAGAGAAGGTCTGTACAAAAAGACAGGGCACAGATCAATAAGATGTGCAGAAGAGACTGGGCTGGGGTCAGCACAAGATTGAGCATGCCAGGCAGGGTGAGCCTAGGGAGCAAGGCCGGGATGGGCCCCCCAACATCAGGAGGACATGGAGCCGCTCTGCAGACAGGCTGGGCGAGATGGGGGTGTTCAACCTCAAAAAGGCTTAGAGTCCCTTCCAGTGCCTAAAGGGGCTCCAAGAGAGATGGAGAGGGACTTTGGACAAGGGCCTGGAGTGACAGGGCAAGGAGGAATGGCTTCACACGGCCAGAGGACCAGCTGAGATGGCATATTGGGAAGAAGTTCATCCCTGTGGGGGTGATGAGGCCCTGGCACAGGGTGCCCAGAGCAGCTGTGGCTGCTCCATCCCTGAAAGTGTCCAAGGACAGGACTGGTCTAGTGGAAGGTGCCCCTGCCCATGGCAGGAGGTTGGAACTGGATGATCTTTAAGGTCCCTTCCCACCTAAAACCATTCTGGGATTCCACAGGGAGCAGGGAGAGGCTGGCATGTCCCAAGGGCTATGCAGGTGGAGGAGAGCTGCCCTGGGTCACAGTGGCAAGGGTCCTGGGGGAGAAGACAACTGCAGCTGGCACTGACCAAGGGGTGTGGGGAGAACAAGAGGGAGCAGAAACTGGGGTCTGGGGCAGGGAGCACGCTGGTGACTGGGGCCACAGGAGGGAGGCAGAAGGACTGGCCCTCTGGAGGGCAGTATGTGTGGGTGGGGCTGTGGGTGGACATGGATGACTGAGCTGTGTGAGCAAGGGCAGTGGTAGAAAGAGGAGTTCTGTGGGGCCTAGAGCTGAAGCAGAGGTAAGGGAAAAGGGGCAGCTGTGAGGGGGCTGGGGATTGCACGGAGGAAGGAGGGAGCTGTTCGAGGGGGTTGGGAGGAGGAGCAGAGGATGGGGGGAGAGAAGCGCGAGGGGCTGGGGCCTCTCAGCTGCAGTGGAAAAGCTGCTGCAGCTCCAGGGGAAATGCTACTTGAATTAATCATGGCGCTGGCTGCTGTGCCAAGCCCAGGAGGAGGCTGCTGGCAGCGCAAGGAAATAACTTTCACAGGAATTTGGAACAAATGCAGCTCTTCTGGCGGTAACAACAGCACTCACCTCCCCCCACAACCTCCCCATGTACCAGCATCTCCCCCATGCCCACACTCCTGTGTACCCCCAGATCCCCCCACGTGGCAGCCTGCTCCTCAGGACCGTGATACTCTCCTCCCCTTGTTCTTGCCCCCCAGCACGCTCCCAGGCGTCTCCCCATCTCGCTTTGGAAAGCTTGCCTTCTTGTTTCTAAGGAGGGGGAGGCCTGTTCTATGTTGTGCAAAGGTCTGAAAATAGGTTGATACTAAATCCTTTGCCCTAAGAACACAAATGCAGGCAGCAATGCCCCCCTCCCTCCTGCCACTTTCCTTGCCCACGGTTGGTGAGCATTAGTCCTCGTGCTGCCCCAGGGTCCATGCATGGCTACGCTCCGTGTCCCTGCACAGCCCCCTCCAGCTGCACAGCCAAGGCATCAGGAACAGACCTCCAGACTCTCTTTTGGTAATACAGTGTATGTGGCCTGGTATAACCTACAGCTCTTCATCCAAATCTTCCTCCCTGGGGCACAGCCCATGGGGCTGTCCCAGTGCAATGCATGTAGCATTGCCCATGAATGTCCCATGGAATCACAAACTAGAACCAAAAACTCATCATACTTATCCTCAAAACCGCAGAGACTCTACATTAGGTCCATTGCTGGTCAGCTTTTAATTTCTGATGTTCCCCAACATTTGTGTATGGGTGCAAAGGCAGTATGTAAACCCTGGTTCCAAAATCATCAATACTGGATATATGCAAGAATCAATAATCCACCACTCCATGTCACTCAGGTTGCTGTCCAATCAGCCCACGCTCACCACATGGGGTTCACAGTTCTCTCTGCCAGAGCACAGACAATACTTGATTTAGCATGAAAAGTCAGAAAGTCCCAGAAAAACACTATCTGACCATGCATGCAGTGTGCTGGTACACAGTCAAATGTTTAAAGCAAATTTAAACCAGCAGGGTGAATTTATACCAGAGCAGTGCTTCTCATCACGGACCACAGCATTGGAACGGGGTCCAGTGCCCTAAAGCCTCTGCATCATCAGCTCATGGCGGCAGAGAGGAGCAGGGCAGCCAGATGGGGACAGTCTCCTGCTCCATTTTCTGCTGGTCTCATGTTCACTGCTACCCTGGGCTCTGCCTCCACCAGTGTTTCTTTCTCATCTCAGATCTGAACAGCGAGTTTGCTATTTCCTTTGCTTCATGCTCAGTCTGCTACTGTGGGACCTGGCCCATAGTAAACACGAGTAATAAACAGAGAAGATGTTATGAGTTCCTTTTTCTTTCTCAGAAGCTCAGGCCAGCAACCTGCTCTGCTCATCCCTGTTCATACTCAGACACAAAGGCTGTCCCGGCAGACAGAACGGAGGCTGCAAGGCAGCAGATCATCTGTAGCGACTCTTTAGGTCTCTCCTGCTCACTCACGGGGACTCCTTCCTTCCTCACCTTTCTGTCCTGTCCATGGAGAGTAGACATCACTGTCTAAAAACAGGCCTGGTCCTCCCAGGGTTTTCTGCTTAAAAATGGGGCAGACTGACAAAGAAGCAAACCCACTGAGTTCTGTGCTGACCTGGGTGACTGTCCTGTGTCCTGTACCTCATCTGCAGGGCCTGCCCGTGACCTGAGCACTCATGACCATTGTGTGGGTCTGGACAAAACCCAGACTTTGACAGAGATACTTTACTGTCCCGAGGCAGGGTGAGCCCCAATGCCCGGAAACCACAGAGAGATGAAGCCAAGCAGGAGCAATAGCACAAAAGTGCTGTGGGGGCAGCACACCTGACATGGGCAACTTCGTGGGGAACAGTGCTGGGCACTGGCCACCGTGAGCCCTGGCAGCACCTCTGAAGCCTTCCTGTTTGAGGCAACAGGGGTGGCCATGCCAGGCAGCTGTGCTCCAAGCCCAGGGCTCCCTGACCTAGCTCTGCCCAGCTCCCAGACTTGGCTGGCTCCTGCTGCATCCTCGATCAAGCCATGGGCCTGGCCAGCCTCCTTTCCCATCCTCTCACATTTCCTGGCTCAGAGGAAGCAGCAGCAGATGTGTGAGCTGTTTGCTTTGTGCCGAGGCCGCGCGGGAGTTACCTGTGCTCAGCCCAGACGCGCTGTTTCCAAACGAAACACCAGCACTAAGCCAAAACCATCGAAATGTGGCCAAGCCTTGGTCACTGCCGGCTGCCAGGCCAGCCATGGCCCTGCACAGCGCACAGCCAGGCAGCCGTGCACCGGACACTCTTCTGGGTGTGCCCCACAGCCGCAGTCAGGAGCCCCAGCTCCTCCGCAGGGCGCTCTCCCTCCAGCCTGGCCCCACACCCGCAGTCAGGAGCCCAGCCGCCATCTCCGATTGCATTTCCAGGACGCCTTCCCACACGGCGAGCAGCGCTGAGCAGGAAGGCACGGACAAGGAAAGAGGGGGGCCTCCCTTCGGGGGCTGTGCACAGGCCTGGGGCTGCCATGCTCACACCAGGACACACAGCGTCTCTGCTCTGACCCTTGCCCTGGCCCACCCCTGATCCTTTCCCCAGCCCTGCCCCATCCACACCCACCCCAGACTGGGACAGTGTGTAGTACTGCCCTGCATACACCAAACCCAAATCTCCCCTGACCTACATCTTCCTCCTCATCTCCCACTCACTCCTTCTGCCCATACTTCCCCCTAATCCTGCCTTGACCCATCCCCAAGCCCCCTGATCTATGCCATCCTACACTTGCCCCTGCTCCACATGC
>VXBC01012411.1:104735-117689 GCA_013399945.1 Ploceus nigricollis
ACAGACACACACAGACACACAGGCACACACACACACACACACACACACACAGACACACAGGCACACACACACAGGCACAGACACACAGGCACACACACACAGACACACAGACACAGACACACAGATACACACAAGGACCGCCAGCTCAGAGGAAGGCAGAATGAACTGGCATGGTGCAGCTCCATCTTGTGGGAGTTTCTGTGGGACACAATGCTGATCTCAGGAATATTAGTTATCTGTGGTGTAGCATTGCTTGTGAGTCCCAGATGCTGACCAGTGCCTGCTAAACATTTTGTGTTTGAGCTATTTAAAAAAACCAAAATAACAGATAGTTACCTTGCAGTTTAAGATACCATGATACACATAATCTGACAAACATGTGACCACTAGGTAACATCACATGATCTAATCCAAGTCACAATCCCAAAACATCCCCTAGGTTAAAAGTGCACATATGAGTCTACATTCCCCTAGAAGTTACTCAGTTCTCCAGGTTAAATCCCAGCCCTATTGCTCCTCCAACAACAGAATCAGGCTACAAACCACTACTTTGCTGATCCTGTTTTACACAACCTTAAGGGCCATAACTGATGCAGAAGAAGGAAGAAAATTTGGCTTATGAGTCAATTTAATGATTTAATTACCAGAAATAACTCGGGCCATTGAGAGGGGCTGTGAGATGAGAGAAGGGACAGGTAATTCAGGGGGAATATAGAGGTGTTATCCAAACAAGAAGAAAAGGGGTAGGGAAAACCCAAGCCCACATGGAGTCAAATATAGCAAGAGATGTGAAGTGCAATAAGAGAGGCTTCTGCAGATATGGGAAAACTAAGGAAAACATGGACCCACGACCAAATGGGGCAAGCACCCCAGTGCTGAAGGACATGGAACAGCAGCCTTCAGGGACTGCAGGCCTCTGAGACCAAAGGGAAGCTCAAGAGCAAGGAATATATACCTTTAGTGCAGCAGACTGACATAGGGACCACTTCTAACAGAGACCTGAAAGGATGCACCCATGGGTAGTGAGGGACCTGGGTAACATCACTGTGACGCCACTCGTGATTTTCTTTGAGAGGGCCTGGTGATGAAGGGAGGCTCCCGACAGCTGGAAGAAAGCAAGTATCACTCCTATCTTCCAGAAGAGCAAAAAGGAAGATCCAGGGAACTACAGGCCAGTCAGTAGAGGCCAGTCAGCCTCACCTCTGTCCCTAGAAAGGTGATGGAGCAAACCTTCCTGAAAAGCATTTCCAAACACAAGAAGGCACAAAAGTGATTGGGAGTAATTAGCAAAGATTTTAGCTCAGTTGGTGAGAGCATGGTGCTAATAATGCCAAGGTTGTGGGTTCAACCCCTGTATGGACCATTCATTTAAGAGGTGGACTTGGTGATCCTTGTGGGTCCTTTCCAGCTAAGAATATTCTGTGATTTATAAAGAGAAAATCATGCTCAAGTAACCCAATAGCCGCCTACAAGGAGATGATTTAGGGTAGGAGGGGAGATCAGCAGATGTTGGTGGCTCATCATCAGTAAGGCTCTAGTCAGGAAGGATAACCACAGCCACAATTCCACAGTGATTTGGATTGAAAGGGACTTGAAAATCATCTAGCTCCAGCCCTTTCACTAGACCACGTTGCTCTAAGCCCCATCCAAACTGGCCTTGAACTCTTCCAGTTACCAGATGGGTTAAACCCTTCTCACATCATCTTTATGAACACCTGCATGGTGTTCCTGATGATTTTTCCTCCTTTCATTTAAATTGAATGACACCTTAGGTAACTGCAGAGAATGTCAGTACCACAGCTACACAGAGTCACTGATTTTAAAGCCAGGGTGTTAGTTATCCTTTAAATTTTTTTTCACAAGTTGTAATGTAATTTTATATTTAACATTTCAAAGTTTGTGATACTCTTCTCCTCTATGATTTTCTCTTTGATGACCAAGAACAGGGTCCTACCTCTTACTCAAGATGGAAGTCTTTGGCAGCCACTAATTTGCCATGGGGTCACAAGCTCACAAAGCTGACAAGGTACAATTTCCAGTTTATAGCATTTATACTTGCTTGCCTTACAAAATCTAAACACTTTCCAGATGCTCATCAGGCAATACTATAAAACCTCTCTGACGGGCTCTACTGGCAGTGTCCATGAGGCCAGGGATACAGTAAGAAAGATGTAAAAGCTGGGGCATGTCTGTAAATCAAATTATGTAATGCCAAGTATCTTCGAGTAAGTAGATCTGCTTCCAAATAATAAATCCTCCTCACGTGGTATTTCTAAAAGAATCAGGTCAGAGAGTATTGAACCCTGATAACGGACCAAACAAGCCAGAAATTTATTTTGTCAACTGATGGCCCAGTATAAAGCAGGGGAGACAGAAAATCTGGATGGATTGCGTTTCACCCTGCAGCAGTAGCTTGAACTACTGCTTCTGCATTAAGAGCTCTATCAGAAACCTCAGACAAGCCTGTTTGCTTCACAGCTTCCTCCTCCTCTTAGAGGCGTCCACAGCAGTAGCCACAGCTCCCTTAGAGCAGTCTTGTCCCAAACACTGCATTGCCCCACAGCTGGGAGGTTCCAGCTGCTGGCCAAGGTATCTCCTGGCGTTCCCTCTGTAGCAGCAGCTCCCTTAGTGCAGTGCTCCTTCAGCACTCTGATTCCCATTCTACATTTTTACAGTCTGAAATTCCAACCAGTTTTGCTTGTGTAGTTGTTGCTGCTGTTGAACTGAGGCCCAATACTCTGCTGTCCTTGACTAAGGCATCAGACTTCCCTGTATGAGGAACTACTTGAGAAAGGTAAAAGAGAATCCACAGAAATGAAAAGGCTGATTTCTATACCTGAGAAGCATGTTTTTAACAGCACAGGTGTAAGGAGGGTGTGGAAATGCTCATTTTTCTGATGGAAACAATTGGAATTTAATTTTAATTTGATTCTTACATTGTCTCTGCATTCCAGAATGGACAGAATAGGCATACATAACTGCAGCAATTGATAATGGAAACAATTTTCAATCAATTCTACCATATTAGAGGTGAAATATTTGGTAAATATCCAATGCAGTAGACATATTTAGGGAAGATTTCTTAAAAAGTGTTTTGAACAATTACCGGTCTTTTAGATTGCAAATGCAATCTAAATTGAATGCAGAATCTAACAGAATGCAAAACTGTCCTGGATGCAATCTTATAAAACAGACCAATTCAGCTCAAAAGCAGGATACATAATTTAACAGCCTAAGTAATTAACAATATGAGCAACTTAACTAATGATGTTGTAAATTTCTGGTGACTGATAACTTCTCAGTGAAAACATGCTTGTGAGGGGCTTTGCTTTGGGTTTCTTTTTGGTTTAATTTTTTGTTTGTGTTTCGGTGGGTTTGTTTGTGGGTTAGGGTTTTTTTTTCCTAACATATGTTATTAAATCAAGGAAAAGATAATTCAGTGAAGTTCTATGGCATGTGTTTTACAAGATGACAGTCCAATTCGCAGTCCTCTTTCTGTCAGTTTGGGATTTATGACTGCTAGCAACTGTATCACTGAGTCATTTAAATCCTACAGTTCTGAAGATAAAACCCACAGTTATATGTGTGTTTAGACTGTAGATCTTATGATTACAAGACATAATTAAACAAAAGGGTCAAGAAGATTCAAGGATTAGAGTTTTTCAAGGATAAGAATATTCAGTGTTACATTATCATGGATTGCAAACAAAAAAACCCCAACTTTAATTATGTGAACACGTCTCTGCTATGTCAAAATTTACCCTCTTTTAGTTTAAAACCATTATTCCATGTCCTGTTACTACAGGCCTTGGTAAAAAGTATCTTTGTTGTTCCCATAAGCCCCCTTTAAGTACTGAAAAGCTGCAACAAGGTGTCCTTGGAGCCCCCTCCTCTCCTGGCTGAGCTCCCCCAGCTCTCCCAGCCTGTCCCCACAGCAGAGGGCTTCCAGCCTTGGGACCATCTCCGTGGCCTCCTCTGGGCCCCACCAGCAGCTCCACGTCCTTCCTGCTGGTCCCCAGAGCTGGAGGCAGTCTCGCCTGGGCAGAGAGGGGAGAATCACCGCCCTGGAGCTGGACCCAGAACTGATGGATTTTCTGGGCTGCCAGCACACACAGCTGGCTCACAGCCAGCGTTCCATCCACTGGTATCCCCCGTCTTGGCAGGACTGCTCTCAATCTCTCCATTCCCAGCCTCCATTGGTACTGGTGGTTGGCCCACTCCAGGTTCTGTGGTTCCTTAATGAAGACAAAACATGATCTTAAGCAACTGAACATTCTCCATTCATCCTGGATCTGACAAACCTGAAAAAGTGTTCAAAGTAAAATCATGTGAGCAGGGAGCACAACAGTAGAGGAATCAGAAAAATCTGTGTTGCTTTTTAATCTCAGCAGGGAGGTTCAGATGACATTAGGAAGCATTTCTTTAACAGAAAGGCTGGTCAAACACTGTAACAGACTTTCTAGAGAAATGGTCAGTGTCCCAGGCCTGTGGCTGTTTAAGAGGCATTTGGACATTGCCCTTAATGCCTTAAAGCTTTAACTTTTGGTCAGTCCTGAAGCAGTTGAGCAATTGGATTAGATGATCCTTGCACGTCCCTTCCAAGTGGAACAATTCTATTCTAACATAGAATAAGAATAGTATCTTCTGGTTTCATTACTGTCAAAGGTGAAGGACTCTTCTTAGCACCTTCCCAGGTCTGTTCCACCCCGTGTCCAGATCTGCACTTAGAAAACATATCCAACATCACCCACCTCAGGAGCCCTGGGACCTGCAGTGGCTTCAGCAGCCTCTGTCACAGCCACGGGACACAATGAACAATACCCAGCTTTTAGAACTCCGTGATTCTGAGAAACATTATCCTTCACCTGTATTACACACTGCTGCAGACCTTTGTTTTATTTGTACAGTTGATTACTTCTCAAATAAAGAAGCAAAACATGAGGGTTAAGTGTTGTTTACAGAAAATTAGCACATCTCACAGCACTTACTTTGTGCCTGAGTGATTTTGTGCATCACGGGTTTTATGTTCACTCTTGCTGTAGCCTGTAGCCTTGGAGACTGAGATACAGAGCCCATCATGCTGCAAAGTCACTACTTGTTGTACAAACACCACCTACAAACTTCATCTTCCCTTCTAGAGCAAGTAATTAGTCACATAAATTCTTTGAAATTTTGTACTTGAAATCCTTGGAGTGTGTTACTTGAGATTGCAATAACAAAATAAGTAAGAAATTTCTGCATTAGTGATGGGGAGAAGAAAGAGAAGAATGAAACAAGGCAAAGAGAAAGAAGGGGTTATTTCCTGTTCCTTTCCTGTGGGAGGAAGCAGAGAGCTCTTACAAAGAAATAACTGAGGATAGGAGGAGGAAAGAGTTTGAGGAATGAGCTAAAACAGGTCAAATCCATCTGAAATGAAGGACAAGGAAATAAGCCAAACTTTGAACCTTCCCATTTTAAATTAGGAAGATGGCAAAGTGAAAGTGGGAGGAACCAGTGCAGGAGGTGAAGGAGATCCTAGAAGTCTTTAAAGGCTGAGGATTTTCGGGGTTTAGATTGTAATGGAAGAGAAGGAGAAAATTAATCAAGGGTAGAGAACATCAGAGCATGATGAGAATTAGTCAGTGGAGAAGTATGAGCCATGGCTAAGCAGAAAAAGAGAAAGAGCCAGGAACTGAAAAAAGAAAGGCTGGCAGGGTGGATCTGGTGACAGCAACACCAAAAAGCTGAACACAGCACTGCTCTGAAGAGAAGATGAAAGGAAGCAGGGTAGAGGGAAAGGCAGCAATGGAAAAGCAGCAGTGCAGCACTCCCCTGGCACCTGACTCAGTTCAAACAACATAAGTTATCAATTTAGACCTGAGAAATGTCAAATAAAAGCATTGAAGCTGCTAAAGGACTCAGAACGTAGACAGGGAGACCATGAAGGTGCCAGAGACAGACCCATTTCTTACAAAGTGCATTTCAGAAACAGCAGGAAAAAGCAAGGTGATATTAAAATCAGCAACATTACCAGTTGAATAAGCAGAAAAGATTGAAGGAAATATTAATCAAATTAAGGGGGACAGAAGGAAGCAGCAGCTCTTGCAAATGGATGAAGAATTTAAATTTATACTTACCACGGGAAAACAAAAACAAGGCAGAGAAAGGAGCTAGCAAAGGCAATGGGAACCACTAACAGATAAGGGTAACAAGATGGGAAAATAGCATCAGCAAGATGGGAGGAATAAAGAAAGTAAAAATGGCATATAAACAAGAACCCTCCCTCAAAGCATTTGAAAAATACTAACCACACAATTTTCATGGTAGGACATCAAGGTGCACGACTGTACCAGAGGAAAAGTGCCTGATTGCAGGGGAAGGCATAAAAATTGAGACTAAACAGAATTTCAATAATGTATTCCTAAGGGTTTGTTAAACTATGGGAGAGGGCAGAAAAAATACTAGAAATTATAACTATGTATTAGCAGTCCACAAAGCTACAAATTTATGAAAAATGTATAAAAAGCAAAAATCTTTAGGCATCACTCCAGCAAGGACCCTTTCCCACAGGATAAGAACGTGTTCCATTGCTGCAGTCCCCCTCCATGTGACAGACTGGATCAGGACTGCACTGTTTATCAAGCCCTGCAGCTGCCAGCAAACTCTGCTCTGCATTGGTGGCAGAAAATTAAAACCTTCCTTGATGCTGCTTTCTCCTCTCAGAATAGAAAGTGCCTTCCTCCCCATTATGAAACCCATTCCCAGCCCAGAACAAAGGCTGGAAGTTTCTGGCAACTGCAGATCTCACCACAAGAAAGCAGGGGCCAGCACAATTTATACTGTTTCCTCCCTTGCCATCCATGTGTGGGGCCCCAAAGTGATGACATTGTGGCTCAGATGCTGTAAGGCCAAACTCATAGACCAGAGATTCCCTGGAGACTGAGTAGATGTCTGTGTCAGGTTAGGAGATCCTGGAAGCAGAAAGAACAGCAGGATGAAACTGTGAGATGTTGCAGAACTGGGAGCCAGAGCACTGGAGGACTTTCTCTGTGCTAGTCCTGTCCATCTAAGCCTCCTGGGAATAAATGGGTATGTGTGATTCTGGTTTAAACATCATGTGGATGGGGAATTCTAACTTGGGGAAAGCAACACTATGTCTGTTGACAAACATTACAATACTGGTGATCTTTGAAACATCAGGAAATTGGTAAGAAATCATGTCAGCTGCCAGCAGAGCAGATGCATCATGTAGCTGGGAGCTTGACAAAATCTGCTCACAGTCCAAATACAGATTGGATTTCGTTTTCTGAAAGTCTTGTTGTAGATCCATACTAGTCAATTTTACAACCATTTTACAACTGAAGAGACTCTGTGCCCTCAACCTCTGAATACAGGGGAGACCTCAAATCACAACTCCTTTCAACTCCTAACCAAGAAGGGTTTGAAATGCTGATCCCAGAACACTGACGTTGTGCCAGTAATCATTTTTAATAAAATAAATATAAGTAATGCCAATCCTTCTTGCAGTTGGACTAGATGATCATTGGTCTCTTTCAACTGTTCTATCCTATTTTTCATATATGCTTCAAAACACCTTTTGGTCTAGCTGTCTCAATAAAGTGGAACCTCTGCTTTGTTGGTCACCTAATGCAATCACTAATTTCTTTAATTCCTGCTTTCCAGGACACAGACACCAATCTGTACCCATAAAGTGCTCTGTGGCACTCTCCTGGAAACAGCCCTACTGCTGACAATCATCTACTGGAAAAGCAGCAACAGAGTTTAAGTCAGAAGTTGATTAACCACTGATCAGCATTTAATCAGCTCTTCATGTATTACTGACAAATGTCTCACAGACATCACTTTACTTCTTTCCAATGTGTCAAAAAATCCTTTTTTTTTTTTCCTTCATTTTTTCCCCTTGGAGGTATGAAATTTGGTCTTATCCCCATTTTACAGACAGGGAATTGAGACAGAGGAGAGGAGGAAACAATGGAAGAGCCAGATTTTTGAAAGCTTTCAAGTCACCAAGGAAACTGTGAAACAGTCAGTGTGTGACTTGTGCATCTGGAGAGAAGAACAAGGCAGGGTCTTTATCTCTTAAATACAAATGGAGCTCTGAGAGGCTTGAATCTGCTGATCAAAGCAGCTGCAGGAACAGCACCCCAAACACCAGGTCCCTAAACACAGGCATAAAGGTTACTTTTGGAACTTCAGCTTCCCTCAGTGGAAGTTAAAGGCTTCTGTCTTGCTCAGTAACTCTTTGAAAAAAGTCCACACCGTACAGTAACTCAAACTGCAGTTCAGCCTGTACAGATGATGCCTAGAGAGGCAGACCTGGAACAGAGGCTGGACAGAGTTAACGGAATAAAGTAGGGATTTATTAAAAGGCCTTCACAGGATACACCTTGGGCAGCACAAGAGCCTGGCTGTGGCTACACCCAAGATGGACTCAGAGTCACGAGTTNGTCACAGAGAGAAAAAGTAAATTGATCCAGTGTTTCAAGGTCTCTGGACAGCACAGACATACCTGCAACACAGCAGAACATGCAGTGTCAGTTCATCAGGAGTACCATGAGTACAATCCACGTTTATTCACAAAATGCAGAGGATCACTGAATGTAAATGCAACAGATGCATTTGGTAATGTGTCCTTAAAATAGGGAAAGCAGCAGGTAGCACAGGAGCTCTGTGGTAGGTGAGCAGATGAAGAGTGCTCCCACTGAGCAAAAGGAAGGCAGGTGGAGCTTGGCATCCCTTGATGTGGAGCTAGAGAGTGTCCTCCTGCAAGAAGACATAATTTTCAAAACTCTAGTGATTTTTCCAAAATTGCTGATTCTAGCAGTGCCTAAAGTCAAGCTCTTGTCCTTCAACATGAACTGGATAATACAACTTTAAGAAGTTCTAAATTACTAACACATAGATTTTAAAAGACCACAATATTGCATAAAATTAAAAAGGGAAGCAAAATATCCTGGGATAGCAATGTACCTCCACTGGTGGTATTCCAAACAGGCATAAATTACATTTCTTGGAAATGTACATTGGCTGTAGAGTTAATGGCAGTTGTCATTCCCTCTGACAACGTGTGGCCAACTCTTCCACTATTCTGTCCAGGGCTGATACTGTAGCGTTGAACAATTTCACAAGACTTGTCATTTTCATCCTATAAATATCAACACACTGGTACTTCCCCCAAATCTTCTGGTCCAAGTTCTCTGCAAAACAAGAACAACAGAAAAACAAAAACCCCATCTTCAGCATTCTTGTTTGCCACATCTCCTCAAGTGTTGATTCACAAATCTACGTCATTATACCACCAGTGCAAAACCCATCCCTCCAGGCTAGCATTTCAGCACATCCATATCTCACTTCCTCCTTCTCTACTGCAGTCTCCACAAGGCAATAAAACAAACCACTCTTGAAAGTCCTCACAACTGTTTCCTGCACTTCCTAACTTCTGTGACAAGACAGAGGATGATTGTTTCTTGTCTCCACTTCTGACATCACTGCCATTATATCTAAGGATATCTTCTAAAATTCCTTTCTATCACTCTTTTTAATGGAGACAAGATTCCAGTGAACATCAAAGAATGAGAAAATCACAGCATTTTCCTGGTCAGTGATGGGGTTTTTTGGAGATGTTTAATGACCAGGAAACTATGATCAAGTTCCTGTGATTGCTTTCAGTGATCAAGGCCAGGTGGATGGGGTTTTAAGCAACTGGGTCTAGTGAAAGATGTCCTTGCCTGTGTCAGAGGGGTGGACTAGATGATTCTTAAAAGTCTCCTCCAACCTAAACTGTTCTGTAATTCTGTGACTGTATCTTATTTTATTACTCACAGCCTTTTTGATGACACAGATGTATTTTGTGCAGTGTTTATACTGTACACTCATTACTTCCATGTGCATAACTCACAAGTTGTGTTGTTCAGCTCTGTATTCTACTGCCCTTAGCCATACAAGGTCTTGCCCCATCACTGAGGCCTCTCTGTGACATTACATTACAATAAAATGATTGAGATTTGAGGCTCAAACCATATGTTCTCCCAGATCAAAATCTTAGTGCATTGGACTGGCAGATGAATCCAGCCCTCTACTCTTGCAGTAATGGGGAGCAACAGGACAATATCCATAATGCTACAACCAAGTATTTTAGGTAGCAATGCTTCCACAGCACAGCCCTCCTGCTTAGGAAAATACAGATCTGTACCTGTTTCCCAGGTGCAAGCCCATACAGACACCATGCTGATAATCAACTGATAACCTTCAGCTTGCACCCGAGTGGTTGAGAAAGCAGAACAGGTAAGGGAAAATGCTTATAGAGGATGAGAAGCACAGATCTCGTGTTGGTGAGTCAGCCCATAGAGAGACTCAGACTTCCTTGGTTCACCTGGAATTGAAGTGCCTTCATCCTGTAGGTACAGAGTGCCCATCTATGGTGACAATACCACCCATTCTCCCCTGTCCTTCAGCAGTGCTGACGTGTCCCTCCCAGGCTGGGTAGCCTGGCTGTGACTCTCTCTGGAGTGCTCCCTGCTCCTCCTTTGGGGTTCTCTAACGTCAGCTCTAAGGTCAGGCGGGCAGGGCCCCCTCCCAAACACCAGGGACTATAGATAGCTGCTGCAGCAGATGCTTTTCATTGTGCACCCCCCTCTGCACCCAGTGCGGGTGGGAGCAGCATGGGGCCCCCGTGCTGCCCTGCTACGTGTTTTCTGTTATTTGGGGTGAGCTGTGCATTCCTCACATGATTTGAATGTCATGCAGAGCCCTGGGGGAATCCTTCGAGGAGTACGACATACAACAAGAAATCTAGAGGAGATTTCTAGCTATGACAACAATCAGGCCACAAAACACCTTTCCAAACTATGAAGGACATAGAAACAAAAATCCCATCTGCTTTCAAACGAGAGCCTGATAAAGTTGTGAGTGATTACAGGATTTTATCTCTGACAGCTAAGGATCAGACACTCACAGACCCAAGAAGGGCTGCACACTGCCTTCTCATCCTTTAACATGGAAATCTGACCCACACTCCCTTCCTGGAGTGCAAATGTGGTACCTTGTGGTACCTTGTGTGTGGTACCAAAGGAAAGTAATCTCCCAGACTGCTCCGCCTCCACCCCCAAAACAATTTGGGTCTGTGTTAAACTCAAGATTCCCAGTTCCTGTTTCAGTGTCAGCTCAGAGTTTCCACAGAATATTGTTATGGATATAGAAACACAGGACTGAAAGGAGTTCTGGGATGGCTGGAGGCACTGACCTCAGTGGCTGTTCCCCAACTTGCTGCCATGCATTTTATTCCACCACAAATTTCAGGCTGCCAGTGTAATTGGAAATCCTGCAGGTTCTGAATGGCCAGAAGAACAGGCTAGCATTCCCTGTAAGGTATAACCCGTAACTAAAGCAAAATATAATTTCCAGATCCGTAGCACTGCTATGACAAGATCAACAAAATCATGAACAGTTAGGAAAAGGGAACTTGAAGGAAAGGGAAGCCTTCATGCCTGCAGGAACAGAAGACACATCTAGAACACAAACAGAAATACAGGAGATCCCATAAGGTTCTGCATCCTGTGCTGTAACTGTGGCCACTGTGCTGGCTACCTCAGAATCTGCCAGGAATCACCTGGAAGGCAACACGAATAAAATACATGTCAGAGAAACACTTCCATGTGTTTGTTGATTAAATCTAGCACTGGGCTGAGGACTGAGCCTTATGATCCCAGCAATAAATACACTGACCACAATACAAATACTGACCACTCAGTTTTAAAAGTGACATTTTGAGATTGTAACTTATTTAAAGCAAAATACACTAATATGTGGGTTGCAAGATGTGTAGAGACACTGAATAGAACAACGGCTGAATAGACTGAATAGACTACCACTACCACTACCAACGGACTACCACTGAATAGACTACCATCGCTCCTCTATAACTCCCAGTAAAAATCCTGAAGAGCAACACTCACCACGGCCGCCACAGACACTCCTCCGCCCCTGCGCACCTGTCCCCAGCACGGCCAGCCTGGGAGCCCAGCTGGGTCCCCAGCACAGCCGTGCAGTCATCAGCGCCACCTCCGCCCTGCGCGCAGCCCAGGGCCAGAGCCTGGGCCGGACCGCCAAGGGTCCTCCTGCACAGAGCCCCGCGCCCCGCACCCCTGCAGCCCGCTTACCGCGCCGGGGCCGCCCGGTGCCCGGGGCGTTCCGTGNGAGCGAGGGGAAGCGGAGGCAGGGATGGAGGGGGATTCGACGGCGGCGGGCACTACCGTCCTCTCCCCTCGGAGTCCTCTTGGGGCTGCCCGGCCCCGCCATCCCGCGCCGGGGGCCTGTGCTTTCTCGGGTCGCGATGCTGGTCGGGAGCNGGTCCGGGGCACCGGCGGCATCAGCGCCGTCAGCAAGTGCTCGGCGGCAGCGCGGGGCTACATCCAGGACCGGTTCCTACGGCTTCTGGCGGGACGGCGGCGGCGGCGAGCGCCTCTTATCCACCGGTGAGAAGCGAGTGCTTGGCCGCACCTTCAGCTGCTCCGGCTGCTGAACCCCGGTGCCCGCGGGGCGTGGGAGGGGATCTCGGCCTGTCGGCCTGCGGAGAGCCAGGAGTGACAGCACAGGGGGAGGGGGGAATGGCTTTGAGTTGAAAGAGGAGGTTTAGGTTACATATTAGTAGGGAGATCTTCCCTGTGAGGGCGTGGGGCCCTGGCTCTCCGGTTGCCCAGAGCAGCTGTGGCTGCTTCATCCCTGGAAGTGTCCATGGCCAGGTTGGACACTGGGGCTTGGAGCAGCCCAGGACAGTGGAAGGTATCTCTGCCATGGCAGAAGGGNTGCCCGGTGCGTTCCGTGCCCGGTGCCCGGTGCGTTCCGTCTCTCTCCCCACGAGCGGCGCCGCCCGAGGCCCCCGCACCGCTGGGAGGCACCGGCAGTGCCGGGGCGGACCCGCCAGGGGGCGCGCGCTCCGCGCTCTCTGCGTCCGGC
>VXBC01012411.1:117711-146570 GCA_013399945.1 Ploceus nigricollis
CGAGCGCCTCTTATCCACCGGTGAGAAGCGAGTGCTTGGCCGCACCTTCAGCTGCTCCGGCTGCTGAACCCCGGTGCCCGCGGGGCGTGGGAGGGGATCTCGGCCTGCGGAGAGCCAGGAGTGACAGCACAGGGGGAGGGAGGAATGGCTTTGAGTTGAAAGAGTAGGTTTAGGTTACATATTAGTAGGGAGATCTTCCCTGTGAGGGCGAGGGGCCCTGGCTCTCCGGTTGCCCAGAGCAGCTGTGGCTGCTTCATCCCTGGAAGTGTCCATGGCCAGGTTGGACACTGGGGCTTGGAGCAGCCCAGGACAGTGGAAGGGATCTCTGCCATGGCAGAAGGGTGGAACGAGAGCAGCTTAAGGTCCCTTCCGCCACAAACCCTCATGCTTGGAGCTATCAGTTGGGCAAAGCACAGCTTCTCAAACACATTTTAAGCAAAGTCCACAGAGTGGCAGACTGGCAACATGCAGTGCCCTGTCTCGCAGTAGTGTAACATTTTTATACTGTTAGTATAATGTTACATGGCTTCTGGACCAAAACTTAGTGGTTTGTCCTGAGTAAAATATGCCACCAGACTGATTCCTAACTCCAGTGTTCAATGCTGCTGAAAACTTTGTAATATTTGAAAATATACTAATAATGTAATAGCATCAATAGTTTTCTCATTAATTCCCCAGAATGTTACAATTTCTGTAAGGTATTTGGTGGCTCTGGGAAGCAATATCTTTTGAGTCAGTGGTGTCTGACGAGGAGAACTTCTCCAGACCTTTTTAAGACACAAGAATGTTTTAATGTGTGTTTGCAGAGGGCTCTAGGCTGATGACATTGTGGAATTTACATAATTTGAGGACAACAGTTTAATGCAATCCAAAAGACTCTGAATTGCCAAAAGACTCTGAATTGGCAAATTTCATTCAGGGGAAAATCAAACAGTGGTGTTCAAGCAGAAGCTTGCAGGCCTATGAAGATGTGTGTGGCTCATCCGGAAACCTGCATTGACTTGTCACACAACATTGGCATGCCAAGCTGATTTCACAGGAAGAGTTCTGTATTGCATTTATCAACTATTTTGGGACATCTTAGACTGTGTGGTCCCTGTGAGGTGTGAAGATGGTAACATGTTTGTTAAAGGGGTGAAAAAAGCTGGAATATAGCCAGGTGGATCTAGGATGAAACTAACTAAAAGAGAATGCCAAGAAACAAGAGGCATCAGTCCATGTCAGACTAGGGAAATGGTAAATGCTTTCCAGGAGTTAGTCTGACTTAGTTCCATTTATTCAAAAACCAGAGAACAGGATTCCTTTCCTGACTTTGCTTTTCTTCCCTTTTTTTGTTCCCTTCTCACTACATTAGCACACACATTCATTTTGTTGTTATGGCATATAGTTTGGGGCAGGAGCTCAGGTATTGGCCATCTGCATTGCCAGGGAGCATCATCAGTGTCTGGATTCTTACATTTTCATTCAGCAAATATTTACTTATGCAAAACAGAACAGGTCCAGCTGGGGTATCTGCACATTTTCTCTGGGTTATCTGTTGTCTTGATGGTTAATACACACACTGATTGCAGGAGATCTGTATTAGCAAGATCTAGAGATGACAAAATCATCTCCTAGTGCAGGTCTGTAATCAGGGAATTATTGGGTAGAAGCTTAGAGAAAAAAAAAATCTTTATTTTTTTTTAATTGAAGTTGCCAGTGCTGGAGAAATCAGGTTCCTGGACAGTGATTATAACTGAATTTGTTCCTACAGGGGTTATTACATCCGTGCCCGTGCTGTAGATCACTGTGTTCAGGACTTCCTGCTGAAGACACAAAGCCTACCAAGGACACAGGTACATTTTCTCTGGGACTTCTGGCATCTCTCACTAAATGTGTCTTTCTGGCATCTGGGCAGTGACTCGTTAGTGCACCTGTTGGGATCCTTTCCCAGCAGGGCACAGAAATCTGACTGGCAGTACTGTGGCTGTCCATGTGTCACTTAGGCAGAAGTATCTGGGGGAGGGCAATATCCACACAAAATTCTTCTGCCTCTTGCAGGAGGTTGCCTGATTTTGTCACTCTACAGATGATATTTAATATTTTTCACACCTAGATGCTCAAGATGCTGCTAAAGTTGAGTATAACTTTTTCTGATACTTTATCTGCAGATCCTATCTTTAGGCGCTGGCTTTGATTCCTTATACTTCCGTTTGAAGGATATGGGTCTCCTGCAACACACTGTGGTATATGAGGTAGATTTCCCAAATGTGGCATGCCAAAAAGCTGCTCTGATCAAAGGAATGAAAGAGTTGTCAGCGCTGGTGGGAGACACTGGAGGGGAAGGATTAGGTATGGCATTCATGGAAGATTTTTTTTTGTACGAAGTGTTTAGAAGGAATAAACACAGCTTCAGCCTTCAAAAAGCAAGAGGTTATAGTAGGGGAGCTATGAAATCATAGATGAAAAGGATATTCATTTTATGAAAAACATTGAAACAAGTAATTTGTAAGCATTGGGAGATAACAACAAGCCAGGATGGATTTTTCAGGAGCTGATTATATCAAACCAAGGTCAGTTTTTTCTGTTGCAATTTCTGAAAGGGTGTGTCCAGCTTGGAGCATACTGGTCCAAAACCAGTGGCAAACTGTAGCGTGTCCAGTGGGAGGTTATGAGGATGATGAAGTGATGGAGCGGGTGAGGTAGGAGGGGAGGCTGAGAGAGCTGGTTTTGTTCAGCTGTGGGGAGGAGTTTGGGAGGGAGGTGAGTCTTACAGCACTCTTCAGCTTACCTGTTGGGAGAGGTTAGAAAAGATAGCTACACTTTTCTTGGAGGCATAAAGCAAATAGTCAAGGGACAGTTGAAAGTGGCAAAAAAAGGAAATTCCAGTGATGTATAATGAAAATGTTGGGGGGGAGATTGTGCCACATGAGTAGTTAAAAATGGGAACAGATTACTTAGAAAGGTAATGGAATCTCCAGCCTTAGGGACCAAAACCACTACAGAGATAGAGCTTGACTGGACAAAGCTTTGAGCAACATGACACAGATAATTGCCATGAGGAAGCATTTGTGCAAGATGACTTTTAAATGTCCCTTTCACCCTAAATTATACAATGATTATGGGCTTGATGGGTAAGAGAGAAGGTTTGACTCTTAAGTGTCTTGACTGTAATAAAACATTAGTTGTTATGTCTCCTGACTTTTTTTTTGCCCTCCAAGGCAGGAGAAAATGACCTTTGTGAAACTACTGCAGAATTTTGTGCCAGCTGAGTGCTTAGGGGCAAAAGGAGGAATGTAAAGCATGTGGATCACTAGAGGTTTCTCCTGCATCTGTTTTCCTCCAGCATTTCCAGTAATGCTCTAGATGATGTGCTATAGAAGATGAAATGTCATAAACCTTCAGGAAACATGAGGACTTGCAATAAAACTAGTGAGTGTAGGAGTTTGACAAAGTACAGGAATGGTCTGGCAAACATGGAATGAAATGCAGTAGGGACATACATAAGTCGCTGTATTTAGATGGCATTGATCAATTTAAATACAGATGGAAGACAGCTATAGAGTGTGAGTTCCTGATTCCCAGGTCTTAGTGAGTAGCTCTTCCACAAGCTTGTTCATTTTCTTCCTGAATCCATTCACATTTTTAATACTGGCAGGGAACTCTGTCCATACCAAGAATCTTCAGGTACTTAAAGGAAGGTCTCAGATAGGTTAACTGTCCTCAGGACAGATACAGTTGTTGGGCTGCAGAGACAGAGTAGGTGATTTCTAAAGGTACTCTACAGTTTGGTTTGTTAATGATGTGATTTTGACTGAAAAAGTCAAAAATAGGCCATGACTTAGCATATTCTGATGGGATACAGAAGTATGATAGTGCTTGCAGATCATAAACTGGAGCTTATTTCTGAGGATGGTGATCTGTGAGTCAGGTCCTGGTGTTTGCTGAGAGCTAGCATATGCAGTTTCAGGACTCAGTGCTATTATACAGAAATGAAATCTGTTTAACAAACAAACCAATCAATCCTAGGAAACCTGAAAATGGTTTTCTGATTGTGAGGGGTACCACTGAAATTCTATCAAAGCAATGGTGCTTTCTTAGCCTAAAGTGAAAGGTGTATAAATGAGAGCCCTTTAGGTTTGATTTTGAATTACAGTGGTTCAAAAAAATTCTCTTAAATTAAATATAATAAAGTTTTGTTGTTATAGTAAGTGTAATAATTCTATAAGAAATCTGTAGGTGAAATTTGTATTAGGAATACAGGCGTTTTAGACCTGCAGTTAATGGATCATGTGGCATTAGCCCTTCATGGGTCATGTAGTGATGGGGATTTTCTTGTATATGTTCCAGAGAAATATAGTTGATGGACATAGCCTTGTGAGTGATTGCCTGTGGGTTTGATTCTCATGTTTGTCTCTTTTGGTCGCAGTATTGCAGCAGCACCATAGTGAGGTTGCATCATTTTTGTTTCCCAGGAGCCATTACCTTTTCTGGAGATGATTATAAATTACTGGGAGTGGATTTATCAGAGCTGTCTGAGCTGGAGAGAGCCCTGGAGGAAGCAGGACTGAACAATGAAGTCCCCACCCTCTTCATCGCAGAGGTGGTGCTCACCTACATGGAGAACACCAGGTCAGCTGGGTTCTCCTCTCTTGCCCGGTGGTAAAAGGAAAACACACTCTTTCTGAGTGCATCACCTTGGGCCTGGAGACCTGGTCTCTTGAAACTAAAACCTTGGGAATTCTGTGGCATCCCAAATAGCTCCTTGCATCGTAACTATGATGATGTAATTGATGTCCACATGATATCCTAAAAGGAAGGAAAAAAAGAAGAAAAATGTCAAATGAACAATTTTGAGGTTTTTGTTCTTCTTATCCCCTGAATTGTCTGTGCAGATGGGGAGGAGATGTTCAGCACAGCACTCTCATTAGCGTATTGCCACTTGTCAGGATGCCTTAATAGCAGCTTTATGGTGTTGCATCTGTTGTATGATGTGTGGGCCCTCAATTCAATTTCTTACGCACAATCTCCCAACAGGTCAGATGCCTTGATTCAGTGGGCAGCAGAGCATTTCCCTCAGGCCTGCTTCCTGGTGTATGAGCAGGTGCACCCAGAGGACCCCTTTGGACGCGTCATGCAGCAGCATTTCAGGCAGCTGAACACTGCACTGCACTCACTGGCACAGTACCCTGACTGCGAGGCTCAGCAGAGGCGCTTCCTGGGGAAGGTCAGCACCTGCAGCTCTGGGGCATGCACGAGGCATGATTTATCTGAGGGTGACTGGAACACTGAGTGCTTGCTCAGTTATGGGCTGAAGCAAACAGGGCTGAGGCTGAGCTACTGCCTTCTCTGGTAGCATGACTCGTCATTAGAAGGTGCTTCCAACTGGCTTGCAGCCTACTGCCTCATATAGGAGTAATGGGTTCCTCTAAGACTTTTGATGTAATAAGTTAAATTTTTAAGAACTTTACAGGTGAGAAATCTATTTTCACCAGTTTTTGGGAAGCTCTTGCTTTAGCTAAGCAGTCTAAGTGGCTCATGCAGGTGTTTAATTTAGGGTCTTTGTTTTCCTGTGGGAAGTGAGTTTCTGTCCTTCCAGGGGTGATAACTTTGAGGGATTTGTCTTTTAGGGCTGGACTGAGTGCAGTGTCATGGATATGAATGAGTTTTTCACCTGTTGTATTCCAGAAGATGAGCAGCAAAGAGTGCAGACTCTGGAGCCTTTTGATGAGTATGAGGTAACCCTCCATTATTCTGAAGATCAGGGACCTGGCTTTGCTATCATAAGGTACTTGCAATTTCTTATAGTTGCAATTCTGTACAGAGCTGCTGAGGCACAGGTGTTCATGCAGGCAGAAAGGACCTTGGATCAGCTTAGTTAACACAGAGGCCATGGGGAGCTCCTGGTGAAGCAGCATGGGAAGAATGCTCTCCTTGATCTTAGAAAAGCTACATCTTCCTTCCTTCCTTCCTGTGAGCAGTCTGTCAAGGAGACAGGCTTGTCAAAGCAAACTACCTGGTAGTATAAAATAAGTTATACGTGCTAAAAGTTGGCATGGATTCAAGGGACAATTACTTTAATGAAAGAGAAATCCATTAAGGATTACTGAATACCTAAATATACACCTGATGTGCTGTTCCTGACTGCAGTTGGTTGAGAGCATTCCTGCGGAAAGCAGATGCACTTTTCCTGCTCTCTTCCGTTTCCATAGACTACTTTATTGTTTGTCATTGTTGGATATAGGTTAGTAATTTCAGATATTTTTTTGTCTGACTTTGTACAGCCTTTCCTGCATTAATGATTGAAATTCAACAATGTTGAATGTTCAAATGTTCTTTGCCATTTTTATATTAACTGCTGGGAAAATTTCCGACTATTTGAAGTATAGAAGTGAAGATAAGTGCAAGATAGTGAGTAACTTTGAGCTAAATATCCTGTGGAGTACTTACTAGAAGTTTCCCTTTTGATTTTATGGTTTTCTGTTTATAATTCTAAAAGTCGAGTAACTGTAGTATGAAAACAATTGAATGTGCTTGAATTTATTTTGCCAACGTGCTAGGATCTGCTTTGTATATGAATGCAAAAGTGGTGACTGAAAGTGGTGGCAGATTTGCTAAGTGGTTTAGAAATGTCTCCTGGAATTGTAGGTCAAGGTCATTGCTCATACAGTGGGAAGGTGAAGACTTGGTATTATTTTCTTTACAAAGGAGGTTAATGTGCATGAATCCGAGCTGGAAACGTGCACAGAGGAGTAAATGATGTGACAACAGAGAGCTCTACAATTAGCCTTTGAGAGAAAGATTAAGTAAGATCCAAGGTCTTATTGTAAACAAGCTTGGTCAAATTAGGTCAAAAATGTAAAATAGACACCCAGTGTGAAGGGAGACTATTTTTAGAATAATTTTCTTAGGGACTAATAGTGAATTCTTCCATTTTCAGTATTTACATTAATTTCTGGATGTCACTTTTCAAAAGATGCTTTTTACTTCTAATATGGATTGAGGCAATTAAACTGATACAATGAGTTCTTGTGCCTTTTAAATTTATGTTTATGCTTGCTAGTCGCGTAGTTGGCTGAATGTATCCCACCCCACAGGAATGAGCACACTCAATTCCCTAATATCCATAAACACCACAGTGAACTCTCATTGCTGCTGGCTTCCTGTACATTCCTTTTGCTTGTGCTTCTGCCTCAGAATGTTTCTAAAGCCAGACTAAAAATTATGTATTATTGTCTGGCACAGAGCATGTTGCACCTTTTAACATTTGTGATTTCTTTGGAATCACTTATATTCCATGAACTTTAAGAAACTTTAATCCCTCTGGTATAAAGACCTCACTCCTTTTTATGATCAGAACTCAGAGGCATAAGGGGAAGCTGATTCCAAAAAGAAAAACTTTCACATGCAACACATAGTTAAGCTATGGGATGTATGTTGGTGAGTTCAAAGAGCAGCTGGGTAGGTTCATGGATAAAAAATCCTTCAAGGATTGTTTAATACAATGACACAGCTTCTTGCCTAGAAGATCCCTGGACTGTAAATTTTTGAAAGTTGGAGTGAAAAAGGTATTTATCCACCAATTCTTTCTCCAGTTCAGCTTTACCCCTCTGATTTTGACCATTGATGGGAACAGTGCTAGGCTGAGTTGGTATTTGATTTGGTCACCCTGGCTGTTCTGAGGTCCTTACTACTGTTTGCTGTAAAATTTTGAAGGGGATTGTTCTTTGTTTGGTTCTTCCTTTATTGGCTTGTTTGTTTATTTGTTTTTTACTTTGGACTTGCTACAGGAATGGCATCTGAAATGTTCTCATTACTTTGTGTTGGCTGCATCAAAGGGGATGGAACCTTCCTGGACTCCGTTGTCACCCAGTGTGACAGGTACACACCAAGTAGTTTTCACAGTATTCTTTTATCTCATGTAGCTGTCTCTGAGAGGTTTTAGGAGACGTTGAAGTCCTGGAAGGGGCAGATGGGATGCTGCTGTCTGATAGCTTTCTCCACTCCTCCACAATAGTTCTGCTGCCCAAACCAAGGCCAGGGCTGTGGCCTAATGCTGCTGGTTCTGATCACTCCTGTTCTTTCAGTTTATTGAACCTCTCAGTCTGATCAGCTTGTCATTTGTTCATACATGAGCCCCTCCAGTGCACGGCTGCAATGCCAGCCTACCCTGCTCCTCGTCCTGTTTTCAGAATCTCCCTTTCTAATTTATTCCTGGTTGCCTCCACGTACGGCTCTCTGAGCCATTCTCTCCTTCCAGCTCCCAGAAGGTTGTTCTGTTTTCTTTACTGCCCTGTCCAGCAGACCACTCAGGAGCCTGACATGAAGCTGTGCTTTGCTTCCTTATCCCTTGTGGGTGCAATTGTACCTGCCGTATTTCTGTTTCTGAAATGCTTTTAAATCTGTATGTCACTTTTTTTAGATGGGAGAAAAGTGATACAGCTGGGGAAAAGCCAAGACCAAGACTGTGTTTGCAAGATCAAAAGGATTTGGTGGCCATAGCAGTCCAAGAAATTCCTGGTTTTGACTGATTGCTTCCTTTTTCAGGGTAGAAAGCAGAAGGTTATTTTTAACCTGTTTTATATCACTAGTGTTCACAGTATAGCACCGCAAGTAGTTGTAGCTTCAAGAGAAAGCTGAAATCTATGTTCTAGGGAGCAAGAAAAGCAGCTGAAAAAGGGTAGGGCAGGATGGCATTCCTGAGGCCAGCAAGGTCACTGAATCCACGTGTTGTGTCTCAATTAGATTTGAAGATGTTGGGAAATTGAAGCTAAATGAATGTGGGTGAGATTTAATGTACTGTGTGATTGTCTCTGGTCCTTAAGTAAAATCCTCGAAGGCTCCTAAATGCATAGTATCTATCCTTAAATTAAGAAAAAAAATCTAACATTTGCTTAACAGACTTTATTACAGTGAAGACATTTGATGCATTAGAGACAGGATTAGGGTCTTTCTGCTGCTGTCTCTGTTGTATTCAAAACTGATAGCAAAAGCCTTCAAAGTCCAGTAAATTGTCCATGCTTAGATATATTTTACTGGGAATGCAAAAGATATATCTCTAATATCAATAAATGCCCCCAGTTATCCTGTCAGATAGACTTGGGTCCCAGTTCAAGAGAGTGCAAGTACTAAATCTTCCAAAGAGATCGTGATAAGTATATTTTGTGACATGAAAAAACTCCTCCATCTTTAAAAGATCAGTCTGTAAAAAGACATTTAAGCCCAAGGAGATGAAATTTCTTACTTCATCAAATGATTAAGTAGGGTCTTGTACAAAGCAACAATCAGTATAGGCAGTTTTTCTGATTATGGCATACAAAAAATGGACTGCGAGCTGCTCCTCGTCATCTTCATCATCTCTTACAACACAAGAATAAAGACCTTGATGAAAACAAAGAAGACACATATTCCAAAGAAATTAAAAGAAAACAATGTATAGGTGAGCCGGAGTCCTGTGCTGAGAGTTTGCTTCGTGCTAAGGGATATAATATTTAGAGAGAAGATACTTAGGTAACTGGAAATACTCTCCTATAGTAGGACCACTGGAATGAATAGATTACTTGAGGTGCTGCAAAATGTTATTTCAGTGCTTCTGTGAAGGTAGGATCAAAATCTGGCAAGAAACTTTGAAATCAGCTTCCAGGTGTTTGTCCTTTTTCTGCTGTTCTTTGCTGTTCATGTAGCCAAACATTGCCTTAATCAGACACGTCCTCCTTTTGAAGGTACTGCAGTGATTCATATCTTGCTGCTGCATCAGTTTAGGACACTGCACTTGCTTGGCCAGTCTTACATCCATCCCATGAAAGCAGTCTCAGAATTGCAGGAGCTGAGTGAGTAGAGTAGAAGTTACAGTTGGTACAGTAGTAGTTTTAACCATTACATCCTGATCTCTAGGGCATGTCAGATTATCTATGTGCACTGTCAACTTACTTCTCAATTTTTTCTTCTTGAAAAGGTGAATGATCATTTTGAAAAGGTGACGTGCTTAATCTCTTACTTAAGATGTAGTCTTTGGTTTGTATTTGTGCCTAAGTTATTTGGTTCTCTTTGGCTTCCAGTTCCTTGTCACGCTGGTCCTGTTGGGATGGCAGGGAGTCTCCCTGCAGCAGTGTGTGCAAGGCTCTCAGGAATTCCTGGCCTGAGACGTTACGGTCACCGCTCTGTTCTTATAAAGCCCAACGTGATTCTCACCACGGGAGGCTTTGGGGAGGAGGATGGACAGCACTGCCGCGTGAGAAATTTCCACATGCTGAGTAAGCATGCAGGCCACTGGGAAGCTGTCCGTGTGACACAGAATATTCCTGATAAAAGATGGGGTGAGTTCCCATACCGATGGCAATGCAAGGGGGATACCTTTGTGCTAAAAGCAAAAGAAGGTCTAGTGAAAAAGTGCTGTCATGGCACGGTGATGCTGGCAGTCACAGACACCTGACGGGTCTGGTTGCTAAATGCCCCATCCTGCCCTTTGGTCACCACAACCCCATGCAGCGCCCTAGGCTGAGGGCAGGGTGACTGGAAAGCTGGAAAAGGACCTGGGGGTTCTGTTTGACAGTGGTTGAACATGAGCCCAGGTGGGCAAGAAGGCAAATGGCACCTGGCTGGTACCAGCCTAGTGTGGCCACAGGCCCAGAATAGTGATTGTCTCTCCCTGCTGGGCACTGCAGAGATAGCTGGAGTGCCATGTCCAGTTCTGGGCCTCTAACAGAAAGAGAGACATTGAGGGGCTGGAGTCATGCAATCATAGAAGGGTTGGGGTGGAAGGGGCTTTAAAGATCATTTAGCTCCAGCCCTCTGCCATGGGCAGGGACACATTCCAGAAGACCAGGTTAATCAGAGCTCCATCCAGCACGGTGTGGAACACTTCCAGACAAATGGCAACCACTTCTCTGGGCAACCTGTGCCAGGACCTCCACACTTCCACAGAGAGGAATTTGTTCCCAATATCCCATCTAACCCTGTGCTCTGGCAGTCGGAAGCTGTTCCCCTTGTCCTGTCACTGCAGGCCCTTTTCCAGAGTCCCTCTCCAGCTATCTTGGAGTCCCTTTAAGCACTGGAAGGGGTGCTAAGGTCTGCCTGGAGCCTTAACTTCTCCAAACTGAACAGCCCAGACTCTCTCGGCCTGGCTTCAGAACAGAGGGGCTTCAACCCTGTGATCAAGTTAGTGGACTGAATTTTTCCAACAGCTACATGTCTTAATTGTGCTGGAGGCACCAGACCTGGATGCAGAACTCCAGGTGGGGTCTCAGAAAAGCAGCATAGGGGGTGAGAATCATCTCCCTTGACTTGCTGGCCACACGTTGTTTGATGCAGCCTGGGACATGGTTGACGTTCTGTGCTGTGAGCACATACTGCCAAGTCATACTGAATATTTTGTCCACAAATACCCCCAAGTCCTTCTCCCCAGAGCTGCTTTTGATACATTCTCTGACCAGTCTGTATTTGTGCTAGGATTGCCCCAGCCCAGGTGCAGGACCTTGCCCTTGGTCCTGCTGAACCCCATGAGGCTGGCATAGTCCCACCTCTCCTGTCCAGTTCCCTCTGGATTGCCACTCCCTTTCCCTCCAGCGCATGACTGCGCCACACAGCTCCTTGTCATTGGCAAATGTGCTGGGGTGCCCTCAGTCCCACTGTCCATGTCACCAACAAAGATGTTAAATATTGGTGGTCCCTATGGAGACCTGAAGAACAGCACTCATCACTGGTCTCCACATGGACACTGAGCCGGTGACTGCAGCTCTTGGAGAGAGACCATCCAGCCAATTCTTAATCCACTGAATGGTCCATCTGTCAAATCCATGTCTCTCCAGTTTAGACACTGGATGCTGGGTGGGACAGTGTCAAATGCTTCATACAAGTCCAGGTAGATGATATATGTTGCTCTTCCCTCATCCATCACTGCTGTAAGCTCATTGTAGTAATGCCCAAGGGAACTGGGGGGGGTTGGGAGCTCAGCCTGAAGAGAAGGAGGCTCAGGGGGAAGCTTCTCACTCTTTACCACTACCTGAAAGGAGGGTGTAACCAGGTGGAGGTTGGCCTCTTCTCCCCCCAGGAGACAAGGGACAGGACAAGAGGAAATGGCTTCAAGCTGTGCCAAGGGAGGTTTAGGTTGGATATTGAGAAAAATGTCTCTAAGAAAAGGGTCGTCCATGCCTGGCACAGGCTACCCAGGGTAGTGGTGAAGTCCACATCCCTGGAAGGATTTAAAAGCTGTGTGAAAGTGGCTCTTGGGGACGTGGTTTAGTTTTGCCCTTGAGAGTGCTGGGGGAATGGTTGGACTTGATAATCTTTAAGGGTCTTTTCCAACTTAAATGATTATAAATTTCATGGAAAAGCCACCTGTGTGAAGCATGCTGTTTTGTATCTCCACAGGTGAGAGGTTGTACCATACTGTGTCTTGTCTCTCGGACACTCTGGCTCTGGTGGTAGGAGGACGAACATCTCCATCGAGCACAGGCTTGGGAATGTTGTGGCTGAAGTTCTCCAAAACCTGTGGTGCTTCAGGCCCAGATGATGTTGCATTGGAGCTTGTAAGCCTGCAGCCTGCTGCTGAGACAGCTGCTTTGCGTTGGAGACACAGCACAACTGAAATTACATTCAAAGGTAAAAAGCCTGGAAAGAGTGGAAATGGCTGTAGGTATGCAGGATCTTGCACCTGACCTTGTTGAACTTCATGAAGTTCGTATTGACCATTCCTCAAGCCTGGCAGTAGTAAAGAAATTAGGAGGCTTTGAGATCTCTTCTTGACACTTGAAATATGGTAATTTTTTTATTTTGTTATCTACATAATCCCCAGTGGCAAGTAGGATTGAAACCTACTGTAATCCATTCTGGAAGACTGATTCATCTATGGCTGAAGTTATTCATGCTTGATCATGGCAGAAATAAGTTTTACTCTCTCTGAAGGATATTTTTTGAGGAACAGGATCCCTAGCTCTTTATCCCAAAGTCCTTCAGAAGAGATATTACTTTTCTAGTAGCAATTGACAAACACTCAGTAGTTGTGAACAGCTCTAGAATCAGGTCCTGCAATAGCAAGCTGAAGGTTGGTCTATTAAAAGATCCTGGTTGTAAGGGGAAAAAACTTAAGCAGTGGCATTCAGGAGCTGAAAGCTGTTCTTTCTTAAGGTGTCCCATTCTTGCAGCTGGCAGGGAACTCTCCAAGGGGAGCAGAGGGGAATTGTTAAGCAGCTGTTAGTCTAGTCTGGAGCACACTTTCCATTTGTGGAGCGGTGTTTAATTAACACTGTAGCATTCAGCCTTCCAGTCAGAATTTTATATCAAAAAAGCAAATGCTAAATGGGTAAATAAAATTTTATTAATAATACATTGGGTTTTGTCTTTGTCAGACTGTATTGTTTCATCTTACTTTTGCCTTGATATTGCTTTGTAGCTGAAGAAAGTGACCAACACTGGTGTTATGTGCACAGTCCATTCTGAATCGGTGAAAGGACAGGGCATAGTGCAGTAAATGCATGTCCTTGACACCTGCCCAAAGTATTATTGCAGCCTTTTTGTCAGCTTCCCTTCTATGCAAACAGAAGTTTTTGCTGTTATGGCATACCAGATTCTAAGTTCTGTTACCTCCTGGCTGCCTGTTTCCCTAGGTGAGCAGTACCTGTTTGTGTATGGTGGCCGCTCTGCTCTGGAGCCTGTGCTCGGGGATTGGCATTTCCTGCACGCTCCAGAACTCTCCTACACTGCGGTAAGAATACACTCCGTGGTGATTAGAGTTAGAGCCGACTTCTGAACATCCAGCTTTTTAGTCAAATACAATCTCTACAGAACAGTGGAGGTTGGAAGGGACATCTAGAGGTCATCTAGTCTAGCAGTCTTGCTTAAAACTGGTCTAACTAGAGCAGGTTGCTCAGTATATTGTCCAGGTAGGATTATCTCCATAGATGGAGACTCCACAATCTCTTTGGGCAACCTATTCCAGTGCTTGACCACCCTGATAGAACAATATGAGGGGGTTTTATGTGTAAGTCTATTTTTTTCTATGTCAGTTTGTGCCCATTGCCTCTTGCCCTTTTGCTGGATGCTACTGAGAACATATTGTCTCTGTCTTCTTTCACCTCTCCCATCATGGACTCATCTAGCTGTGAGCTGGACATTTTGTGGAAGGATACTGTTAGAGACAGTATAAAAAGCTTTGCTACAATCAAAACCACCTCCACAACATCTGCTGATTTGCCTCAGTCAACTAGATTGCTGAATGTGTCATAAAAGGAAATTGAGTGGAAGAGGACTTACTCCCTTGTTTATGTACTGGCCACCAGCCTATGTAACTCTAAATACTGTAACTCTTTGAGCCCAACCTTGTACATAGCACAGTTGTAGGGTGAGAGGTGCATAATTGCAAGAGGTCACAAGCTAAGCATGAGTAAGCAATATCCCACTGTTGTGGGAGGCCTACACTGTGTCTTCAGATATGTAACCAGGAATGTTATCTGGTAGACACATGAATTGCTTCTTTTATTTTCTACAGTGTTCTTAATCTCAGCAGAACTCCTGTAAAATACCCAAAGCTGACAGCTGAAAAGGAGGTGGACAGGGTGTAAAACAGCTGTATAGAGGTATGCAGCAAGAGTGACTAGGCCACATACCTCACAGGGGAAGGTTTTGAAGGTCTTCTAGCTATTGAATCTGGAGAAGATTCAAGATAGAAATAAATATAATATCTAAAATATTGCTGCAGAGAAGAAAAAAATTGTTCTCCATTTTAACTTTGAGTAGTACAGGGAATCAGACGGACACTAAGGAAAGCTATTGATCGTGAAGCTAGCTGAGTTTGCAATAGACTGTCTAAAGAGGTGAAAAATTCTTGTCACTGCAGACTTTTGGAAACTGTTATATAAACATCCATCCATCCATCCAGATGATAAAAGATAGTTTCATTTGTTGTAGGGAGAAGGCATGTTCCAAGTGGCCTCCAAATTTTTCTACATCACTTATTTGCTGTGATATTCCTTTAATGCCTGATCTTACATTTTTTCCTTTAGTGTTTGCACTAAGGGTTTTCTTTCTGGATTTTAGTCCTGCAGTTGAGCCTTTTAACCCACTCTGTGGTTTGAGCAACTGATCACCTGCTTTGCTGGTCACTGCATGTGTTTCTAGTCACAGTCCATGTGTTTCTGAGCAAACTTGTAGTTCCCAGGTGAATGTCTTGAGCAGAAAGCAGCCTGCAAGAATGCAGATAAAGTTACCTCTAATAAATGTGTGAAACTAAAGCCTCTAAAGACTGATTATATTAAATGTACTGGGGGCCAGAGACAGTGTAAATGGAAGCACAGAGCAGTCCCTAGAGGAACATGTGGAAAAGGTTGGGTGTAAAAAAACTCAACCAGTCAGGAAAAGACATGTAAAAGCCTGGACTTAGCAGACACTTATGTTTTTTCAGATTGCTGTTGAGGGTCCAGTCCCAGAAAGCCGCCACTCTCACAGTGCCTGCAGCTGGGAAGGAGGTGTGCTGATTGCAGGAGGTCTGGGAGCAGCTGAGCAGCCCTTGGGTTCAATTTTCCTGCTGAGGGAGCTTGAACATGGCTTTCGGTGGCAGACAATAGAGACACACCCTCCTCTTGTCCCAAGGTAAGCAGAAGGCATTCATAGCATCATAAAATAGTTTGATTTGAAAGGGACCTCTTAAAGGCCAAGTAGTGCAACCTCCCTGCAATGAGTTAAGGGCATCTTCAACTAGACAGGTTGCTCAGAGCATTCAGCAGAGAACCTTCAGCCTGTCTCTACCAGCCTCCCTTGCTAATGGAGTTCAATCTCATTTTGAACTCACAGGTATTCACATACTGCACATGTGCATGAAGGAAAGCTTCTGCTCGTTGGTGGAGTGTGGTTTCATGCACCCTCTGTGCCAGGTGTCACTGTCATCGACTTAATGACTGGTCTCTGCTTGAACTATGTGATTAATGTGGTAAGTACTGAAATTTTTCTTTCAGGGTAAGCAGTGTCCTGTGAAGGAACATGGTAAATTTATGGAGAGGTAGGATCTAATTCCAAAGTGCTGTTACCCAGCACAGAGCACGTACAGGGTTAAGAGAGGGAGAGATGGAATCTGCAGAAGACTGGAACATGGAGCTGCTCTATTTCAGACAAGGGGCAGCAGAATTGAAACGGGCACAAGCATAGTCACTTCAGGATGTCTGTGGAGGAATGGAACAGATAAACCAGAGGCTAAGTTAGTGTTTATGAAGGTCTGTAGTATAATTTCGTTGAGAACTTCTTGGTGGAAACTGCAGTGTGCTCTAGCTGCTGCCTGAAATATGAGAAAAAAAAACAGCATGGAAATACTGTGGAAACTCCACTGGAACATAAAAGCTTCCTGTAGGATGATTGGACCCTGAACAGATTGCTCAGAGAGGTTGTCATATTTCCATTATTGGACATATTTGAAACCTGACTGGGCAAGCTACTGAAAAGTCTGCTTGAGTTGAGCCTGCTTTGATCAGGGCTGTTGGACTGGATGATGCTTGGAGGACCCTTCAAAGTTTAACTATTTGGTGACTTTCTTTTATGAATCACTGAAGAGCAGTCATACAGGTGGTGTCACACAGCAGGATTTTGGCATACTCTGGCCAAAACTTGGTCTACATCTCTGAGTAGCCCTCATCTCAGATAATACCGCCTTGAGTAAAAGAAAGACATAGATCTGTTAGTTGAAATCCATAGAAGGGCCACAAAGATCAGCAGAGAGCTGGAGCTGATCTCCTGTGAGGACGCACTGAGAGAGTTGGGGTTGTTCAGCCTTGAGAGAGAGGGCTGTGGGGCGACCTTAGAGCCCCTTCCAGTACTTAAAGAGGGGCTTGTAAGAAAGATGGGGACAGACTTTTTAGCAGGGCCTGTAGTGATAGGACAAGGGGTGGTGCTTTTCATCTAAAGGATAGTAGCTTCAAACTAGGTATATGGATGAAATTTTTTATGAAGAGTATGGCAAGGCACTGACGAAGGCTGCCCAGAAAAGCTTTGGCTGCCCATCCCTGGAAGAGTTAGATTTGGCTCGGAGCAACCTGGTCTGGTGGAAGCTGTCCCTGCCCAGTGCAGCGGGGTGGAGCAAGGTGGCATTTTTTAAGGTCCTTCCATCCCAAACCATTCTGTGATTCTATAAGAACATTTCTTTTGCTTGACAAGTTTTTATTTATCTTTTATGTAAAGAAATAACTTTATTTTGATAACTGTACATATGGAACCTGTCGTTGGTGAAACTGGAATTTGTGACGAGTCAGTTTTTTATAGTGAACAGCATGTGTGCATCCAGTTGACCTTGCAGCATTTTGCTGAGGGTATAAAAGCATGAAACGTACTTAACTGTAGCTTAGTTTTCAGTTATTGTCTGTAGCAGAAGTTATAAGTGGCCTCATATCCTTTAGATAAAATAGACTACCCTTGTTGGACAGCAATGAGGATAGGTACAGTGATAGTAAAGTTGTATCTAAAAGAATGTAACTTTTTCATTTACACTGAATAAGCGGATGCAGATGGATTGGTGTCTTCCTTTGCTTATGAGCTGTTTGCTTTGACTAAGGTGAAACTCTCTAGGCTTTTGAACCTGCCAGTTACATGGGTAAGCTCTGAAACTCCTTGCCACAGGCCATGAATGCCAAAGATTTACATTTAATCAAAAACTGACTGGCTACCTTCTTGGGGGGAAAAGCATTAAGATTCAGGGAGTATAAAGACATTTTCTGTCATTAAAGAATCACTGAACTGCAAGTTGGTGGATGGGTGGGTGTCATGGAGGTGTACACCTCAGGGGTTACTTGTCCCTGTATTCTCTAGCTATCTCTTCTTGCCCACATTCAGGGGTGGTACAGTGGACCGTATGAAGTCCTGTATGTTCAAAATCTCCTTTCCTTTTTCAGGAGCACCTGGAGTGGCCATTAATGCTGCATAATCATAGCAGTGTCTTTCTGCCAAATGAAAAGGAGCTGTTGGTTATTGGTGGTGGTGGAAACTGCTTCTCCTTTGGGACACACTTGAACCCCGAGCCTGTCTTGCTGAGCCTCAGCAGCATCCTGACCAGTCACTGAGTGGGACCAAGCAGGGCTGAGCCCTGCTACTGCACTCTGGGGAGACACCTATTCACTCTAGGTCCAAAAGCAGCACAATATTTCCACAAGGCTTTGTATCCAGAATGCATTTGTGAAGGTGGGCTCAGGAGGGACAATTACAGCGAGGGATTCACACCTCACTGGCTGTTGTGTTTTTACGGCTCTTTATGTTGCTGTAAATAAAGTACCTCAAAAGCAGTTGGCAGCAGCAGTCCTTAGAGGTGAAGAGCAGTGTGGTTTGGGTTGGAAGGCACTGTAAAGATCATCCTGTTCTGCCTCCCTGCCATGGGTAGGGAAACCTTCCACTAGACCAGGTTACTCCAAGCCCCATCCAACCTGGCCTTGGACACTTTCATGGATGGGGCAACAACAGCTTTTTGGGGCAACCTGTGAGGCTAGGGCCTCACCAGCCTCACAGGGAAGAATGTCTTCCCAATATCTAATCTAAACCTACTCTGTCTCAGTTAGAAGCCATTCTTCCTTGTCCAGTCACTCCAGGCCCTTGTAAATAGTCTCTCTCCATCCTTCTTCTTGGCCCCCTTCAAGTACTGCGAGGCCACAATTAGGTCACTTCAAAGCTTCTCTTCTCCAGGCTGAACAATCCCAATTCTCTCAGCTTTTCCTCATAGAATAGAGGTGCTCCATCCTTTTGATCATCTTGGGGTCTCCTCTGGTCTCTCTCCAGCAGCTGCACCTCTTTCCTGTGCTGGGACCCCAGAGCTGCCCGCAGCACTGCAGGTGGGATCTTACCAGAGCAGGGCAGAAGTGAAGAATCCCCCCCTCCCCTGCTGCTCACACTGTGGGATCAGCCCAGCACACAGGGCCAGGGCATGTCCAGCTTTTCATTCACCAGCATCCCCAAGTTCTTGGCCAGGGCTGTTCTTGATCTCTTCATCCCCAGCCTGGTTTGATACTGGGGGTTGTCCTGACCCACACGCAGTACCGCCACTTGGTCTTGTTAAACCTCATGGGCTCCCACGAGCCCTCTTCTTGAGCTTGTCCAGGTCCCTCTGGATGACATTGGGTCCTTCAGGATGTGGAGCTGCTAGAATGAGTCCAGAGGAGGCCACAGAGATGCTTGAAGGCTGGAGCCTGTCTGTTCTGGAGACAGTCTGAGAGAGCTGGAGGTGTTCAGCCTTGGGAGGAGAAGGTTCCAGGGAGACTTTAGAGTCTGTGACTTCAAGAGAGGTGGAAATAGACTTTGGACAAGGGCCTGGAGTGCCAGGACAAGGGGGAATGGCTTCCCTCTGCCAGAGGGCAGGAATAGATAGGATATTGGGAAGGAATTGTTCCCTGTGAGGGTGATGAGGCCCTGCACAGGTTTCCTGGAGAACCTGTGGCTGCCCTTTGTCTGGAAGTGTCCAAGACCAGGTTGGATGGGGCTTGGTCCAGTGGAAGGTGTCCCTGCCCATGGCAAGGTGGTGGTACTTGATCTTTAAGGTCTCTTCCAACCCAAACCAATCTGTGATTCCATGATGAGTGTCTGACTGACTGCACATCAGTTGTTGGGTGCAGAGAAATTGTTAATATTAACTTTATTTGTTTTTCTTCTGTTTCTTTTCTCTCATCCAATATTTTGGAATTTGTTTCTGTTTATTGAATTATCTCACTTTATGAGTTTCTTTCTCACTTTTTTTTCCTTACTGAATTGCCAGCTGGGGTTAAAGCACAAGACCCTTCCCCAGCTCCATTACCCTTCTCTGGATACACTCCAGCCACCTCAATGTCTTTATTGTTTGTGCTGGGCCCAAAACTGAACACAGGATTTGAAGTCCAACCTCACCAGTGCCCAGCACAGGGGCATGATCACTGCCCTTGTGTCATGGAGGCTCATGAAATTGAGACAAATCATCTATTCAAAAGAGATCTATTTTATGGAGCAGTTAACCTCCTCCCGCTCCCAGCAATTACAGATCCAACAACACCTGAAAACAGATTCATGATGTCAAATGAAATTGTTACCACCTGACTGACTTACAGAATCCTGAAGGTTTCAGCAGGGCAACATGGAATGCATGGCCATTGTGCCCAAGGCAACAAGGGCTCTCCATTGGACTTCCTGTGGGCTCCTGGGTATCCAAAATGGGGTTCTGACTGCCCCAGGATGACACACAGAGGGCTCTGTCTGCCCCACGCTGTCACAAAGGGGTTTCTGACTGCCCCACGCTGTCACAAAGAGGGTTCTGGCTGCCCCATGATGTCACACAGGGGACTCTGCCAGACTGTTAGGCTATAAAAGGGGCCCCACAGGAGCAGACAGTGCTGGGCACAACAGTCTGGCAGTGTCTTGGCAGACAGCAGCCTCAGCCTCTGCCACGCCACCAGGGCTGGATTTCCATCATTGGGACCCTGCAGGTCACTGGGGAACCTCTTCACCAGCCTGTGCTGGTGACCTGGATTGCCACAGACAGTGCCATGGAGTTCATCAACATCTTTACCCTGGGTGAGCTGGTGGCAGTCACGATGGTGGTGCTGCAGCTCATCCTGGTCATTGTCATGCTACGGGACAAGTGTCTATGGGTAGGTGGCCTCTGATCTGCTGTGTGGGCTGGGCTGGGCTGGGCTGGGCTGGGCTGGGCTGGGCCGTGCGGGTTTGGGGTGTGTTGGTGTGGTATGCGTGGCAGGACAATGTGGAGCATTCTGGGGAGCTGCTCTTGTCTCACCCATCTGTGGTCCTTGCAGAGGATCCGTCAGAGCTCAAAGCATGCAAGCGCAGCGAGAGGCCGGCTGGAGGGGCAGAGCAACGTGGACAGGGCACGGAGATCAGCAGAGATGGAGCTGCCCCATGGCAGCTCCCCACGCGGTTCCATGAGCTCCAGGAGGTGTTTCCCGAGGTTCATCCGGAGCTGCCGGGACTCCCAGGCGCTCTTTGAGGAGCACCGCAAGGAGCTGGAGGCACAGCTGTCCCAGTGGCGATGGGGCCGGGGGAGCGGCAGGGTAGTCCAGGCTGATCTGCATGTTATGCCAAGGCTGCTGGGGGCCAGAGAGTGTCCCCAGTGCCTTGGAGTGGAGTTGGCAAGGCCAGACATGTACAAGGTGACAGAAGAGAACAAATCTAAGAACATAAGACGATGCAGTAGCAACAGCTCCATGATGCTGCAACGCAGAAGATCTGTGGCGATAGCCAGGTTGCTCCCTAGACTAGTGGTGATCATGAATCCCATTGTATTGGAAAGCAGCAGCAGCAGCAGCAGGAGCAGCAGCTCAGTGGAGCTGGAATACAGCACCAGTACTGCTGCTGGAAGGTTCCTGGGGCAGCTTCATGCCCGCCTTCGGAGATATCTGGAAGCCTGGCAGACACACCGTGGTCAGCGCCGCCGGTGCTTCGGCATCCACTTGAAGCCCCAGTGGTGGCGGCGGTGCTGGACCCAGTTGAGAAAAAGGGTGTAGTAAGAATGAGTAGTCAGGGAGGGCTAGGGGAGAAGGGGGTTTCAGGAACTGCCTGGGACAGTGCAATCCCTGAGCCTCTACAGATCCCTCTGTAGAGTCTTCCTGTCCTCTGGCAGATCCTTTACAAATTGGCTGAGGGTCCCCTCCTCCAGGTCATTGATAGAAACAGGACTGGTCTCAGTGCTGCCCAGGGGAGCCCCACTGGTGACTGGATACAAGCTGAATTAAACTGTCCCCTACCACTCTCTGGGTCTGGCCATCCAGACCCTTTTTTACAGTGAACAGTAGACCTGTCCAAGCCATGGGCAGCCAGTTTCTCCACAAGAATGCTTTGGGGAATGATGTCAAAGGCTTAATAAAAGCCCAGGTAAACATCATCCCCAGCATTTTTCTGTCCCACCAAGCAGGTCACTTTGTCATAGAAGGAAAGCTGTGGACAATCCAGGAAACTTCATTGCACCCTGCTTTAAGGGTAGAATGAAGGACCCCTAACCCTTGGAACTACCAATCTGCCTACCAGCCTTCCCCCTGTGTCTGAGAAGATTCCCACTTTGGTATCTGCTCTTCCCCTGATTCTTACCCATCAACCCTCAACCCTTTCATCACCACTGTCAATTCCTAGCCAGTCAAAACACACCCTCATATACAGGGCTACCCCACTGCTTCTCCTTCCTTGCTGAGCCCTTCTGAAGAGTTTATCTCCTCCCAGCGCCTTGTGCAACACCAGCCTATTTGCTGGCAGGATGGTGTGAGGAGCAGCAAAGGCCTTGATGCTCAGCACTGATTGAAACATCCCGGGGCTATCAACAGTCTGTTCAGCACAAATCCAAACCACGGGCCCACTGGAAGAAATTGAACTCTTCCTGCCTGACTCAGCGTGTTCTCCAGCCTTTATTAATCCATGTTGTGTATGTCCTGCTCAGGTCCCAACAACACCAACACCAACACATCCCACAACACCATCACAACACATCCTCACCACTCCTTTGCCCATGAAATGCCTGTGAAATGTCCATCAATCTCCAGAGCTGGGCAGCAGCTGTCCTGTGGAACCAGTGAGGAGGAGGGTGATGGAAGTGGAGGATCTTGTAGAGCCAGATAGGAGAAGCAGCTCCATGGGGCAGCACTATCACCATTGCTCTGGGTAGAAGTGGTTCCCCAGGTCTTCTGCTTTCCCCTTTTTAAAAATGGGGGTTATATTTCCCTTTTTCCAGTCATGAGGGACTTTACCTAACTGCCACAATTTTTCAAAAAATGATGGATAATGGCTTAGCAACTTCTGCTAGTTCCCTCTGGACCTGGAGATGTATCTCTTCAGGCCCCATGGACTTGAGCACATTCAGGTTCCTTAGATGATCTCAAATCTGATCCCCTCAGCGGTCCCAGGATCTTCATTCTCCCTGTGCCTGCATTTGCCTTTCTCAACTTGGCAGCATGGCTGGAGCACTTGCTATTGAAGACTGAGACACAGAAGTCCTTGAGAACATCAGTCTTCTCTTTGTGCAGGGTAGTCAGGTCTCCTGTTTCCTTCTGGAGGGGGCCCACATTATCCCAACTCTCCTGCTTGCCATGTATCTATAGAAGCCCTTTCTGTTATCCTTAATGTCCCTGTCCCTGCCCTCCCCTTAATCTTCACCCACAAGCTCTCAGCTGGCTCCTCGTACTTCCCCAGGCAGAGTTCCTTATCTGTAGAGGGCTACATCCCCTCCTCATCTTCCTAGCCTGTCTTTCCTAAAAAGCCTAAGCCCTTCCATTCCAGTGCTCTAGTCATAGGAGCTATCCCACCATGTCTCCAAGATATTCTGCTTTCCTTTTCACTTGCTGGTCATTGCCAGTGCTTGCTTTTATTCAAATGAGAAAATTGCCAAGCAGTTTGGTTAAAAATGGCTTTCCCAAGTGTTAGGAGGAGATGAAAGAACCTGAAACTGCTGCTTCTGATAAATCCATAAAGGTGGGATGCTGTATGAAACTCACTGCTGTAACTAGCCAGTAACTTCCACTGATATTTTGACTATTAAAAAAATGTGACTTTTATCATGAGTGTGTGTGTAAAATGCAAAAACTGTTGAGCTTTCTCCATTCTATGAACCTTTGTTCGCACATCTACATCCTGGGGAGCCCTTTGGGCCCACCCCTCACCTTTGGCTCCAATCCTGGGTTTGTGGTGCCACCCCCTCACACAGCTCCCCCCTCCGTGGGAGTCTCCACCTCCTGAGGTGCAGCAGCCTCAGGTGTGGCCAGTGAGGATGAGGAGGTAGCAGATGCTGCTGGGGGGGGGTGTGTGTCACCTGGGTGCACCTGTTGCCAAGAGCTGCCGGAGGGAGGATTCCAGGGAGTCTCTCAAGGAGTGGTGGTGAGAGCATCTCACAGGGGTTGGGGAGGACCTGCAGCATTGCTCAAAGGTGTGCAGGGACAAGTCCTGTGCCAAGGGGCAGTGCCAGAGAGGAGGGGAGAGCAACACACCTACCCTAACCCACCTGAGCGGGTGGGGCAGAGTGGGGGCACAAGAAGTTCTTTTTCCTTTCATCTTTTGATTTCATCTTCCCAGTCCCTCCCCAGTCCATCCCACTGACCCCAGAAAATGGAGGTTTTGTGGGGAAAACGGTTTGAGGGGAAAATCTCCTTTTCCATTTCTGTCTGTGTTTAAATTGAGGGTAAACACCTTATTTAATCTCCAGTATTTATTAAAATATTTGGAAAAATGTCTTACAGTTTTAAGGTCAGTATTGTCAGTTTTTGTAGTCTAGAAAGCAGTAGCACCATCATCAAAACGCAGAAGTTTTTGACAGTTTAAAGTGATGCTGTTCTGGATTTAAACTGATACATACTTGATCTGACCATTTTTCTATCTATTCACACAGAATTTAAAAACATGGGAAATCTCCCCTAAGGGAGAGTGTTTCATTAACTTTGTCTATTATTTGTACCAATACCTGGAATTTGGTACAGCTACAGACTGGAATCTTCTGGCTGGATTCTGTGACATGACCAGTGAGATAGAGAAGTAACACTTCACAAATTTTCCCGAGTACTAATAATTGTACTTCTTTAAATACGCATTAAGAAGAACAGATACCAGATTGAAACAGCAAGCAGAAAAAGAGAAGAAAAAAACCTGAGCAAGGGAACTCCTGGACTTTTTCTGTTGTCAGTTTAAGATTGTGATCTTCCAACCATTAAGAAAAGTATCAGTACCTAAATAATTTAGGGAATTAAATGGAAATAAAATAGAGGTAATTAAAGCAAAATGACACTGTTAAATATTCATTGGGAAATTCTGCCTGTGTACCAGACAGAAAAAGCAGTTTCCTGATTAAGGTTACTGAAAACAATACTCAGTGACTATTTCCAGCTGAATATGAGCATTTGCTATGATGTAACCTACCAAACAGAATTCAGGAACAATGCTTTGCAGGTTAGTAATGAGGAGAGAGGCTTTCAAACTTCCTTCAGGTCTGGCTTCCTCTGCTTGGTAGCAACAAGGCAGAGAAGAGAGCGAGAACTTTGACATGGGTTTTAATTTTTAGGGAAGACCGTTTATCCAGGTGCCTGCAGTGTATCCCAGCATGAGAAGTCACTTACTGCTCTTTTTGAGCGTAACTTTCAGGAATAAATAATTTTTAATCTGTTGGCCCTTAAGTAGCTCAAGCATGTTCTGTAATTACTAAACACAGGCTAAAACAACCTTTNCTTCTGCATGTCTAATTTTGTCCCTCAAAAAAAAAAAAAGGGGGGGGCAAGAATTTAAGTGAAATATCTCATCCATCTTTCACTTAAAACGTGTAAAAGTAACTTTGCAATACAAGACAACTTGCTCCAAATATTACTCATTTTATTATGAGATAAGTCAATAGAGAGCCTCAAGGTAGGTTAAAAACACTGGAACAAAATAAAGCTAAAAACCAAAAAGCCATCAAAACTCATACAAAATAAGATAAAAACAAATTATGATGTAACATTTAAGAATACAAAATTTATTGTTGTGAAATGCAACACAGAGAATTAGCTTGTAAATGAGTTATCATGTATTCAATACAGGGTTGTTCAGAACCAAAGAAACAAGATGTCGTTGGAAGATATTATATGAAAATTTAGTGCATATGAAAATATACATGCATAATGAGATATAATTAAATGTGTAAAATTTTCTTGCAACAGATGAAGAAAAAAGGCTCTTTTTCTACTCTTATTTAAATCAGAAACCTCTCCATTAATAAATAGGAAAACAGAACAGATGTTTCTTTACATTCCACGAATGAACGGCTCACACAATGTGCAGTCTGCCACCCTTCTAACACTGTAGTTACCAAACCAGATTGACATACAGAAGACAGCCACAGCTCTGGACTCGAACATGAGACATTCTTCTCTGTTCCTGGTTTCCACAATCACACTGAGGAAAAGTCGATCCAGCTTGTGATAGACACAGTGTCCTTTACTGGAAGCCATTTTGCCTCCATCACAGGCAGCCCTGACCAGCACAAAATGATGTTAGTGAAACCTCTCTGTGCTTCCAGACACCTCCTGCAGAGCTGATTTGACTCACATCCTTTCCTAGGAATTTAACATGTTCAACAAAAACAAACAACAAAACCCTCTGCTCCCTCTTTCTACCTCATGAGATTTAGCTTATCTATGTCCAAAACAAATACAGGATTTATCTAAATATGACATAACAGTGTTTCAAAACCAGAACTACCCAGAGAAACACCTATCTAAAGACAGATTCATTTAGGAGCTTCTTGGAGACAACTAGAAGTTTACAGAATCACAGACTGGTTTGTTTTGGAAGGGACCTTAAAATTCATCCAGTTCCACCCCCTGCCATGGCAGGGACACCTTCCACTGCCCCAGGCTGCTCCAAGCCCCTGACCTTGGGCACTGCCAGGGATCCAGGGGCAGCCACAGCTGCTCTGGGCATCCTGTGCCAGGGCCTGCCCACCTTCTCAGGGACTGTATCTAAATCTAATGCTATTCTCTTTTAGTTTAAAGCAGTTTCTTTCCCAATACTTAATTAGTAGGATTTCTTCTTCGGGAAAGAAAAAAAGAAAATGTTTTCCAGCTACCAGCAATATGGAAGAGTAGCAACCACCTTAATGGTAAACTAGGACCAAAAGCAGAGGGGCAGCCTTCAATTTTTAGATCTATTTTTCTGATTCTCGCCTTGTACAAAAAGACAGTATATTTTAAACACTGAAGCCGTTAAGACAGTTCAAAGGATCGTACAAAAATGTCAACCTATTTTCGGCTTTTTTTTCCTTCCTTTTTTAAACGAAGGCAGGGTTTGATTTGGATTTAAACCCTGCCCTGCGGCGGCTGAAACATCCAAGTGTTGTACTGGTGACGCTGCCTGCCAGCCACACACGAGTGAGATCTTAAAAAACCCCACAGAACTCTCACACTGCAGCAAACCATAAACAAATGCCAGAGCAGCCCAATTTTCCGTGCTAATGCTCGGGAAAACGCAGCGAACGAGGATTGCTCCGGAGCGCCCGGAGCGGGGCTCTCCGCCTTCCCTTCCCGGCCGCTCCCCAACCCCCGGAGCGGACACGCACCGCCCGCTCCGGCCTCTCCCCGACCCCACCGCGCCCGGGCGGGCTCAGGGCACGGCCAAGCCGCGGGGCTCCCACCGCCGGGCCGCCACATTCCCGCACAGCGCAGCGGGACACGCCTGGCAGCGCCGCCCCNACATATTTTATAATTTTACATATTTTAAAAGTTCATTAATAGGTCTTACGGTTCTCTTCTGCATGTCTCATTTTTGTCCTCCAACAAAAAAAAAGGGGGGGGCAAGAATTTAAGTGAAATATCTCATCCATCTTTCACTTAAAACGTGTAAAAGTAACTTTGCAATACAAGACAACTTGCTCCAAATATTACTCATTTTATTATGAGATAAGTCAATAGAGAGCCTCAAGGTAGGTTAAAAACACTGGAACAAAATAAAGCTAAAAACCAAAAAGCCATCAAAACTCATACAAAATAAGATAAAAACAAATTATGATGTAACATTTAAGAATACAAAATTTATTGTTGTGAAATGCAACACAGAGAATTAGCTTGTAAATGAGTTATCATGTATTCAATACAGGGTTGTTCAGAACCAAAGAAACAAGATGTCGTTGGAAGATATTATATGAAAATTTAGTGCATATGAAAATATACATGCATAATGAGATATAATTAAATGTGTAAAATTTTCTTGCAACAGATGAAGAAAAAAGGCTCTTTTTCTACTCTTATTTAAATCAGAAACCTCTCCATTAATAAATAGGAAAACAGAACAGATGTTTCTTTACATTCCACGAATGAACGGCTCACACAATGTGCAGTCTGCCACCCTTCTAACACTGTAGTTACCAAACCAGATTGACATACAGAAGACAGCCACAGCTCTGGACTCGAACATGAGACATTCTTCTCTGTTCCTGGTTTCCACAATCACACTGAGGAAAAGTCGATCCAGCTTGTGATAGACACAGTGTCCTTTACTGGAAGCCATTTTGCCTCCATCACAGGCAGCCCTGACCAGCACAAAATGATGTTAGTGAAACCTCTCTGTGCTTCCAGACACCTCCTGCAGAGCTGATTTGACTCACATCCTTTCCTAGGAATTTAACATGTTCAACAAAAACAAACAACAAAACCCTCTGCTCCCTCTTTCTACCTCATGAGATTTAGCTTATCTATGTCCAAAACAAATACAGGATTTATCTAAATATGACATAACAGTGTTTCAAAACCAGAACTACCCNCACTGAGGAAAAGTCGATCCAGCTTGTGATAGACACAGTGTCCTTTACTGGAAGCCATTTTGCCTCCATCACAGGCAGACCTGTCCAATACAAGATGATGTTATTGAAAATTTCCTGTACTTCCAGACACCTCCTGCAAAGTGGGTTTGACTCACGTCCTTTCCTAGGACATTTTACATGTCCAACAAAAACAAACAAAACTCTCTGTTCCCTCTTTCTACCTCATGAGACTTATCTATGTTCTAAAACAAATATAGGGATTATCTAAAGATGATATAACAATGTTTCAAAACCAGAACTACCCAGAGAAACACCTATCTAAAGACAGATTCATTTAGGAGCTTCTTGGAGACAACTAGAAGTTTACAGAATCACAGACTGGTTTGTTTTGGAAGGGACCTTAAAATTCATCCAGTTCCACCCCCTGCCATGGCAGGGACACCTTCCACTGCCCCAGGCTGCTCCAAGCCCCTGACCTTGGGCACTGCCAGGGATCCAGGGGCAGCCACAGCTGCTCTGGGCATCCTGTGCCAGGGCCTGCCCACCTTCTCAGGGACTGTATCTAAATCTAATGCTATTCTCTTTTAGTTTAAAGCAGTTTCTTTCCCAATACTTAATTAGTAGGATTTCTTCTTCGGGAAAGAAAAAAAGAAAATGTTTTCCAGCTACCAGCAATATG
>VXBC01012412.1:0-34256 GCA_013399945.1 Ploceus nigricollis
GTGCTGAGCCGTGCCCGGTGCTGAGCCGTGCCCGTGCAGAACTGTGCCCGGTGCTTTGAATCCTGCCCGGTGCGGAGCCGTGCCCGGTGCTGTGAATCCCCCGGTGCTGTGAATCCTGCTCGGTGCTGTGGTTCTCCTTGGTGCTGAGCCGTGCTCGGTGCTGTGATTCCCCTCGGTGCTGTGATTCTGCCCGGTGCAGAGCCATGCCCGGTGCTGTGATCCCGTCCCGGCTGAGCCCTGCCCCGTCCCACCCATCCAGGCTCGGGGGCTGCAGGACGTGGCTGTGCAGCGGCTGCGGGGCAGTGCGGCTGCGGCAGCCCCAGCGTTGGGCTTTTTCTAATTTTACCATGTTTTTCCGATTGCTTTTGCAGCTGGGTAGTTTAGCAAAGGAGTCTACGACGCCCGGCTGCCCAGAGGAATGTCCTGGGCTCAGTTTCAGCACAGTACAGGAGCCTCAAGGGGCCTTTTAGGTCACAGCTGAAGCAGTTGGGGTTTATTTGGGGTTGGCTTTTTTTTAATTTTGTTTTTCAGTTACCTACTCGATGTTTCTCTTACAGAGAAGGAGAGAAGCAAGATGGGAAAAATAGCAGGAAAAAAGGCTTTTTTTTAAATAACATGCCACCAGAACTTCTGCATGGTAATAAAGGTATAAGATGCCATTTTATTTAATTTGGTTATTGATCATGTTTGTGCTCTCTGTATATTTGGATTCAGGACTTCTTTTGGAAGCAGTCTGTTACTGTGCAGCACTTGCAGGCCAGAATTTCAAATGTAGTTTCAAAATCACCTCCTGGCTTTTATATAACCTTGTGTTTCCTCTCAGAAGTATCTGCCAAAGCGTGTTGAGTGCAAGCAGATTTCTCAGCTAAATTACATAGCTTTCATTTGAGATTCCAGGAAAGTAAAAAGGAAGCATGGTGGATCTGCAGTGTTGATTTGCACCACTCTTCCCATAGCGTTTCCTTTTCTAAAGCTTTGCATGCAAGGGAAAATAAATTTGATCATTCCAACTTAACCTTCTGAAGTTCTCTAAAACCACATTCATGTTGCCATCTGGGGGCAACCACATGTGTTATCACCTTAACAAACTTTACACCAGCATGCTCAGGGACTTGTAAAACCTCAGGGCAATTTCTGGAAGCAGTGACTTGGGTCACTTCCAAACATGAAGTGGGATGGGACTAGGAGAACTGGCTAAACTAGCATGGAAGCAAGAAATTCTGAGCGCTGATTTTCCCCCTGAATAACCCCTTGGGTTTTCAGTTACAGTAAACACAGCTTTTTCTTAAAATAATTGTGGAGCCATACACATGTTTGACCACATGACAGAAAGCTGAGGGCAGGCTGGGGGAGGATCAGAAGTGATTCTTATTGTTGCTTTCCTGAACCAACAGCACCTCATGATGAACTTGTAACTTCAGAAGTCCTCAAAAGGAAACGCTGAGATGTCTGCTGTCCAGGAAAAAATACAGCATTTTTCCTCCAGATCTGGCTCTTCAGCCATGCCAAAATAATCTTAGAAACAAAAGGCAAAAGTTTGAGATAGAAAATGGTGATTAGACAGCAAACCCTGTGCCTACAGGCAGTTAAGGGCTAGATGGACTAAAGGTTTCAGTTGATGCAATATTGAAAGGCAGTGTGGTTATTAGTTATTTGTTTGCTGACATCTTTTGGTAACTGATCACAGAAGATCGTTTCCACTCTTGGATGTTTTCTTTAAGTCACTTTTGGTACTGTTACTGCTTTCCATGATATGTACTTTCTGGCAGGTCTAATGACTGAAATTGATATTTCTTTCAGTCTTTCTTCTTGTGAATTCTACTGTGTGAACTTCACATATGCTGACCTAGAACAAAGGTGGAAAGCTTTGCTTTCTGTTATCTTAGTGTTGGCTGGAAAACGTCCCAATCAGGCTTTTTTTGCTTTGATAAGGCTATATTTTTAAATCACTGTTTGTAGTGCCAGTCAGATGATTTTTTTTGCTGTTGTTTGAAAGCAAGATTAGCCTCCAAGTACGCTGAATTTTTAAGCAGATAATTTATTAGCTTTGATATTTGAAGTAGCTTGTCCTTGAAGAAATGCAATGTTGCATCATGCTGTTCATATCTAGGCCTTCTGTTTATAAGGTGCCATTTTTCTAGTCTTTCACTCAGCATCAGTTTTGTCACCTGCCTCATGGAGATATAAGAAATGTCTGTATTTGACAGTGGTATGATGTAAAATGCTTAGTGTTTAGTCTCTTCTTTGTGAAGTAACTAAAATGTTTAGTTCTTCCAATTCTTGGAAGAAATGCACAAAATGAGGCGTGCAAAGAGTATGTGTTAAATATGGAGTGCTCAAGAACCTGAATGTTGTTGCTGAGCTTGCAAATATGTAGCTGATCACACGGTGTCTTCTCCAAGCTGAATAAATTGGAAAGTGAGAGCAAGGAACAAATTGGTCACCCTGTGTCTGCCACTTTGGAGACAGGGGACTTTGATGTTTTTTCTGTTGCAAAAACATAGAGGTTATGCTTTATGGCAGATCTTTAGTGGGTTTTATTATTTTGTGGGATAGACCACCACAGAACTTTGAATTCAAGAATTCATTATCTCAATCCTTGCATCTTAATAATTACTGTGCAAATGTATGATGATGTAATTATTTACTTTGTATCCTTAAAGACTTGTAAAAGCAAGTTGCAGGAGAGAGCAACAAGCAATTCAAATGTGGCTTTCCATAACTTTCAGTTATACCCTTTAAAAATGTATTGTTGATTCAGTGCACAAAGATAATGTCTTAATTTTCAGGATCAATAAGTTACAAGAATAGACTAAGCTTACTTAAACTTGATTTTTTTTCTGTCCTTAAATACAATTACAATTGGAAATTCATTTGCTGGTCTAGACAGATCATTTAGATTAATTCAGTATATTTTATTATGCACATAATTTAATGAGACAGGTTTGTAGTAGATTGCAGCAGCTCTTCATTCAGAAAATGCAGAGGCTGCAGAGTGTTGTCTTCCTGGGCTTGTTTATCCATGTGGTGGGAGAGAGGGTTCACAAAAGGTGAATTGTCCGTGCAGCTGCAGAAACAGAGCTGGACTTTTTAGTCTTGGCCCTCTTGGTTTTGTAGTCCCAAATTTGAACTGTCTTTGCTCTGTTGGACACGTAATGGCTGTGCTTGGTGTCAGACCAAACTGGTCTGTGCTGTTCTGCTCCAGTCCAGTTCCTTTGCTGTGCTAGTCAGTTTTGGATGAGATAAAAACTCTTGGGATGCTGTGAACCTCTGGGGTATTGCAAAGTTTGCATGCTTAGGGTATTTCTCAAGAAATGTGTTTTCATGACTGGATAAATAACTTCATTATGTTTTTACTAGCATTATTTTTACACTTCTGAGTAAATTTTCTTTAGGGCTCCCAAAAGAATCTGTTAGTAGATGTCACTGTGTTTTGATTCTAGTGATAGTTACAAGCAGTGAAGGTTGAAGGTGGTAAAGTGTGTGAATTCTGAGGTGTCTGTGGTTCACATCCCTCTTGTTCAGCTCACTAACTCACTAACCAGCTCCTCTGCTCCCTACAACGTGTCAGGGCAGTCAAGTGAGCATGAGAATCTCTTTAGTAGCTCTCAGTGGTGAAACTTGTGTGTGTTAAGGCTGCAGAGAAATTCTCTCTCCAGCCTGTTCCTAAGGGGCTCTTCAGCAGTGTGTGCTGACTGAAAGGAAACTTTTCCAGGAGAGCGGAACTGCCCCGTGCATGGGCTCTTTCTAGGCTGTGCACTAGAACAATGAGACTCTTGAGTGGTTGTTCAATAGTGGAACAAAAATGCTACCCATCTTCAGAGGTGTAAATAACTTTGTTTACATCATTTTGTTTTAAACAAAGTGCTGTGCACATTTTGTTACCCAAGTGGGTTAATGTTACTGAGCAGATAGCTGGGTGGGTTCTTTATTAAAACTGGGCTCTAAATGGAGATATTTGTCCTGTCTTGAGGAGTCAGAGTTAATTTTGTTTAATTTTTTTAATGTCTTGACAACAGTAAATGGAGTAGCAACCTTATACCGGAATCCAGTAGGTATTTAATATAAATGCAGCTTTAAAGGAAATTCAATCATAGCATAAAATGTGATTTCCTAAAGCTTTTGCAAATTTGTGGTATCATCTTAAAACCCCCCTCACAAATAGGCTGTTAGCTGTGTGCAGGTGCTCATGCTGTGGAATCTGTGTGTGTGAGGAGTTGGTGGTAGGCTTAAAAATACGATTTCTTCTACTGTAGGGCTTTGCACTGGGTTAGTCACTGTCATCCTCCTGCTTTATTTGCAATATAATTGCTACCATAATTGTCTACGTCTCTGTGAAAATTATTTGCAAAATACCTTGTGCACAGTGAATGTAAACCTGTGTCTGTCTGGAGAGAATGAGTCCACAGAGACAAAGCTGCCTTTGAGGAGGAAGGTCTATGAACTTAAACATATAACTATTTTTGCTGTTCTAGGGGTTTTCTCCAGTGATATTTTATGCTGTAACTGTCTTTATGTTCATAAGCTTCAGTGATCAATTTGTGGGGGTGATTGCATTATGATGATATAATGAATAACCAAGCATCCTTAATTTTATCTTCAGAGAAGTGTTCCTAAATGATTAATTATCTATCTACTGACACTTGTGTCCAAAGCCACTGTGCTTGGAGTTATTGATTACTTCCCACCTTCTCTCTTACAAGTAAAATAAAACAGATCCCCAGGAAACAACTAAGAAATAACTAGTTTTACAATACAGTATTGAATGATTTATTTTTTTTAACAGTGTGGCTAGAAATGAACTGATTTATCACTCCTGATCAAACCTAGCATTATGCATCATGCGTGGAGAGGTGTGCAGAACAGAATTTTGTCATTTTTTACAGTCATGGGCCATGAAATAATTTCCAAGGGAAGGTTACAGAGTCTGAAAAATGCTGTATCAGGTGCTCTCAGGTGGAAAAATGTCTCTGATATTGAAGTAGTGTTAAGAAAGGAGAACATTTACAGAATTCTGTATGAATTTCAATGAAGTCTTTTGCATCAAAAAATATTAATCTGTTGGAATCAAGTTTCTTTGATCTGTTTGTTACATTTGAGGGAAGTTCTGCAAGCCAGTATCCTTGGCTGTAGAACAGAATTTTTGGCTGCAGTGAAAGTGGGGAATAGCCATTGATTCCATCGGTAACTGAGATTATTCAGGAGGATATTTTCTGTCCAGATTAATCTTGACAATTTTTATGTTAAATAAATAATGCTTCTGGTAGCAGCACTGGAGCTTTGGGCTGGGACAATGATTAGTGTGTGGGACAACTACTGTCATTTGTTCTGATGCAGAAACAAGTTTTGTGGCCTTTACTCCTTTGAAAGCCAGACTTGTAGGGTTTCAGTTGTCTATAATTCCTGTGAAGCATCACCAAAAATTGGTATTTCTGAAGGAACAGAACATGATTCTGTCTGCCATAAACGGCTCAGCTCATTTGTTCAAAGCTAACCTTTCAGATGTTCAGTTTGTTGTCATCATTGTTTCAAGTGCTGGCACTGAACTGTCCCCAGGCCATTTAATAACTCCCAACTACTTAAAAGCCTGTGGTAGGGACAGCTGCGATCTCCCAAGAAATGGAAAAGTGACAGTGGGCTGAGTGTTCAGCTGATCCTCTTCATTCAGCCTCTCTGCACTTTATTCAGCAGATCTGAGAAGGAAGTTGCCCTTCTCTTGCTGTGGTTGCAGAGAGAACTTTATCTTGCCAAGACATCTGGCAGATGGTATTACATTCAAACTTTGGACTGAGAAACAAATCTCACTTGGTGGAGGAAATCCTCTCCTGGATTCTGCTGTCTGTGTGGCTGTTCTCTGGCTGATGAGATTTTAAGTGCGTAACAGTTAATCTAAATTGCCAATTAAATTTGCTTCTTGGCTAATTTTTGTGGATGTTTTAGATCCAGTGTTGCTGGTAACCTAATTTCATGAGTCAGTTGAGATTCATCCTTGCTGAAGCTTTCATTCAGAGATGAAACACTGCAGTTTGATGTTTTCAGGAGATGTGTATGAATTAAACACACATGAATATTTATCTTCTGGTTCAAGTTATTTCTGTCCCTTGAAGTACTACAGCTATGTTTTATTTCAGAGGGCAACTCAAGAGATGATGGGGTTGGCTCTTATTCCAGCAGTCATGTTGTAGACTAGGGGATTTTGTGTTCTTTTTTTCCCCCATTTCTTATTTTTGCTGTTATTATGAAGGATGTGGGTGTTTGATCTTATTTTGGCTCTTTGGGAATCTCTTTCTGGACAGAAGATACATCCTGAACTGAGGATGTCACAGAATCACAGAATGGTTTGGGCTGGGAGGGGCCTTAAAGCTCATCTCATTCCTCCCCTGCCATGGGCAGGGACACCTTCCACTCTCCCAGGCTGCTCCAAGCCCTGTCCAGCCTGGCCTTGGGCACTTCCAGGGATCCAGGGGCAGCCACAGCTTCTCTGGGCACCTGTGCCAGCGCCTCAGCACCCTCACAGGGAAGAATTTTGTTCTAATATATAACGTAAACCTGCCCTCTGTCAGTTTGAAAATTCACATTCTCCCTTGTTATATCAAAGTAATGAAAATGTTTTTCATGAGGAAGGTCCCAAGTGACTTTTTTTCCTTTTTCCTTTTTCTTAATTGCTTGTGATTTTTCTCTTTTTATGTTAAGAAACTTAAATGATTTTAAATATTACTGTGGAAATGCACACCCAACAAAACCTTGTTAGGCATGTGAAAAAGCTGATGAGTGTGCTAGTTCATGAATTCTTTGGTGGCACTCTTAGTTCCAGGGTATTGAACTCCTTACACCCTACCTGCTCGTGCTGGTGAACCTCTGTGGTTATTTTAATGACTGCTTATTGATTCTCTACTTGGTTTTACTTTTTATTGAATCTACTTGAATCTTTCACAAGTAGATTCAATATCTGTGTAATGAATAGAACCAAGTGTTTTGTATGTCATGTAGAGCTAGAACATGTGCTTTCAAAGCAAAAAAAAAAATAGGATTTTTAATTTAGAAGGGTGATGTCAGCAAACTTTCCAGAATTGCTGCATGATGAGAAATTTCAGCTTGAGGTCTGGAGGAAAAAGCACTGCAGCTGTCCCCAGCCAGGTTCAAACCTGAGCTTGCTGAGCCACATTCCAGCCCAGTGAGCCACTCATTGTAAATGCTGGTCTTTCTATAGAAATGTAAATGTTTCTTTAAGGAGGAGTAACTTTTGGTTATCCAGCTGGGTCTTTGTTGAGGATTAACCTGGAAGAACAAGTTAGGATAGAGGAACTAGTCGAATTAACTTCGGGTAGTTACAGGTTTAAACTCTTAGAGGGGCACAAGTTTTTGGGGTTCTTTAATTGGTGTATAGGTTCTTAGGATCCAGGATCATGGTTGAAATAAGTTGGTTGTTTTTGTTACTTTGCTCCTGAGAAATGAAATTTGAGAGGGAACAAGCCTACGAAGTGACAAATTTGAGGGATTACTAATTTACCAAGATAAAGGCAGTGGATTCCCACACGCTGGTTTTGGAGAGCAGCCCTGAAGGTGGCATGTGCATCTCCTCTCAGAGAGATGCTCACATGCACGTCACAGAACGCTGTAGCAAATTAGGCAGTTTATAAAGTGATTTGCGAAGTCTTGCGCTTTTGTTGTCCTGGTTTTAAAATAAGTTCAAGTGGGAGGAAATGGTTTAAAATAGGAATTGTGCAGAGTCTGGAACTGGTGTATTTCTGGAAGAGAATTTGTGTACCTTGTGCTGCTGGGGACTGTGACCTTGTAGGGGACACTGACCTGCAGAGAGCTTTGCATGCAGAGTGTGTTATTGGCAGCCACATCAACTGGGACTTGTCACTGCCGAGTGACAGGTTGAGCTCTGTGCCTGACAGACCACTTTGTGTGACGTTATTCACAGCCACTTTGTTCTTCCTTGGTCATGGGCCCTGGCTGGGACTGTGGCTGGTGTGAATAGTTTGTTACACGCTCTGCATCAAGGCTGGGAGAAGGAAGTTTGCTCCTGAGCTCCTCCAGGGACCTGTCTGGTGTTTAGGAGCTGCCCTTTCTGTTTGTTCCCTCTTCTGTGCCTGTGAACCAGCAAACCTCAACTGCTGAAAGTGTTCTCTCAGCAAGTGAAGTCTGTATGCAAACCTGTTTGTTACATTCCTGTTGGTTACTGTGTATGCAAGAAAATGTCCAAACAGACTTTGTGTTTCTTCTACTCTGTAGGACTGAAAGGTGAGACCATGACAGGATATTTATGCTTTATGAAAGATTTTCCAGGACAGCAGCTGGTCCTGAGCTCCTGAAGGTCTGTCTGATGCAGGAGTGTTGCACCCTTCTTTCAGTGGCAATTTTGATAAAAGCTACTAACCACACTTGCTGGTGTGCAGGTGAATTCTTCTGGGAACATCAGGGAATGGAAGAGGAAATACAGATTACAGATGCTGAATATGAAGCCACCAGGATGTTTTTGTCTTCTGGTGTTTCAGCCTAGTTGAAAGTAACTTTTGCTGTTGCTCTTAGTAAGAGAACAGGATTTAATCCCAGCTTTTTGGCTCATGAAAGCTGAATGCTGTTATCACTGTGTGTTCAGCTACATGCAAATTCATGTTAATCTCTGCTGTATAAAAGAACTGAATGTAAAATAAGTGATACAAGTGGGAAGTTATTCCTAGTGTAACTCAGCAAAATATATTTTTTTTTCCTTTTTAAAATGTTCCTAACACCTTAGGACAATTTGTGACTAATTATTTAAAGTGATTTCAATGCATATTTTGTATATACTTACAGGTATATGATTGAACTTTCAAATAGCAGTGAGCTTCAGATATGGTGTGAGGTAGATGTCAGGAGAGCACAACATAACCCTGCTTTTCATTTGTCTCTGATTCTGGTCACTCCATTTGTACTTGGTGAGTGTTTTTATAGGAAAGCTTTGTTGTCTCTGCAGTGAAACTGCACATTGTGGGATGTAGTTCCACTTCACAAGGCCTTTTGTAATGCAATTATTATTGTGCAGGAGAAGGGAGAGGAGCAACTGGCATTCATCTGTATGACCTTATTTATTCTAAGGCTCTTAATGATATTTGACAGTTTTGTAAGTCATAATTTTTATTTCTTAGTGCCTTCTATACAACACTAAACAGAAAAAGGGAAAATGCAAGAAAACATGGAGAAAATAATGTAGTCCTGATCATGAGAGGGCTGTGTCTTGTACGTATTTAAGTTTCCTTCTGGAAATATTGGCAGCTCTTTTGCTAGAAGGATGCAATGCTTGCAGACAATTGAAAACATAAATGTCTTGCATCTTCAAAGATACTTGGAGGGTGAGGACTTGTAAATGTGATATTGCTGGTGCAGAGATTGATATAAAATCCTGTAGTAGCAAGGAGATGGGAGGTTCCTAAGGGAAAAGTGACAAACTGAAATACCTATCCTTGGAAGACATAAACCACTTCAAGACAAGCACCAAATTAATTAACTTAGATGAGTCCCATAATGGGCTGGTTTAGCTCCTCCCTCTGAATGGACAGTTAGAAGAACTGTATGTATGTGAGACATTCAAACAGCTTTTGTTCTGGGCAGTGAGGGGAAAAAGACTTGAAACACAGTCTGGTTTCTTGCAGAGAAAAAGAAGGAATTGGCTTCAAACATGGTAAACTCTTCTCCTAGGAGCAGAGTGCACTTCTGGCTTTGTTTCTCTTAATTGGAATGGAATTGTGCAATTATAATTACTCTGGAGAGACTACTGTCACAAAAGCTGTGGAATCTGCAGGATCAGAAAAAATTGAGGCTGACAGATTGAGGTTGTTTTGGAGGAGATATCGATAGCATTGCCATGCTGTCATTTATTGCTGTGTACTTGGCTTGTTGTTGGAACCTGGTGAACCTTTGTAAGAATGAAATCAAAATTTTCTCATTCTTCTTAAACTAAAATTGGGTGAGGTAAAAATATTTGCATTACACCATTGTCAACCATCTGGAAAAAAATCTAATTTAGTCCATCCATAAAGTAGAGTTGAAATGCTACATAAATCTGTAAGTTATTTGCAGAGTGCCTGGTTCTACTGAGGAAAAGTTTGTTGGTTCTTTGCATTCCTTCTAGAGGGAAAATCTCCAGTTGTCTCTTCAAGAGTGCATAGCAGTAACCTGACAAAGCTTCTCTCAGGGTCACTACATATTGATTGCATGATGTAGAGTCAGACCCAACATTTTCATGCAGTGGTCAGACTTTGAGGTACCAAGGTTCTTTCTTGTTCCCAGCTTTCTTGGTTAAGGATGCCGTAAGGCTTATCCTCTTGCTAAGGAGAATTTTTGGCTTGCCAGCTGGCTTTTTCTTCTGTCAGTTCTCTGCTCCTTCTAGCTGTACTTGCCTGAAATTTAACTTGCTGTAAATAAGATACATTTTACAGTAATGTATATGAAGTATTTATACAGAGAGAAGTGTGACACAGTAAATCAGCTGTTCTTGTGGCAGGTAGTAGTTGTCTTCAAAATTACTGTGGTTATCAAAGAAAGCTGTTTATTTATGAATGCAGAAATCCATCTTTTGCCATGGGAAGAAACAGGAAAATTAGTGTTTGTCAAGCTGTGAGTGTTTGTACACAGGAAAAATGTGGAAGCTGCTAATTCTGTTTCCCTGTCTTGTCAAATAGATCATCTAAAGCAGCTGGGTATTTGCAAAAGAAGACCCTGACAGCACCCAGAAACTTTAAATCAAGTTCAACGATGCATTAGAGAGAGCTGCACTGGCTGCACAGAGATTTCACACTGAAGGATGAACAGTGAAGAGGAGTTTTATGATGCCGTTACGGGTGAGTGATGGGCACAGTGCCAAGGGGATAGAACCCCTATAAATTGCTTTGTGTGTGTGGTGGGGGGCTGGTAATATATGGCTGTTAATAATAAATCAATAGTAAGCTTGTGTTGGTAAAACTTGTAGTGCTGTCTTCTGAAAAGTAGAAAAGGAAAATTGTAGCTCATGTTCAGGCTTGGAAATGAGGGGGTTTTTTGTTAAAGCTTAATGCCAGTTATTATTTCATCACTATAGCAGTCCTTTAGTGGCCAGGTCTTGCTTTCATTTTCTGTGAAAATCAATTTAATAGCAGCTTGAAAACCAGACCCTTTGAAAGGTGAAATATTTCCTGTGGGTTGTTTTTATTGTTATTGTATTCATTTTTTTTATTTTAATGGAAATCTTATCCTAAAGTATTAGGTAGAAAATGTTTTTCTAGTCAGAAACAAATTGCTGTAAAAGTATGTTTCCAAGATAGGGAGCCAAAAGTCTTTGCAATCCTATTTTCTCTAAAAAAGCAAACATGAATCACTTCACACTTGAGCAGTGTATCAAACAGTACTTTGCTTTCAACTAATGAGGGTGAATAGTTATTTATAAGAGCTTTAGATGGCTTTAGTGGTGAAATAAAATGCTTGAAGTATTTTAATAAAGAAAAAGGAAATCTTCCTAAAGATTTCAAACAATTTTAAAGATTTCCACTGAAATGTCTCTCGAGAAATCCTGTAGTAGAGGTGAAATGAGAAATACTGAGTGTACAGTAGTTAATGTAAAATCACAGGAATGAAAAGAAAATAATGGTAAGTGTGAAAGCTGCAGGAATGGAAGGAGCATGGTAGACAGAAGTGGGTAAGGTAGACTTAGACATGGTTGGTTGGAAATTCATGTGAGGAGTAAACACAGGGGGCTGGGTGAAGCAGTGTGACTGACAGCAGACTGTACAGGACTTGTCACAACTGTGTCACAGAGGAGAGAAGGAAATTTGGTTTGCATTCATGCCAGCTGGGAGTGGTGGGGACTAGTACTCCAAACTCACCTGTGAAGTCAAACCATTGTACCATTAAAATCTTTCTGTATGTCATTAATAATCTTTCAGTTCCAAGAACTCAGGGTCATTGCCATAAATGAACTAGATTTTTTTTCCGCTGAAAAAGATGTGAAAAGAAATGTATCTCTAGACATGAGGTTGTACAGCTTTGATGGTGATGCATTCCTTTGTCCCTTGCTGCAGTACTGCACATTCCTTGGTGTTTGACTCATCTGCATTTAGACACTCTGGTTTTGTCCTCTTTCCTCTTCTCTTTCCCCCCTACCTCAAAAGGTTGATTCCCCCTGCAAGTGCTCCAGGTGGTGTGACTGAGCTATAGTGCATGAGCTGTTCTTGTACCTGCAGTCCTGGCTGACTCTGCTCAGATCTGGGGTGTTGTGTATCAGTTCTGTGAGCACTCCTTGTTCAATCCTCATCTTATTCTTCCACGGGGAAAATGTGCTGGCAGAAGATAAGTTTATATATACGTATGTATGTATGTTATATGTGTTTCTTGGAGCCTGGTACTTGGTTTAAGAGGAGTGCTAGGTTTGGAATACTTTGTTTCAGATTTGTTCTCCCTCGGGTCTGTCTGTCTGTAAGGACAGGTGCTCAATTCCTTTCTCCAGCTGGGTGCTTTAGGAGATGCTGACAGCTTGATGAGTTACTTGCACAGACTTGGTGAGGTCAGACCTAGTTCTTTGTAGTTATGTCTTGTCCAGGTCATTCAGACATGTGACACCAAGAGCCTCTGTAAATGGGCCTCTCTGCATTCATGGTCCCTGGCTGCTGATGTCTGTGGTAATTCTCTGCTCCTGTTAACACTGTGGATCTTTCACGTGGTGCTTTAGTGAATTTTTTAGGTGTTAATGGGTCCTGGTAGTGCCTGCCTGTCTCTTAGTTTTTAATGGTCTGGACATGGCAGGTGTAGGTGCAGTACTTCTAGGAGATCAAGTCCATGATCACAGTCCTTTCTGAGCCAAGGTGAACTTCCAGGTTTCCCAGTGAAAACTTCAGGATCTGAGGTTCCAAATTTTGATTAAAAAATATTAAATTCCCTTGGCAGGCTCCTCAGTCTGCTCTTTCCAAGGATGCTCTCCTTGTTTTTAGGTCAGATCAGTAGAAGGGCAGAAACTGCCTTCAGATGTGCTTAATCTGTTCAAAGTCTAGGATTGGGATGTGGCTGCCAGGAATGAGCACGTTTTCCAGCTGTGTTTTAGTGTTGAGATGAAAACAATGTGGGCACCATACTTTTCTCTTGCTCCTGCTGCGTCCTGGGCCCTGGTTTCCCCAGAAGGAACTGCAATGTGTTCCCAAAGTTCACTGATTTTAGGAATTGGGTGCTGGGGTTTGTGTCCTAGAGGGAGTAAACCAGGCTTAGAGCATTTGGACTCTGTGGGAGTTACTCCAGAATTCTGCAGCACACTCAGCAGCAGCCCAGGTAGTTTCCTGCCTCCTTGAAGGTAGTATGGACTCACTCCTTGGGGAAGTCACAGCTTTTCCATAGTTATTAATTAATATCCACTTGTAGAATACAAATATCTCCTAAGGAGACCCCTGATTTTTATAGTGCTGGATTTAATTCCTTGGCTGAGAAGTTTCCTGCGTCTGACACTGTCCCCACCTCATCCAAAAGACATGGTCATGGGAGGGAATTGTGTGCTGTGTGGTTGGGAATCATCCTCCTGGCACATGGTTTGTCCCTGACTGGATGAGGATGGCACTTGTGGAGGTGCAGCATGGACTGGGGTTTTGATGAATCAAGGGGATGGTGACAAAGTTTCCAAGGGGGGAAGTTTCTTTGCAGTCAGAGGTTATTAGCATTGCTGACACCTGACAGCCTTACCTCCTGAATGAGTACTCCCCTTGGGAATGTTACCTGTGATCTCACTTAATTCCAGACATCACAGCTGCCAAGAAACTGCTTTTTCTCAAATTCCAGTGGCCACCTTCTCTGAGGCTGGATCATGATAAAGGTGGTCAATCCTTAGATGAATTTCAGATTCTTTGAATTTTTTTGTGAGACAAGGAACATAAAGCTATGATCTATGTCACCTTGGGTGTGTTAATGCCATTACAGACTTTATAAAGACTCTTTGCCATCAGGGACCTCTTTAGAGCTGTATCCTTCATTAATATTGTCAGGTATCTTTTTGCCAAAGTATTTTGTGGAAGTGTTGCCACAAAGCAGGAAAATGCCTGGCTGCTTACCAGGGTAATTTATTTTTGAGAACACAAATAATTTAATTTTGCTTCTTTAAATATTAGCCTGCAGTTCCACAGAAATGTGTTCTGTGCCCGTGAGGCTCAGCTGGTTCATCCAGCCAGGTGTATTTGTGAGGGTGTTGTTCTCTGTTGCTTTCATGTGGGGAGGAGGAAGTGAGGTGATCTGCCAAACTGATATATTTTCATTCTGGCTGGATCAGACTGAATCAATGGCTGTGTAAGTATTGCAGATGTTGTGAAAAGCCAACCTGCCTCCATCAGCTACAGCTTGTGACAATGGACTTATTTTGGAAAGTGGAAAATGATTAATTTCTGGCAAAGAGAAACAATACCACTTGCTGTCTGCACTTCCAGCATGTTTATCCCTATTCCTTATGCCTTTTTTAGGTCTGAAGGCTCAGTACCAAGGTGTTTTGATTCCCTTTCTGCCTTGGTTGACAATTAATTATTATTCAGGGAAGTTGCTGACTGTCCAAAGGGGAGGGCTTGTGTCCCTGTCCATGACTCAGAAGCAGGGCCTCTGCTGCCTTGGCTCATGGGCAGCACACTCTGAGTGGACTTGGTTCATTTGCAGGATGTGGAAGAGGAAGGCTAAGAGAACTAAAGTTACTGGCAAGTCACTTTTCTTTAAGCTCTTGAAATAGATTTATATTGGCAACCAACTTAAGTATTTTACTTTGAAAGTTTAAGACTTTTTAAAAGCTTTTGTTTCACTCTTAACACATGTAAGTGGGACTTCTGATTAAGCTAATTGTTGACATTGTATTTCTGCCTCTGGTCCCCATCCTCCTTTTAAATCTCCATTTTTATCCTCACTCTCAGTGGCTTTTCAGTATGAAAACTGTCCTGTAAGTAACCTACTCAGTTTCTCAAGTTCAAAGCTTTATTGGCAGCTGGTGTAAGGCTCTTTTTGGAACTTAGAAAAACTACCACAAATCATTTCTGTAAGCTGTTTTTCTTCCAGATCTACTTCCTCTGCATAAAACAGTGTCTGGATGGTTCTTAATAGAGCTATAATACCTAGAACTTAATTGAGAAGCATCTTCCTAAGCTTTCTCAATGGGCTTGTAGAGGATAAGTCATGTGATGCTAAGGTGGAAAGTGCAGTTGAAAGTCTGTGATTATCTGGCTGTGTACCATAGTGGTTTTGGTTTGGTGTTTTTTTTTAAGTAATTAGGTGGAAGTACAGTCTAATGAAAGCAAACTTACCATTCTGATGTACTTCCTTTTCTGGAGCAGGGATTTAATTTTTGTTGTTTGTCTGCAGGACACTCAATTGAATCAGCATTTATTTACTTACCAATGACATATTGTTGTCCATAAATAATATATATTCTTGAATCTAAATTCCTGTTGTGCTTTACAGGAATAGGACAAAACAGTTCTGAATCATAGGAAACAAACACTAATATGGATAACACAATGACCATTTGATAGGATTTGCAGGGTTTCAGGTACAATGTAAAGACTGAAATTACAGTGCCATTTTTCAGAACTATTCCCCTATAAGCCAGTGGACTATTCCTGTTGTAAAGCTTTACTTTTACATTTAGGTGTGTTAGTCTCATTGAAGTGATGCTGTTCCTTGTGTTGTGTGAGCTTGATCAGTTTTTTGGGTGAGGGTATTGTACCAAAAAGCTTTTTTTTTCAAACTTATAGTAAAGCTAATAAGTTATTTTGCTGCTCGTACTGTAACAGATTCCAAAACAACTAATATATGGTTAGAAATACTGTTTTAAAATCAGAAATATTTTGTTTTGAGTGGACTGAAGGTTTTTTTAAGACAGGTGTTTCAGGGTAGTCCTCATTTTAATGATCTGAATCTATATGTGACTGTCATGCTTTCCAGTTGAGTACTAAGAGTGCCAAGGTGTGGTTATTGCTGTGTAATTACATTCTTGTGACATCAAAACGTAGGAGACAGGGCAAGACATGACATCAGCCATTACACCTGCTGTTTACCAAATAAGATCTTATCACTGGGACTTCCTGGTGCAGTTCTGAATGTTATTGCCATGGTCTTGATCCCTGAAAAAAGTGCAGCTTTTTGTTTTTGGAATGTGTGCCTTGCATGAATTGCTCTAATACAGCAAAAGCCATTGGAGATGTTAAAATAAAGTTGAAGTTCTGCTTTGTAAAAAAGTTAAAGGCAGAGGATTACAACATCTTAGTCTATTTAAAATGGAATAATCTTTGTCACAACTGATTTCTTTACTCCATTAGAGTGTTTACAGGATTTGTAATATTTCAGAATCTTTCTGTACCCACAGCTGACTCTGGGACAGGCCATAGCTGAGTGTGATGGGAGCTCAGTACAAAGACAAGGGGCTGCTCAGGTTGTGAGAGCTGAAATGAAAGGAATGCAAAAATTATGTTATGTATTCCTTAAAACCATGGCAAAAATTGTATGTCAGCAAATCCCCACGTTTAATGTTGCTTTTTGACTCATAAATTGGAAGATGGAAATTAAAGTCTTTCTTGAAGAAGAATTGACCCCTTTGGTATTCAGAAAAGACTTAATGATCTTAGAATTAATTTCAGCAAAAATGTTCCTTTATTACACTGGTTGATCTGTGTTTTCTGTTGAAGTGCTGTGGCAGTTGTGAAGGATTGTATTAATTGATCATTTTAGTGCTGTTTCTGCAGCACTGAGGGGAGGCCTCTTGCTGTTGATTGAGACCAAGAGCATGTGTAAAGGTGCATAGAATGCTTTTAAAATCTTCTTATTCAAAGCCATATGCAAAAATTGTCATTATTTATGTTACTATATATGTAATTTATGTGACTTAAAATTATTAGACTGGAATCTTGGTTTGTTGGTTTAGTCTAACTTTTACTTAGGACTCCTTGATAACACAAGTTTGTGTTCTACAGATTCCTGCTGGTTTAACATTTTTGGGATTAAAGCTGGTCCAAGCAGGTTGCTGCAGGCTGGGCTTTGGTTACAGTGGTGTTTCCAGTAGCTCTGGACCAAGTGGATGGATTTGGGAGATAGGAAGTGCAGCCACCTCCTGCAGGTCAGGCTGTGGGTCACTTGTAGAGCTCAGGGAATGGTTCATCCTGGTCCACATGTTCCTGCTGCAACCATTAGGGAAGTATTAGATGGTTTGCACGTATGGGTGGCAAAAAGCAGTTCAATATCCTACATTTCTGTCATTCCAGTTGTCTGAGTGTTTGTTCCTGCATCGTGAAATAGCTGTTTTCTCTTTTTTTTTTTTTCTTTTTCTCCTTGCCTATTAGCAGTGTAAGTTTAATTTATTTGAGGTCTTTGAGGAAAACTACATAACTGAAACAAATTATTGTAATTATGCTGCAGCTCTGGCAAAGAGAAAATGCAGCTAATCTGATTAGAAGCTACTCGAAAACTTTTAAGATCCTCAATTAGTGTTATATTCAGCAGTGTGAAAAATGATTATTCTTGATTCTAATGCAATAGTTGGCTCATAATACTCCTGGAAATTAGGTCACTTAATAAGGGTTTTCACTCTGATGCTCTTTGAAATAAACTAACCTAGTCCAACACACCTACTTCAGGTGTGAGACTTGCAAAATGTGAGTGGCACTCTGTGGCATGGTAAGGCTCCCAAGAAAACTGTTGCCTTTTGGTTTTTATACAGGCTTTGATTCTGACAATTCTTCAGGAGACTTCTCAGAAGCAAATCATAAAAGTCCAGAAATGCTTGATCTAGATCCACACCAAAGCAATAGGAATGGAAAGCATAATGGAGAAACAGAGATACAGGAAAATGGGATTAAGAGGCACAGGTAAGCACAGAGCTGCAGAGGAGATGGGAGTGGAGCATGTGCTGGCTCACACCTTTTGGGGCATTGCTGTTCTCATGGGAGAGGGTAATTCTCTGGGTTTGGAAAGTCATTTCATGTGTCTGCTTCCTGTGCCAAGTCTGGGGTGATGCTTTGCTTCCTTTAAAAGTTGCTTCAATAGAAAAGAAGATGGCTTGTTGTTTTAGGGGCTGATAATGACAGTTGGATTTGTTTTTCCATTACAGGACATCATTACCTGCCCCAATGTTTTCCAGAAGTGATTTTAGTGTGTGGAGCATATTAAAAAAATGCATTGGACTGGTAAGTTAGCTTGAATGAAGCGTCTGTGTTAGGTCTCCTAATGTCAGCTGATTAATTTTATTGCTTAAACATCAAGACACAAAATAACACATGGTGCATTTCCCTTTTTTTTTAGTAGGAAACAATTTTAAACTACAAGTCCCAAAATTTCAACATTTATTTATTAACAGTACTATTTCCATATCTTCTTTAGGTGTTAGAGGATGTGGATTGGCATTTCTGAAGCTGAACTTTAAGAATTAGACTAAAGCCATTAAATATAATCAAACATGTTTGATTGACACAATGCTCTTACCTGCTTTTTTTTATTCTTCTTCACTTAGCAAAAGGCGATTTAGGACTTTAGTTTATTAATTCATGTCATCTAGGAGATACAGTTGTTCTCTCAAAACTCCTTTTGGTGGGATGAGTGATCTATGTACTCAAACTTTTGCTAGGACCAATTCAGGTGAAGTTAGTTAAGGTTAACATTTTTCTTCCCTTGCCTGTTGCAAGGTGAGGAAGATGTTGCGTTGACTTCATCTGGTGGCATTCTGCTGTCTGCTAAGTTTTAAGCACTTACATAAGTGTTTCAGTGCTCAGTCATGAGTGCAACTTTGTAATTAAACAGCCAGATTTGCTTGGGTGTAGTAAAAGATCTGGGGAGTTGGAAATCTCTGTGTGAACTTTGTGTCTGTTGTTATCCACGTGGGAAACCAGAAATGGGGTGACACAAATAACAGGCTGCTTAAATAAACCACTAAAATCTGTTAGAACAATTCAAGTGCTATTCTTTATGTAAGTGTTCCTTTCAAAAAATAATTTGTGGTTGCTGCAGTGAAATAGATAGATTTTATGCAAATAAGCATGTGAGGTTTTCCAAGGAGCGTGTGGCACTTCAGTATCAGAATGGAGCTGGTTGGCACATTATTGCTGCTACCTAGGGAAACTTTAATCTCTTCTGCTTTACACAGAGCACAGCAGAGAAGGTAACATTTTCTGTGAATTTATTAGGTTAGCTGGATCAATGTTTTAAGTTGTTATTTCAGATTGCAAGTAGGGTTCTGCAGTGCTTCCATCCCCTTTCAGCTGTAGCACTTGGAGGTCTCCATCAGGCTTGCCAAATATCCTTTGAGAAATACTATAAATAAACTCACCCACAACTTTTTTTCAAAATTCTTGTTGTTGCCAGTTGTTTACTTAGTGTTGTGTCTAAGAAATCAACCTGCCCTTTGGTTATGTAGGAGCTGTCCAAGATTACGATGCCCATTGTCTTCAACGAGCCCTTGAGTTTCCTTCAAAGGATAACAGAATATATGGAGCATATATACCTCATCAATAAGGCTTGTAGTCATGCAGATCCCCTGGAAAGAATGCAGGTAAGAATCCCCACCACCTTCTGGGTAATTCACAAGTTTTTTCTCTCCCAGTCTTTGATTTTAAGACAGTTTCTCACTTGAGTGTATCTCTTTCTCAGGGGCTACAGTAAGAATGCCCAGTTTGTCTGTCTAGATGAGTTTCTTCTTTCATAGTGGCTGTGTCAAATATTTGTGACACTTTGACCCTTCATGTGTGCACAGAGTTTAAAAGGAAAGTGCCCCAACTGACCATGCCAAAGGATCTCAACTCATTTCTTTAACTGTGACTTTTTTTGTGGTTTTATGTGTTGTGAGGATGAAGTCTTGACTTTATGTGATTCTAAATTGGTTTGCTGAGTGGCCTCATGATTTTGAAGTTCCTGGATGAAAAATTGTTGTGACAGAGACAAATTTACCAAAATTTTCTTCTCCAAAGCTGGTTGTTATTGGGAGTAGGATACAGCACCTGGCTGGTCTCACACCAAGGGAGTGAATATGGTGACACCTGTGTGCATCAGGTTATGCTGGTGTTGCTCACAGCTCTGGTTCTACTGAAGTGAAACTGGAGGGTTTATCTTGGCTCCTGTGTTTGTGTGGTCCATACCTCCATTTCCCAGCCTGCAAGAGCTCCTCAGTGTCACCTGAACCTGCTGGCCTGGTGACAGAAATAGTTCTTACCTGGCACTAGGAGAGTGAGGCTTTGTTCCCAATGAGCTGAGGGTGGGGGGCAGTCAAAGCTGGGGGGAAACTAGATTTAAAAAAACAGGCTGATCTTCTAGAAGTAGATGAGGCAGAGTGTAATCTGGCAGAATTTACCACAGACAACAATTCCTATTGGAAATGAGATTCTTAATAAGTGCTTATATTTCCCCACTTCTCTGTCATTTATTCTATGGCTTACAAATGTTTTTGCCTTAAGAAATACAAAGCAATTCCTTTCTGGAATAATAAGTGCTGTAATGTGCAACAAATAAAGTACATCAAACTTAGAGTTTTAATGCACTGTTCTCATAACAATGTGTTCTTAATTTGCTTACAGGCTGTAGCTGCTTTTGCAGTTTCTGCTGTAGCTTCTCAGTGGGAGAGAACTGGCAAACCATTTAACCCACTGTTAGGAGAAACCTATGAATTAACCAGGTAGTAATTACTTTAAATTGGGAGCTGGGGCTGTTTGTGTTCTTGAGTTAGCAGACTCTCATACTGGTCTAGTTGTAGTAAAATACCCCTAAAGTAGATTTCTGAGTATAGCTAAAATTCTTTTCCTCAAACTATCTCAGAATTTCTGAGAAGTTGTTATAAAAGCTAATAATTTTATTTCTAAGTTTAGGCAGAATATTCTTTGAATTATTTAGAGAAAAATTGGTTCATGTTCTTCCACCAAAGACGCTTTCTGAGCAGACACTATTAATTAATTTAAATACTGTTTTGTTGATCATGTCAGATACAGAATTTAGTCTGAAGGACTTTGAGCTTACTCAAATAAATGGGAGATATGTCTGCAATAGAATAAAGAATTTTCAGTCAGACCTTTTCATGTTGCCCAAAGGGTTTCTGTATTTTCATGAGTTATTTCAGTGAAACTTCTTCAGATGCCTTTCTGGGTAGAAATTTGGTTTGGGGGTATAAAAAGAAAGCGTTCAGAGTAGAAATCCTTTAATTTCATTAATTGTAAATGTGTCACGGAACTGGAAAAGGAAAAGTCTGACCTTCAGTTTAATCTAAAAATACTTCACATTTTTTTAAAGTAGCAACTCTTTTCTCTTGCAATATTAAAAATATGCTTACTGTTTAATGCTTTTTGTTGTTGTTGCCAGGGAGGACTTAGGATTTAGGTTTATATCTGAACAAGTCAGCCACCACCCACCTATTAGTGCATTTTATTCTGAAGGCCTCAATAAGGACTTCATATTTCATGGATCAATCTATCCCAAACTAAAATTCTGGGGAAAGAGTATAGAAGCAGAGCCTCGGGGAACAATTACTTTGGAGCTTCTGAAGTGAGTATGAGAAGTAAATAACTTTTCTTTTACTTTTTGTAATAACCCTGTTGGCTTTTCAGAGGTGATTACCTAAAAACCTCTTGCTGAAGAGGTTGTAAGAATTGATTTACAAGTTAATTTTCACTGCTTAATTTCAGAGCTGGGTTTTTTTTGTGTTAAGCTTTCATAGCTGTAGCAATTTGACCCAGTTTTTCCGTCATGAAAATTAGCATTTCTTACATATTGGTTGCTACTGAAAGCTAGTTCTGTGAAGGCATGTTAAATTTAAATGCAGAGATAAAATTCTCTTACTGGGCTGTTCACGCTCATCTCAATTTTCAGTATTGCTGTTGGTTTTGGTGGTTTGTGTGGAAAGAGCTGCATCTCACAATAACTGTTCTGTGTGGTAAGGGAACAGGAGAAACTTGTCAGGATTGCCACTTCCAGAGAAGGATCAGGAGAAGCTTCCTACTAAAATCAAGAATGCCTCTCCAGATTGCTCCCAGGCTTGTCTCATTAATTACGTGACATCCCACGAGTTTTTTGTGTCCTGGTGGCACAAAGACTCTGGAGCTTTCCCAAGTGGGACATGAGGATGCGCTAGAACAGTTGCAAATGAAGTATTCTGCATTTGGTGCTTTTATAAAAGCCTTTCTGAGGCCTAACTCTGAGGTGGTTTTGAAATGTTGACTTAAGAAAGTTCTAGATATTTGGTTTCAATAAAAAACCAACTTGCCTCACGTAGCAGGCATTGACGTTTTCTGTACCTTCTTTTAAGAAAGAAGTAGTTTAATTTTTCAGCTGTTGGCATCTAATATTCCAAAGTTCATAAAAGTATGAATTGGTCTTGGAGATAAATGATGATGGAAATAAAGGAAATTTCATCTGAATGTAGAAGGAACTGTGAATGTTAGTGCAGAATTCAGGTGTTACCAAAATAATGTTCGTTCCTCGAGAGCCTTTCCTTAGAGGACTCTTAAAATTCTTGCTGAGCCTAATCAAGGCTGAGATTTAAACTGGAGTGTAAACAGTTAAAGCATTTATTTTAAATAATTTGCTTCAAGTTAGCAGCAGAAGTTGAAATGAAATTTTGAGTCTCTCAGTGTTGTGATTCAGACCATTCTGTTGTTTTGAGGAGTCTGAGAACTGCTCAAAGCCTAAGTGAACAAGGAGCTGTTTGGGAAGCAAAGCTGTGAGTCAGTATTAAATTGTGCCTTTATGTTAACCATGACTATTTTTCAGAGCATTAGAAGACTCTTTTCTCTCACTTCTCCAGCACAAAAAGTGCTTCAATTCATCAGCCCTGACCATAAGTGCCTTGTGTTGTGTTTTGGTTTATGCTGTAAAGCTTGTGGTGTCAGAATAGTTCAGGAATAAAACTATGTTTAAAGGCTGGGGGATGAATTTGAGGGATTCTGGTATTCTTTCCCCCAGCTGAAGAGTAGTCATTGTTCTAAAGACTCCTTGAAGAAAAGGAGCTGTGGGGAATAGTGAGACTTCAGTGATCTGTTATTTCTCTGTACTGGAAAATGACAGATGGGTTGCAAACATTACATGGGAGTGTTTCTCCATACTCACTGGAAGTAGAAGTACAAGGCATTTTTTACAGAGGACACTGCTTTTTCTGTATTTTCTGTTAAAACAGTGTTTACAAACTTTTCTAAGATGGATTGATTCAGGTAACTTCAGTATTTATTTCCCTTACCAGCATGGAAAGATGAGTGTGAATAGATGGCTTTGACTCTGCTAGTGACAATAGGAATCCTGTTGTTTAACTTTTTAATCATTTATGGAATTATGTCTTTTAAGGATTTAGAATCTGTAAACTCACCTTTAAAGCTTTTCACAAAACAATAAATGAAAAATAAAGCCAAGTGGAAAATCAATTCTAGGATTTTTCCTTCTTCTCAGTACATCTTTGGGTAAAGGAATTGAGTTGTGAACTGAATTTTAGAATGTCATATTTGTGGAGCTTGCAATAGTGCTGTTGTGTCCCAGTGGTGTTAAACAACCAAATAAAAAGAAGCAAAAACTACTCACAATCCCAAAAATTACCTTCAGTGGCACTGGAAAAGGCCTCAAATACTGATGAGAAAACTTGTGGCACGTTTGTGGAAACTACTTATGCAATTTACTGCTGCTGCAGCAATTGAATAGAAGACACTGTTAGGCATTAGTTTGTTAGTCTGGTTCTCCTGCAAATACTATGTTTTATCACTTAGAACTTCAAAAATGCAAATGAAAAAGATGAATTCCTGGGCTGCTCTTTATGTTGGGCTGAAATTTGTAATCCAAAGCACAGCAACTGTAGAACTCATGTGAGAAGGGAGAAGAATAAGGGCAATATCACTTTATTAACTTGCACTAATGCTTGGGTACAACACATTGTTGGCTTGTAAAGAAAAGTCTGTTTCTCTTCTGTTTTGAAGCTGAGTGCTGGCTGTTCAGAGGAGTGCTAAATATTTTGCCTTGCCATTAACAGAATTGAAAACAGGCTTAAGCTCAAGAAAATGATTTCTTTCTCTTATTTCCTTGACAGGCACAATGAAGCTTACACATGGACAAATCCAACCTGTTGTGTACATAATGTAATTATTGGTAAACTGTGGTTAGAACAGTATGGAGTGGTAGAAATTGTAAATCACAGGTAATGCTGATCATGGGAGGCTGTAGGGATTATTGTGGTCATTTGTGTTACAGAGCAGATTTTGATTTTTGTCAGACACACAGGAAGCTTTGTTTTATAGCTCCAAAGTCTTGTGGGGGTTTTTTGTTGTCTTTTTGTGGGGTTGTTTTTTCTTCTCCTGACAAATGCAAACTCTCCCTAGGCCTGGGATTACTATCATAGTATTATTAATGAAAAGGCACAAAGCCAGATGGCCTATGGAGAGCAAAGGTTTTACATTTGTGAGTTACCCATCGAAATTCAGCACCATTGCTAGAGAACAGGAATTAAATTTAACTCCAGAAACATTAAATGGAATAATTGTCAGAGGCAGATTGGACCTCCATGGTGTTGATTGTGATTTGTCACTTTTTTTAGTTTAGATAATGGACAATGTCTTAAATTAAGGGCACAGCACAGAAAAACGACTGCAGAGTTGGGAAATGTGAACTTGGAGAGTGTCAACTGCTCTGCCAACTGCCTGTATCAAAGCTTTTTACTTACATAAAATGAATTACCTTCTAAATGATGAGGGAAAGAATTAATTTAGTGAGAAGCATTACTCCTGCACACATTGCTCTGTCAATAAATGAAAGCTTCAATCCAACAAGCTGCTGTTTGATACTTCTCATAGCATCAAATCTGTAATCCTGTCTTCTGTACTTGCACAAAATTTGTTAGTTCTGTGGAATTTTGAAATTTGTGTGCCATTTTTAATGTCCTGGCCAGATAACAAACCATAGTTAAATCAAAATAATTATATATATATATATATAAAAAACTAACCACCAGCTAACTGTAACTATATTTAAAAAGCTAAATAAGGTAAAATAAATTTTTTGATGTTTTTAGGGTCTTGCTTCTCTAAGCATGTACTTATTTCCTCCACAGTACTGGAGATAAATGTGTCCTTAATTTTAAACCGTGTGGACTGTTTGGGAAAGAGCTTCACAGAGTAGAGGGATACATCCAGGACAAGCAGTAAGTGAGAAAAAAAAGCCTCTTGGTCTCTCTGTTTTTAACACTGGGGCATTTCTTTTGCTGGCATAGTGACCACAATGATGAGACTTTAAAGTTGCTAGCAATGTAGTTTGTAACCCATTTTTGTTCTCTGTGTCAGTATTAAACCCCCCTGATTCCAGGATGATAATTTTTAAGCATTATTAGAAAAACTCTCCAGTCCAGGTTTTGGAAGTGAAGGGAAAATGCAGAGTAGTTGCAACTGATTTACTATTGTACAGTCATAATTCCAGTCTTCAGTTTAAAATAATGAGAATTTGGTTGTTAGAAGTTTTTAATTACTCAAACCTGTTTAGTGACTCTGAGTCTCTGTATTATAATTGGTTTTGATGTACCCACATTCATTTAACAGTGGCAAAAGCATGTGACTGTGATGAGGATCTGTTCTGGAGAGCTAGAATGAGCTGAAACCTTTTCTTTGCCTATCAAACATCTGTGTTTTCTAAGAATCACTCATTCTGTGATTCTGTGAAATCTGCAAATAGAAACATAAAATGCAGCGAAGTAGGAAGCTGAGTATTTAATGTAGGTCAGAATCTGCAAGGCTTGGCTTAGCAGGCTCAGACAGAAAGAAGAGCTCAGTGTCCTTTGCTTTCTCTGCAGCAGGAAGAAGCTGTGTGTGATCTATGGCAAGTGGACAGAATGTTTGTGGTGCACTGATCCCACCACGTACGAGACCTACAAAAAGAGTGAGAAGAGAGGTGGTGAGCCGAAGAAGAAATCGGTAAGGTGAAGGATTCTTTAGGGAGAAAAGATTCTGAAATGTCAGAAATGAAATCAAAACATCTTATTTAGGTGAACAGAGGACAAAAGCTGTCATTTGGTAGGGGTTGGACAGGGCAGTGAGAAGGCACTTGGCACTTTGAGCTTTGCAGGCTGTAGTGTGAGCTGCTGGCATGGAAGGGAGCTCGTAGGAATGGTGTCTGCTGGAGATTGGTCAAAGAGAAATCATCAAATATCAACCCCCACGCTGATGTTGTCCAGTCCTTGAATGAGGAAAGTGGCTCTACTGCCAATTCCAGCAGTAAAAATAGTAGGATTTGGGCAGTAAAAACAATAACAATTTTGTTTAAGTCAGATATGCTTTTTGGTGATGCAGATTTTCAGAACTTAGGATGTAGAAAGTCTTTACGAAAAAGAGGTCTGGAAACATACAGGATTTTTACTTCATATGTAAGCAGTGTCAGGTAAGTGCTGCCAAGACCTCAGTGTCACATGAAAATGGGAAATCTTGTATGGTGCAGCAGGGGACTTTGGGTTTCCTTATATCAACAGTTACTCACTGAAAATGAAAAGTTAAACAGAAGCTAAGCAGTCTTGATGTTAAAAGGCTCAAACTTTAAAAGTATTCACATCAGAAGAATCTAGAGCAACAACAGGCCTTGCTTTTGGCTCTGGATTCCATCATGGTACAGGCTTATATTTTGACTCTTTTTTTAAAAATAATAAGGTTCTGTTCATCTTAAGAAAATCAACTCTTTCTTTCCTTCCTTCCTTCCTGTTGAGACTATTTTTAGATGGGGAACTGTCTAACAGTAAACCAGATGTTGACATGGAAAGTAGCCTAGAACTGTCTTTTTAAATAATGAATACTCAAACCAAATGATTGAAATTAGACTCTTAACCATATGGAGCTGTTTTCTAGTGTATAAAACAGGCTCTGTTTAACCTACTAGGGTATTTTTGATTGAAACAAATGAGCCATGTCAAAGAGGGCAGAAAGAAAATAGAAAGGGGGTGGGAGTGAGGAAAACCTATTGTCACTCCAGGATGTTATTGCCTAAACTTCCCTTCTGGTTGTTGTGGTTTTAAATGGGTTCTCATGGTGAAATCCTCTGAAATTCCACAATGCTGCTGTCTGTGTCCTGCAGCAGTCAGATTGTCTCAGATTCTGAGAGCAGCCTCCTGAACCATTGGAGTTTTACATGTGCAGCACAGCAGTGCAGCTGGTATCAAAGGAACTTTGAAGGAAAGTCACTGTATTCATAAACTTAAGGACACAGTCTTCACAGTGAGAAAACTGTCAGTGATAATTGTGATTGGAGTCTGAATCAGCCTGAAATGAGGGCCTGTCTTTTTTTAACCACACATCCGAATGTTTTGCAAACGGTGAAGCAATATCCAAAAACAGGCGTGCCCTATTTATGACTTTAGAACTAACTTGGGAACTGGTTTAAATTTCAGTCTTGGCTCATTTGCACCTGTAGAAATAATGGTCATGTGAGGTGAAATTAAGCTATGGCATAGGATAGAAAGGAAGCTGGAGAAAACACTTCTGAAAGACATTCATTTACTATTATTACTATTACTGATTTTTTTTAAACAACTATTCAAGTTTTGTTTAAGTGTTGGGAGACTATTCAGGGATATCAGGAGCAAGACATGATAAAAATGAGAGGGACTGTATACAGAGTGAGGAAAAGCAAACAGGAGGGGTGGGGCAGAAATACAGGAGTGTTCAATATCTCAAATGTGAACAGATTCTTCAACAGTCACCTCAGAATCCGAGATGAAACCATCCAATGTTCCCTTGTTCCTCTGCAAATGTTATCTCTGTTTCAGAGTGAAGAAGATATTAAATCTGAAAATGATGAGGCTGATGATATGCCAGAGGTTCAAGACACAGTGCAGTTCATACCAGGCAGTAAATTGCTTTGGAGAATAAACTGTAGGCCACCAAACTCATCACAGGTAACTGTTTCAATCTGCCCGTGCTTTGCTCTTGCTGGTGAATGATCCACGGGAACATGAGTAATGGTCCAGGGAACCTTGTTGCAGTGTCACTCCTTGGCATAGGACCAGGCTCTGGCAGTTCTTGCTGCACTGAAATTATACTCCAGCAAGCTGTGCTTCAGTCCTGTGCTGAAAGCAGCCCTGCTGTGCCTGAGCTGGCACAGGGAATGCATGCTCCGAGTGCAGCTGGGAATCTGGGGACTTAGGCTAACCTGTCTGGGAGATCTTTGCACTGAGAGTGGCTGAAATATGGATACACATTCCCTTCTGCTGGCCCTGCTGTTCCAAGGCAAGCTGCCACAGGGTGCAGTAACTGGGCAGCAGGATATTAATTTCCATAGTTTCAACCAGACTTTTTGGTCTTCTAGGTGTGGGTGGTTTTGTTTTGTTTTGCTTTTTTCTAAAAATCATGATGTTAAATATCAATATCGTAGGAAATCTGTCTTAATCCTCACAAGCAAAGACTGCTTAAAAAATGAAAGCTGTGATTTCTCTCCCCATCTGCCCTTTCTTGTTCCTCCCCTCCAACAAAAATCCAGCTGGTGTTGTATGAACCTAACCTTGCCTTCAGGGCAGCCAGTAGGGGTTTGACTCAGCAATTTCTCTTGGAAGTTTTGTTGTATCCATTCATTGTAAGGGACCCAGCAGTGCTTTGCTGGAATAACTTGTGTGTTCTCTTCAATTTGCTTTTCAGATGTACAATTTCACCAGTTTTGCTGTGAGCCTCAATGAGCTGGAAAAGGGCATGGAGGCGATACTGGCTCCCACGGACTGCCGGCTACGTCCGGATATCAGGAACATGGAGAACGGGAACATGGGTATGTGCTTGCTGCAGGAAAGACTGGCATGAGTAAGTTTTGGGAGGGCTGGCTGAAGGGAGGTTGATGCAGGAAAAAGTCTTCAGTTTCTCATTCCCAGAGCAGCCTTAACTCTTTTCCATCCTGTGTACTGAACGTGCTTTTGAACAGTGTATGATGTCTGTTTTCTCCCAGAAGAACCTGGGAGAGCAGATGCATCCCAGGTGGATCCTAGGGCTGCTATCCTGTGTTGTGATGTGTTTGCATGTTTGTTAGCTTGGGAGGAGCTGCAGACGTGCTCCACTTGCTCTGGCGTTTGTCTGGAGAGACATGTGGTGAGCAGACGTGCTCTGCTGCTCTGGTGTTTGTCAGAGGAAACACACGGCCAAATAGTGAAAAAAATCACTCTGTCTGTTATTGCCTAATCCGAGTTCTTCCCTGCTGTCTCAGTGCAGTGTTTCTGAGAGATAAAACACCAACATTTTAGTTTCAGCTCTGTGTTTGTAGCAGCAACTTCTCTGAAATGAGTTTTAGGTTTTTGTTGCTAAAGACTGTGTACAGCAAATGCTTTCTCTTGCTTAAATGAATTCTATTTAATTTCTCTGGTCTTTCCTATGTTTTCTGCATTTTTGTTTCTTTTTTCTGAATTACCAATTTCTCTTGAAACATTGGCTAGATGTGGCAAGCAAAGAGAAGGAGAGACTAGAAGAGAAACAAAGAGCTGCTCGCAAGGAGCGTGCGAAAGACGAGGTGGAGTGGCACACACGGTAAGGGGCAAGGAAGGAGGAATTTGTTTAAGCTTGGAATAGTTGGATACTGCTTGAATTGTTTTTATTCAGGACAGCATGTGTCTGATTGCTTCCATGACAGCACAATTTGTAGTGTCACTTAAAGCATTGCTGGGTCAGCAATTAAATATGTAGCTGGAAGCCAAAATTGCTGATAAGTCTGTCCTGGAAAAAACATCTAACAATAAATGCTGAAACCTGTCGTAATTAACTACTGTGGTAATGCTGGATTTTTTTTTTTTTAAACCTACAGAGGTCATGTTTTTATTAGAATGAATGTTAAAGTGTCATCTCTCCTTTAACCAATTCCTGTCCAGCTTTTGGTAGTCGAGCAAGACCTGGTAGCCCTCTAGGGCCTTTTATTTTCACACTCTTTGGATTTCTTGGCTTGGATACTTCAGAAGTTGCTTTTTTGATTGCATATTCAAGTGATTTCTGAGTCACAGAGTGCATCAGGGAGTGATGTGTGATTAGCTGCTGCTCCCACAGGGTGCTTTTCACAGCTGCCAGTGCTGTGCAGTCAAGTGTGTGCTCATGGCCAGTTGCTGCAGTTACTTCCTTCAAAGGCAAGAATTTTGGGATGCTCCATGATTTTATGAAATTCAGAAGAGAAAGCATTATTTTCCCAAAGCCTGGAGGAGTAGCTACAGATTAATTCCAGTTAATGCCTTGAAAAATGTCTTCCAGAGAATATAAAATTGGTTTTGATTAACGTGGTTAAAAAGTGAGCAGCTGTTGATGTTCTGTGCAGGGCACAGCTCCATAGAACAGAAACTGTTTCCCCTTGGGAGAAATTTCCAAAAATGATTGTGTAACAGATTTGGCATTCTTTAAAGGTAAAAATTAATATATATAATCTAGAGTGTCAATGTTATTTTTACTTGGAATAGGACAGCAATTTAAAAATCCATTTCATACTCCTTGACTTATGCTAAAATAAAAGGTGCTCTACAAGGTGGTGATAATTGTGTAGGAAGTTCAATGATTTCATGTTCAGAATATTTCCTAAGAATTTTTTTTTATAAGAAATACCAGTGTATTTTTATAATGTTTTGTGAAAGAAGCAACACTGGGTGATTTTTCCCTATTAATAACTATTCATTCTGTTTGCTTTTTTTCTTTTATTGTTTCTCTCCTTTTTTTTGTTTTACAGATGGTTTCATCAAGGCACTAACCCATACACTGGGACTCCAGATTGGCTGTACTCAGGTGGCTATTTTGATAGAAATTTCTCAGACTGTCCAGACATATACTGAAATTCCAGAAGCAATTGCTCATCTCATCCGGACATCTAGTCACTAGATTTCATTCCAAGCCAGTTACTCTGGTTTTGTTGATAGCAAAACCCAGCTTTTCAAAGTAAATTTTAACAGAAATTCTATCAGTCAACAATCAATGATTTAATTCTCACTAACGTTGGATTGCCAAATATTTAAATACTGTTGCGCTCATTCCGTAAAGCTGCACCTGAAATCATCAAGTTTTCACTAATTTTCAGAGGGACCTTTGGTTCTCCATTTCCTCCCCTAGTTTCTCTGGCAGGAGGATATGCTGTATCTGTAGAGCACATAACATCCTTGAAAACTACATAACTTAAATAAAGTAGAGATAATATCCTTGATACTTAGTACAATAGAGAGGAAGCTGAAGTTTTTGGCACTCGGAGCAGGGATGAAAAGCCAACATGGTACCAACAGGATCAAACCCAGTCCTGTCACACTCTCCATACTGTATGTAGCACTCCCTGGGGACGGGAGCTTCTGGCCCCACTCTCAACAGTTCCATAACTGAGAGACTTGGGACACAAAACCCAGCCCGAGCCTCTCACACTGTAGTTGTCTGTTACAGAGTCTTCACAACTTAGGGACACTGTGAGCATTAAACTGTATACCTGTGATAAATCCCATAGAGCATATGTTAGGAGAAGGGAAGGGCACACCCAAAATGTGCTTTTTCTGAGGTCAAATGCTGTTCTTATATAGGAGAAGCTTTGGAAGCAATAGTAGGAATGTCGAGGTGGTTCCAATGTACAATATATTGCTTGCTACCACTTGGAGGCTTAACTCTTCTGCACTACCTTTGGCAGCTTTGGCACTGTGTATGCTTCTAGACTAAACTTTCCTTTGGAAGCACTTCCGTGTGTGTATCCACGCAGGTTCATGTTTTGGGGAAGGTTTGGTTTGCATGTTTCTCATTATTAGGTCATGTCTGTTTTGAATGTTGTGAAAAAGCAGAATCAATTTAAAGCTTTGGCAGAGTTATACCTATTACAAGTTTCCTGTGAACATGTGATGTCAAAAAGTGGGATTTTTTTTTTCTTTTTTTTTTTTTTTTTTGTTCCATATCCATCGAAGCCATATAATACTGAACTGATGCATTCATTTTCTTTCAACTGGTATACTTCAGGGGCCAGGGTGTGGAGAGAGGCTTGAAAAATTAGGTCCAGTAATTAAAACTAATCTTAATGTTGCTGCTTCTTTTATGAAAGTTTTTAATTGAGTAACCAGGTGAAAATGGAGAGCGGCTGTGCTGCTGTGAAGTTTACAGTGATTTAGAAATTGTTGGTGTTAAGTGCCAGCAACATGAAGAGTTTAAGAATGAACTAGTCTGATTTGTGTCCAAAACATCTGTGATTTTATCCAGAAAGTAGATTTTTGAAGTATTTCTCTCTCAGTCAGAGGATTAAAAAGCAAAAGAAAATTAATGTATTCATAGAGAAATTCTTCCAGCAAATCATGTGTACAACAATTGGATTACATTTGGGGGAAATTTAGTTTTCTTAATTGGAAAAATAAGAGAAGCTGTAAAACTTCAAGGCAGTAAGGAAGGGCACAGTCTGAATCTTGTTCATGGCAACTTGATTCTGTTGCCAAAATTTGTAATTTGTGTTGATGGAAGTTCTCAGAACTTGAGCTGGACTTAGTGGCACAGTAGGGTTGTGTTTGTTCATAGTATGGGCACAGACACTTGTGAGAAGACACTGCTGATCCATGTGGAACAGCATAAAAATAGTTTTGATAAAAACCTGAGCTTTAGCAACAGTGTCAGGCACTGTTAACCCCTTTCCAAACTCATTGCACGTGCCATAGGGAATTTTTTGTTAGGTGAGGATTGAAATGAATCACATATTAGACCAGTGGGAGTTTAAAACTTACTTTAACTACATAGTATGTTTGATGCTGGAGTGATGTTTTTAAAACAATGCATATAAATAGAAATTGCCTGAATGGAAAAAAACTGTATAGACGTTCTGTTTCTAAGAGGAGGTGTACAGGTTAGCATCCCTTTTATCTAAGCCAGGATTTAAATTCAAAGACCTAAAGCCTTGTCATTATGTGAAAGCATGAAACAATTGTACAAATGTGTTTAATCCAAACTTCAGTATAGAATCTTCATGGGATATAAAAAGAAACTGGGAACATTTCCAGTGTAAGAACACTTTAGTTACATCTTCACCCCCATCTCCTTTTCCTTTAGTCTGAAGTTTTCAGTAAAATTTCAGATTAGTTCCAAACCCATTCTTCTAATTTATTGTTCTTCATTGGTAACACTTTCAGAACCCTTTCCCTGCGCTGCCGACACGGCTCTGCTTGGCCAGCCCTGGCATTCCTAATGCTCTCAAAGTCCAAAAGTTTTTATTTTCCATGCAGATCTCGCCTCAGTAGTTTATGTGTCAAAACATTAATAACTTTGCACCTTTTGAAAGAATGTCACTTTTATAACTTGATTAAACACTGTATATAAGATGACTGTGTTAGTATATGTTAATACAGCTACATAGAGAAACCAGCTAGAAAGAAATTATAATAAATACTTAATAAATAAATACCCTTTGGGCCTCTGGATGGTGACAGAGATTTTTGTGAGACCCTTACAGAGCGGCGGGTGGGGGGGGGGGGCAGGAGGACTCTGGCTTTGCTCAGCCAGCTCTGGGGCTGTACCTTGATTTCATTGTGATGGTTACTGGACAAAGATGATTTAAATTGGAGGTGTCCAGCCGTGGTGGACCCTGTTCCTCAGCACCTTTACCCTGCAGGCTGTGGGGTGATGGGGTGCAGGACAGCCAGGGCCGTGCAGGGCCGGTGCTGCCGGATCCGAACCCGGGAATTGGTAATGGGAAGAGCCTCGGGAGCGCTCCCAGCACTGCCCTCACGTTGGTGTGGTGATGGAGAGGCAGGTGTGAGCTGGAGCTGGGGAGAGAGTGCACTTCTGGTAAAAAATGTTATCAATCTGCAAGTTAACTTGGTAGTTGCTGTACAGCATTTGTATCTTGGAGGTGACATCCTGCTGTAGATGGGGAGCAGCTTTTCACGCATCCAGCATTTATAGAATTCTTGGCACCGGGATTAACAAGGACAGGAACCATCTATCCTAGAAGAGACCTAATGAGAACTATTTATTCTCGTTTAATAATTTAAAAACAATTTCCCAGTAAATTTTTTGCCCGAAACCCCTTTTGAAAAACAAACCCAAGACTCTTCACCCAGCGCTGCTGTTGGGAACAGACCTGTGTTGGCTCTTTGCAAACACCTGCGATTTGGGTCAGGGAAGCAATACTGAAATACTGTGAGGCAACCCGTGCTTTGGCCATGGGCCCGGCGTGCCTTTCGTGGAAGGATTTATTTTTTGTAACCATTCCCTGCCTGTGTCGGGAATAAAGGTGTTATTGGAGAAGCGCTGGCCCTGGGCTGTGCTCGGCTGAGGGATGAGATGGGGGCGAGGGGGTCATGAGGGCCTGGGGGGCGTGAGGCGGGAGCGCCGCCATGTTCCGTGACACAGCAGGGGCACCTC